>JAMAGU010000022.1:44037-468953 GCA_023626375.1 Talaromyces sp. PF30-5 | reverse complement strand
AAATTTATTATTTAAATAGGTTCTAGAATTAATCTTATTTTAGACTTTTTATAATCTAAATAATTATATTATTAATCTCTATATTAAAAATTAAATAATAAAAGATAATAATAATTCAATTCTAAATTATTAAATATTAATCAATATTTTTTAAAAAATATATTAAATTTTAAAATTAGAAAATATATTTTTAGAAACTATTAGAAAATCTTATTTTAAAAATAATATTAATTCTAAATTTTAGTTTTAATTAGATAGATATTAAAATTATATCCTAAAAATTTTAATAGAAATTCTTAATAATTTAATTAATTTAATTTTTAATTTAAACTATCTTTTCTATTAAAAATATAAAATCTTTTTATTATCTTATTTGTTTAAATAAGATATAGAATTATTTATTAATAGAGATCTTATTAATTATTAAAGATTAAAATCTAGACTCTAAAAAAGATAATATATTTTTTTTAAATCCTATTTCTTTAGAGATTAGAGGATTTTTAAAGAGATTTTAGAGTATTAGTAATAGAATTATATTAGATTTATTTTAAAAGAAGTAGATCTAGACTAACTAATAGATAATTTATTAAAATATTCTATAATTTTTAGATAGTTAAGAGAAGAAATATTAGAATTATAATAAAACCACTAGATTTAGATAGTACTAATTAATTAGATAAAATAGATATAAAGATAGTATAAATCGGATAGTTTTTACTCTATTTAGAGACTAATATTTAAAGAGTATAAATCTATATAGCTAACTAGCTAAAGAATAGTAGAATCTTAGTAAATATTTACTATCTGATCTGTAAGATAGCTCTATACTTTATACTGAATTCCTTAATAGTATACTCTAATTTAATTATTATACCTATATATAATAAGGAGGATAATATTCTTTATTTTCTTAATAACTTTTGAATTTACTTAGAAAAATATATATATAAATATTAATTTATTCTATTTTACTGTAGGATATAGCTATCTATATATACTGTATACAGAGGAAATGGGAAGGCCCTCAGAGCCAGGGTTTCTGCCCGCTCTGACCGCCCGCTGAGCTCTATATGTAGGGCATGTAATATTCACCTTATGTGATATACTGTGATCTTGAGGCATCTCGGAATACCTCGGCCTATTGTTTACCGTATGTATATTAGCGAGCCGTTTCCCTTATATAGCAATACATGCCCGCTCATACCCAAGATCTCATTATTACCCCCCAAGTGGCTGTTGCCTCCTCAAGTTCATATCCCGTAATATTATTCGGACTGTATACCATCCAGCTTTAGCTGGATCGTATTCACCACGTACCTCAAGCCGACAGAAACCATTTGGCCCCCTGAGACCTACAGGACCCGATATGAAAAACGTACCCCTCTTGGGGGTACGTTGAGTCTGCGCTTGGTATTCATTTAACCGTAGCCGGAAGGCAATAGCTGCCAAGTGTAGGTCTGATCCAGGACCTATGTCAGGTAAAGGAAGTTGTTGTAGTGATGATATGATTGAAGAAGGATGAATATCATTATTCGGTGGCGTGCTGTTAGACAGCTCCTTCGATGCAGGCAGTGCGGGCCGTTCAGGTTGGTTGATCGGACCAATATCACTTTTGTTGGAAATGACGCGATTTTCGTTGATAAGATGGAGGGGTTCAGGCGGTTGGTCTCGCAAGCGTGCCAACTGTCTTCTCAATAATACAAGATATGCATCTCTTATAGAAAGTGCCACGTGAGTGGGTTTCATGAACATCTGTAACCTGTCGCCGACTTCTGGGTCGACGGACCTTGTCACCCAAGCTACACTATCACCAGTGAATTCGATTCTAAACCAGATATTAGTTTTTAACAAACATAAAAGCTGATTGTAACCTACCCAGATCGAAAATACTTCGGCGGAGCGCGGTGTGGGAACTGATGAACCAACCAAAACCCGGTGAGAGATAGTGGGCCACCAAGGACCTGAGACAATTGTCCCGATGCATTTTCCAGAACAATAGCAGCAAGCTCATCTGAGAATGTTAGCACAGTATCAATAGCCTAGGGACGGAGAAGGGCAGCACGGCTCACTTCTTAATTCTTTGAGCTTCGCTCGATCCTTGGAGATTTGAACAAATTCTTGCCATTCCGGGTCGGAAGCAGCGTAGAGCTCGCCCTCTTCCAGCCATGACCATGTCAGAGGAACAAACAGAGGTACTTCGATCTCTTCTTCATCTTCTAGCAATTCCTTATTTTCGCGAGCGGGTTGGCGCAAGCCAGTTGTATCAGACGCTGGTTCCATCGAAACATCTGCGTCTTGTGTATCATCGTCGAATCGCACCAGGACAAAAGAGCTCCATAGTTGATATGCGGTACCATAAAGAAGGCACTTAGAAAAGAAAGACCTTGAAGCACTTCCGTAAATACCTAGATGACACGAATGCAGTGCGAGTCGTAAAAACTTACCTCAGCCAAGGTCTTCTGAATCTCACATGTCGAACAATTGGCGCCGTAGGGGTTTGTCGTTGAAAGCCGGGGCGGAGGCGAGAGGGGTAGGCTCGGCGTCGAAACAACTGCCTGAGCCAGAGCATTGGGAGAAACTGATGTGATTGTTCTCGAACAAGTTTACATGAAGATGAAGAGAGATTTAGAGGGTAGGTTGTTGATAAACGTCTCACGTGATCCCTTATCGCAACATCCAAGCTTCCGAGGCCTCTCTGTGCACAATCACTCCACATACATGTTACTGGATTAGATATTGACACTTGGGAGATTTAATTCTTCCATAACAGTGGATAATATCCTGATTCAAAGCATACATTTTATATTACGACATTGATTATTCAAAATCAATATTGGTTCCTGAAGCTCTTTCAGCCAGACTGACGCCATGCGCTGGTTCTCAAAGGTCCTAGCCATAACGGCACTAGGCGCTCTGCAGACAAATGCAATGGAGGCTTCAATCTTCAAGTTCACGCCAACGCCATTTGAGAATTTGGGTTCTATGACAGTATCTGAAGAATTCGCACGCCTCGCCCTGAAACTTCGCGTGGAATCCCCTTTAACGTCGACACTCGGGATGACAGACACCAATTTGGATCGCCTGGATCAATTCACGGACTCGAGCCAAATATCTTTATTTGAAAGGAACCTTCACGCCCAAGGGAAAAGCCTGATCATCATTGAGGGGTTTGACGAGCATGCGGGTAGGTATATAACCTTGTTTTTAGAAGTCCAGTGCTAACATTCCACTTCCCCCTACAGCATTAGCCATGCGCAACAGACATACGTCCAACTTGTTCGTCCCGGAGGCCACAAGCAACCTGATTGACGAGCCATTCACGTCAATTGAAGAGAATGATGTCAGCCAAAGGTACTGCTCGTATGACGGAGATACCAGCGGGGCGAAGCCGAACGTTACACCGGTGAGTTTGCTCCTGATACCATCTCACTTATGTTCTGGAAGAAAGACAAATATGGCTAATTAGAGAATTTAGTCTGCCAGGGAATGTCTCTCGCAAGATCATATTCTTTCTGCCTCGCCAGTCCTGTTTGACTCCGATATTCTTAATCTGATTCATTCGACAGAGACACGGGCAAGCAAGGATAAAAGAAGCACTTTTTCTCGATTGTCGTTCAAGGTATCTGAAATTCTCAATCTAAACGCAAAATATACTGATTAGGCTCTCAAATAGGCTGCCTCTAATGACGGCATTCTCGACCCCAAAATCCTCGAGTCCATCTTTGAAGAATTGTCTAGCTTCCTTTCTACAGACGACCGGCTAGCAACTGTTGTACTCCTTGTCGCCTCAAGCAATGACTCAAATACCCCCAAGCCGGTTTTTCAGCGGGACATAGAAGCACGTGGTGAATCCTCTTCCTTCGGTTCACAGCATCTTGAGAGGTCTGTGAAAGATTTACCTCTACACTCAAACCTCGCCCCTGTTTGCCATGTTTCGAACTCTTCTTGTGCTGAAGCAACCGATAATTGCTCTGGGCATGGATATTGCTACCTGAAATATGGACCTGGCGAAGGCACCACTGGTAATTGCTATGCGTGTCGCTGTCAGCAGACCACAATAAAGAATAGTGATGGCACCACGCAAAAGATCCAATGGGGTGGGCCTGCATGTCAGAAACAGAATATCAGCTCGCCCTTTTTCTTGATAGCAGGGGTGAGTGTCTTTGCAGTTCTCGCGGTGGGCAGTGCGATTGGGATGCTTTTCAGCATGGGTCAGCAAGAGCTGCCGAGCGTGATTGGAGCCGGTGTAGGGGGGTCGAAGGTGCAGACATAGGGCTCCCACTCTGCAAATACCTCTTTTGTTCCTATGATATGCTTCTTGGCTGGCATGTGTTTCGGGTTATTTATCTTTATTCATCTTTCTGCCGTCTTTATAAGCGACTATAGTCCTCAGTATGCATTCTTGGGCGAGACGTCTGGCTAGTTCAATTTTTGACGTATCGGGATCATTTCGTCATGTCTGTATAAATATCAAACTTGTTAATGGCCCCGGGGGGGTTATCAGAAAAATTGGCGCTAGTATGTATATGCCTTCTTAATCCGCACATATATATGGAGATTAAAGACTCTGTCGGACCTTGCATGGATCGATCTGGTTCTTTCAAGGTTCTCACGGGTCATTACCGCACCAAGGGGGCTTCATTAAATGGTACAATCTCTACTTTTTGTTGCAGTCGGCAGATGTTTCGCATATAATAGTGCATATAATTGAGCTTCTTCAGACTATATGGCCATCCCGACAGCTCTTTAGAAGACGTGTCCAGCGAACCAGTTTTCATTTTAGTACTAATGATGTCGATGTAAGGACATACAAACCAGATCTCCTCTTACGATCAGCCCACTCAAAGTACTAGAACTACCCCCCGCCCCGAAGAAAAGAACGAGAAGAACGAAAATAATACAACATATGTATTTGGCTCCTTCAAGTTCACGGCTGCGCCACCGCATGAGCCTATTATTAATGAACAAAACATAAATTCATAAAAATCATGAGAGGCTTTACGAGAGCTCGTACACGCCCCCTCTCGGATGGCCCACGAACAATACATAAATTACACGTATAATAAAATAATCGACAGTAGAATGGCTCTGCTGAACAAGCATGCCAGATGTTGATGCAGCACGTAGAGAAATGGGGAATCAAAAATCACGATAGAAATAATGCTCAGGTAAATTCAAAGATTGGCTTCGAGTTCACCGGGCGTCCGAGGGTGCCCAGGCGCGGAATGAGCACCAAAGGGGCGAGGGCCGCCAGAGGGATCTCGACGCAGACGGGCCGGAAAAAGTCGTGGCCAATGTGGTCGGCGGCGGGGACTCTCTGTTATTTCAGGGTCATGATAAATGCGGTCGTCTGAACTTGCAGGCGCCACCTGAGACTCTGAGCCGGTCGGTTGAAATATCCTTCCTGGTAGCAACATCGGCATTCGGAAAAGGGAGTTCTCGTTATGTCTGGGATGCACTCGTCGTGGAGGTCTCGGTAGGCCGCCCGGGCGACGTGACCCATTGCGTTGACCTTGCCGACCCGCCCCAGAAGTTCCTTCGGTTGCGTGCGTACGAGGTTTCGGGACATAATAATCTGCCTTGCACAAAGGACAGCAAGCTCGTCGGCTAGTCAGCCAGGGATCAACACAGGAAGCATGAAAAGCATGACCGCAAGACAGCCCACGTATATCATCATCGTCCTCGATAATGTCTAGGCAGATGGCACAAGAGTCACCAGGATTCGGGAGCAATTCAGGTGGAACGGCATTGCGAATATGATGACCCTCGCCCTCCTCCTCCACGTCCATATTTTCGCTGATTACAGCTTGCTGCCATTTTCTTTGGGCCACGGGCGTATTCATGTCCTGGTGCGAAAGGGTTGCAGATTGAGTTCCCTTTTCTTCCATTGCCGGCTTGTTTGAATCTTTCCAAACACTAGGAACTTGGTGCGCATGAATTTCTACGATATCATGCTCGATTTCAGCAGAACTTATTGGATTTATGGGAGCCGGCGTGGAGACAACGCCTCCCTCATCCTTTAAACTCTGGGGTCTGCTATTAGGGGCGGTGATTCCACCTTCTGTAGGGAGGCCTTGATTGGCGCGAGATGATCTCCAGACTTTGTATTTCACCAAAGGAAACCGTGCATTGACTTCATCCATCGTCATGAGTTTCTTTTCGCGGCGTCTCCGATGAGGTCTGGGCATAGCCATAAGATCAATAGGCTCACCCGTTTCCTCGTTGCGCAGCTGACGATTCCGTTGGTTATATCGAAAACAATATTTTACCCCCACAATAATCCTGAGATCGCTGTTAGCCCGAAGGTTCTACTTTTCAAAGTAACGAACCGGATAATATCATGCATCGATGTGCTCCTGAAAGAGAAGATGAACCGACAAAGGCTTACCATAAGTTAGTGAAGACAACACCAAATCCAAGCGCAACAAAAAACAAAAGAGGTGAGCTGGTCGCTGAGCCCGAATTATTGTTGTCGCTAGTGCCTGTAGACGTGGCTGTGTTGCTGGCAGCTGAGGTCGTGGACGAAGCCATTTTGGAGGAAAGGATGCTCGCACGTGCGAAAGATGAGGAGAGGTAAGGAAGGAGAGTGATTTTGGAGAGAGGGGTCGCCTCAATATTAGGATATTAAGAAGTTGAACAAATCAGCCTGGCATCCCGAATACCGGGGTTGGCTTCGGTAGGTGAGAGCAACAGATTGACGAGCTGTCGCTCAGGAGGGTACAGCGAAAGACATATAGCAGAGTGTAAAGCATTTGACGAAGGTCGGGTACGAAGTACGAGTGATCGACCGCTTTAGGTCCGCTGGCGTCTTGCTGGACTGGCCAGGCAAGGGTCTCATATCACGGCTGGTGGGTCACCCTAGGTGTATTGGATTACTTTCAAAGGAGAAATCCGAGGTTGGTTCTGCTGCTGAAAGGAAAGCGAGGGAGTAGAAAGGGGAGAAATCAATGATGATAACAATAATAATAATAATAATGATAATAATAATAATAGAAAAAAGACAACTGCCAAGTTAAATCATGACAGAATCAAGGGTTCAAGAGCTAAGGAGGCTTCGAGAGGGGTTGAAGCGCGGGATCTCAAGGAATCCTGGGGCTGGAGATCGAGGAGTCACGGGAACTGGGCCAGCCTTCGAGGATTTACAACTTTGCAGGATCGTCGGGCGGGGAAAGCTGACTGACAGTGATTAAGAAGAGAGAGAGAGAGAGAGAGAGAGAGAGAGAGAGAAAACAAAAATGGACATTGAGGGGATAAAGAGCAGTAAATGAAATCAGAAAAAAAAAAAAAAAAAAACCCATTGCAAGGAAAATTTTACAACTATGAACGTGCAATGCCAACGAGGTCTCTCATAGTACGGAGTAACGTGCCTTCTTTCTCCCCCATACTTCTGCGTATCTCCCGTGCCGCTTCTGTCCACACCAATCACCATAATTCATCTCAACCCCTCAAATCACCTCGGATCGTTTCATTATTTCATTATTTCATTATTTCATCATGGCAGAATCAGCTGCCCCTGGCCCAGCAAACCCCGTCGTATTCTTTGATGTGGCTCTTGCAGGTATGCATACAGGGTTCTCACCCCGGGAGACTTCAAAAATTAATCAATCATCTAGGCGAACCTTTGGGGCGGGTCAAAATGGAACTGTTCGCCAATGTGACTCCGCGAACTGCAGAGAATTTCCGCCAATTTTGTACGGGCGAAAGTAAGAACCCCAAGGGACAGCCTCAGGGATACAAAGGGAGCAAGTTTCATCGTGTTGTAAGTTATCGATTAAGGGAATTCAACCGATCCAACGAAGCCAGGCAAGTAGTCAGAAGTATCTGACCCATTTTTAGATCAAAGATTTCATGATCCAAGGCGGAGACTTTGTCAACGGAGATGGGACGGGGTCTTGCACCATCTATGGCACCCCCAAGTTTGCAGATGAAAATTTCGCTCTAACCCATGATCGCGAAGGTCTCTTGAGTATGGCGGTACGTTTTGAGGAGAGATGAGTTTTCCATCTCGCCCCTCCCCCCAAATTAAACTCCCTTTATCAAAATTGCTTGTTTGGCAACCCTCCAGCGACTAATAGGCCATTAGAACTCAGGGCCGCACACCAATGGTTGTCAATTCTTCATCACGACAACGGCGACGCCTTTCCTGAACAATAAACATGTTGTGTTTGGCCAGGTTATCGACGGATTAGACATAGTCCATATGATTGAGCACACTCGCACCACCAGAGACAAACCAAACCAGGATGTAACAATTGTGCAGTGTGGAGAAATGTGATCAGGGATGAAAAAAGTGTCTATTTTTGACAGCCTTCTGACGATGCCCCCCCCCCCCAAACCGGCCTACATTAATCTGTCCAGGTAGGGATTATTCACCCTTCTCGTTTCCTAACATGTATCGAGTACGGTGCTGCTAATTCATTGGGTTTACCACGACGATAACCATTTTAGCCTGATGTGAGAGGGCACGGGGATATAGAATTTTTGAAAGAAAGAAAAGCAAGGTCATTGAAACTGAGGATGAATGCTTTACATTGTATTTATAGAAAGCCAGATAAATTCTAAAATAAGAGGGTAAGATCGCTATGCTGCGGATTTAGATTGTCCTCTGCCCACTTGCTCTTTCATGGTCAGTCTCCCGAGACCAGGATGGCACATAGATGAAATCCCTTTGAGCACGCGCAGCAGATTATCCTACAAATCCAGATCGATGTCCATTGGGTCATCATGATCTGATTCAGTACGCGGAATACGGGGTGAAGTATCTGTAGTAGTGGAGGTCTCTCTGGAGCGAGTAGATGCGGATTGGGGCGCACGAGCACGAGCTCTTGATTCAATGATCGCCTTGCGTACATTATCTTGCTCCTTTGGCAGCGTTAACGATGACGGTTCTGAGTAAAGAACTAGTTCTTTGCCTTGGACGGGGTTGGATGACAGCACTGTATCGGGAACAGAGATCATCTTCGCCGCAAAGGGCAGTAGAACTAAGGCATCGCTTGGCGAATCGGGCTCCGCTAACTCCTGGTCCAGATTGTAAATATAGGTGGTATGTTTGGTGTCATCTAGTAGCATCGAATCGGGCTCATGGGAGAGTGTTGCGTCGTAGCTGGCCCGAGCACGGGAGTCTGGATCTGTTTTCCCCAAGACATGTCATTAACCTTTTTGCCTTGATATTTTGATCCTTTTGTGTTCTTCTTCTTCTTTTCTCTTTTTGTCTTTTTGTCATAAAAAACCATTACTATGAAAGGGGCAAGACATACTGATCTGGAGATAGCCAAATCTCTTCGTTAGTGGTTGTGCTCCATCCGGGTCGCCATCCGCGGGTCGCTTTCTGCCTGGAGCGTTTTCATCACTCCGCGCCATCCAGGGATGAAAAGCACAAGCCCTTACACCTCCCCCAGATCACAGTCGCCCGAACAAGCGAGATAAGTGGGTTTAAACCAAGCAACGAATCAGGGGAATCAATCCCAAACCCATTTTATTTGGTCATCAGTCGAAGAAGAAGAAGAACAAGAAAGGAGAGGAGGAGGAGGAGGAGGAAAGAAGAAGGGGGGAAAAAGTTGGTTCCTCTTTTTATCTCTTTTGCCAATGCGGGTTCCTCGCCGGCCATGGGGGGGCCCTTTGACTCATCTCTGCACGCCAAATCCCATTCCACTTTTCTCCCCTCTTCGCTTTGTTCGTCCTCGCCCGACAAGCTTGACTCCGCTCTTTCTCACCATGGCGTCCAATACTACCTGGACCGCCCCGCGGGTGCGGGAAACTTTTCTTGACTTTTTCAAAAAAAATGGCCACACTTTTGGTGAGCGATCCACCCCGCCATGTCGCATTTCGTGCCCCTCCATCGTCTCCCAATATCACTAACCGCCACCACGCCATGGCGTGGAAATTTTAGTCCCCTCCTCTCCCGTTGCTCCTCTGTCCGATCCGACCTTACTGTTCACCAATGCTGGAATGAACCAATTCAAGTCCATCTTCTTGGGCACCGTGGATCCGCAATCAGACTTTGCAAAGTTGCGACGCGCCGTCAACTCCCAAAAGGTATACCCATCCTGGCTTCTTTCTGCTTTGCAATGCGACAGGAACTCCTAGCTGACAACGCATGTCCTTTCTCTTGCCGGCTACATAGTGCTTGCGTGCCGGTGGAAAACACAATGTAAGTATGCATTCAACATTTATACTCCGCGCATGGAGCTTGACTAACGAGCTTTACCTGCGTAGGATCTGGACGATGTCGGAAAAGACAGTTACCATCATGTGAGTACACTTACCCTCCTCTACTACTGATGGGTTACATTTGACCAATCGTACTGATGGTTCCATAATCAGACCTTTTTTGAGATGCTCGGCAACTGGAGTTTTGGTGATTACTTCAAGAAGGAGGCTATCTCGTATTCTTGGGAGCTCTTGACTAAAGTCTATGGTCTTGACCCGGATCGCCTCTACGTCACATACTTCGAAGGCAGTGAGGCAGGCGGCCTGGAACCAGATCTCGAAGCCAAGGAACTCTGGAAGTCCGTAGGAGTTCCAGAATCCCATATTCTTCCTGGCAACATGAAGGACAACTTCTGGGAAATGGGCGACCAAGGCCCATGCGGCCCCTGCAGCGAAGTCCACTACGATCGAATTGGTGGCCGAAATGCCGCCCACCTAGTTAACCAAGATGATCCGAATGTACTTGAAATCTGGAACAACGTTTTTATCCAGTATAACCGCGAAGCAGATCGATCCCTGCGGTCTCTCCCCAACAAGCACGTCGATACAGGACTTGGGTTTGAGCGACTCGTCTCCATTCTTCAAGATAAGTCGTCAAACTATGATACCGACATCTTCACCCCAATTTTTCGCGCTATCCAGGATGTCACTGGAGCTAGGGAATATCGTGGCCTTTTTGGAGCCGAAGATTCCGATGGGATTGACACTGCATACCGTGTGATCGCAGATCATGTGCGGACTTTGATGTTTGCTATCTCAGATGGCGTCTTGCCTAATAACGAGGGTCGTGGCTACGTGATTCGCCGCGTCCTTCGCAGAGGGGCTCGTTTTGCTCGCAAATACTTCCAGGTTGATATTGGAAGCTTTTTCTCCAAACTCGTGCCCACAGTTGTAAGTCAACTTGGAGATATGTTCCCAGAACTGAAGAAAAAACAGCAGGATGTGATGGAAATTCTGGATGAAGAGGAGCTATCGTTTGCCAAAACATTGGACAGGGGAGAACGTCAATTTGAACAATACGCCCAACATGCCAAGACTCAGGGTGCCGATAAGCTTCATGGTGCCGATGTGTGGAGGCTCTACGATACTTTCGGCTTTCCGGTTGACCTGACTCAAATTATGGCCGAGGAACGTGGTCTACGCATCGATGACGCTGAATTCGAAAATGCCCGCTTAAAGGCCAAGGAGGCCAGTAAGGGCCAGAAAAAAGCCGCTGCAAATGCCGTCAAACTTGATGTTCACGATCTTGGGAAGCTGGAGCAGATGGATGATGTTCAAAAGACAGACGACTCTGCCAAGTTTGGACGTGGCAACATTACGGCTCAGATCAAGGCAATCTACCACGGCAAAACTTTCTATGATAATACTGCCTCGATCCCAAGCGGAGAGCAACTTGGTATTATTTTGGATTGCACCAACTTTTATGCTGAGCAGGGTGGACAGGAAAGTGACACCGGTAAAATCATCATCGACGGGCAAACTGAGCTCGAGGTTGGTGATGTCCAGGTTTATGCAGGATACGTCTTACACACAGGCTTCATGAAGTATGGAACTTTCTCGGTTGGTGACTCGGTTATCTGTGAATACGATGAGCTCCGTCGCTGGCCCATTCGTAACAACCACACTGGCACTCACATTCTCAACTTCTCTTTGCGTGAGATTCTTGGAGATGGCGTTGAGCAAAAAGGTTCGCTTGTAGCAGCGGAGAAGCTTCGGTTTGATTTCTCTCACAAGTCTGCCATTTCAGATGCCGACCTCGAGAAAGTTGAGGCGAAGTCCACCGAATACATTCGGCAGAATTGTGCTGTTTATTCACAAGAGGTTCCTCTCGCTACCGCTCAGCAGATCTCCGGCGTCAGAGCAGTTTTTGGGGAAACCTATCCTGATCCAGTCCGTGTTGTCTCTGTTGGCGTTGAGCTGGAAGAAATCCTGAGCAATGTCAGCGACCCCAGGTGGAAAGATATTAGTATCGAGTTCTGTGGTGGCACTCACGTGCTGAAGACTGGTGATATCAAAGACTTGATCATTCTGGAAGAGAGCGGTATCGCCAAGGGAATTCGTCGTATCATTGCTGTCACGGGCGAAGATGCCCACAAGGTTCAGCTGATTGCCCGGGAATTCGAGAAGCGCCTTGACCACTTCGATTCAATGCCTCTTGGAGCTGAGAAGGAGCGCGAAGCCAAGCAAGTGCAGGTGGATCTTAACCAACTTGTCATCTCTGCGGTCCAAAAGACTCGGTTCCGGGAGCGATTCAATGCAATTAACAAGAAGGTAGTTGATGGCCAAAAGGCCCAGCAAAAGCTAGAGATCAAGAAAGCTGTCGAAACCATTACAACCTATTTCCAGTCACCTGAGAATGAGAAAGCATCATGGCTTGTTGTGAAGCTTCCAACACCAGCGAGTGCAAAGGCCGTCAGCGAGTCCATCAATCACGTCAAGACGAAGATGCAGGACAAGAACGTGTATGTATTGGCTGTGGACGCCGAACAAACCCGAGTTGCACACGGTTGTCACGTGTCAAAGGTATGTGACCGGTTTCTTTACCATCTATTGGGGGGGCTACTACACTCGAACTCGATATATGATAGTCCCTCCTCGTACGGGCTTAATTCTTATCTAACATGGGTAATATCTAGGGACTTGGTGAACAGGGAGCTTCCGCCAACGACTGGGCTGCCGTTGTGTCGGGCGCAATCGGCGGTAAGGCTGGAGGGAAAGGAGCCACTTCCATTGGCAATGGCACCAACACGGACAAGGTCGATGAAGCTATCTCGCTTGCTTCGGATTATTTGAGTAAATTCAGGCTCTAAATTGAAACTATAGCCCTCCGATATATGTCGGCAGTTGAACTGGTAGTTATCTGTTATATTTAACGAGATTTTTGGATCTTGAAAATAACAACCCCTCTCCCAAAAAGTCTTTCTTCCCTCCATATGCATAATACTCCATTTCAATGCGCCTACATTTACATCCTGAAGGATCCCTGGAGAGTCGGGGTCAGTTACCAATGAATTACGGAAATTGAATGTATGTGATCAACTGATGGACGGGACAGGGGAGCCCGAGTGCACTTCTTTGTAACAAAGCCAAGAATAATTAATGTACTCACTTCATAGAGCTACTGGTACTTCAATGTTTGTATGTAGTACCCCAATTAGGGTAGATTGGCTTCGGCTTAAGATACTCTGTCTCAGCTTGAGCAAGGGTGGCCGAGCTGCCTTAAAAGTTGGCAACATACTAAGTACAAATTACAACCCATGCGTGACACAAGAACATCAGTTTGACCTACTTGAAGCCGAGAAACCTGTGAATCATCAGCTCGTCATTTGAAGGTGGGGTAGCGTGACGCAGTGTACCCCCAGGTGCCCCATATGAGTAAGATAGTAAGTACATTACTTAAGTACTGGGTCCTCCTCTTGCCCCTCACTTCCTCTCTCAACTACCTACTTCCTAGGTACATTTTAGTGTTACCCTTTTACAGTCGCCATGTCAATTCCTCCGAAATTTGCAGGCCTTAAGCTTTCAGCTGCCATCCCCCAAGAGACTCAGCACACACTTGAATTGTGTACGTCTGATGATTGATCGATAAGGAAGCCAGGTGGATAAGTCAAGATAGCTAACGGATTTAGACCTCGACTATGTCTGCCCGGTGCGTACCGTTTCTTGAGTTGGGCAAGCCGAGCCAAGCGGCTGATATAGCCTCTAGTTTTCCGCTAAGATGTTCAATACTGTTTATGCATTGAGCCCGAAGATTGTGGAGCAGTATGGTTCTCGACTCCAAATAATCCTTCGGCAACACATTCAACCATGGCATCCATCCTCAACACTCACGCACGAAGCTGGCGTTGCGGTGCTTCGCCTGGCCCCAGAAAAATACTGGGATTTTAGCGCAGCTTTGTTTAAGCGTCAAGCCGAGTTCTTTGACGTGAGTGTGGTGAACGAAACCCGCAACACCACTTACGAACGACTAGCCAAAATTGCTGGATCAGTTGGGGTAAACGAAGGACAAATTTTCGATCTCTTGAAGATCCCAGAGACCCCCGGAGTGGATGGTTCACTAAATGTAGGTAATCGGGTCACTAATGACCTCAAATGGATAATTAAGGTAAATAGCCGCCCCCCCCCTCGATTTCTGGGCATTGTCTAACGAAAGACAGACGGATCGAGTGATTGGAGTCCATGTCTCGCCAACAGTCTTTTTCAATGTAAAGTAATCCAACCCCAAGCAATTCGCATAAGAAATTGACATTCTCTTCAGGGAGTGGAGGAGCGAGGCATTAGCAGCAGCTTCACAGCAACCCAGTGGGAGGATTGGCTGTCTCAGAATGTGCTTTGAGCCGGAATAATTCGCATTCGCATATCTATGATAAGCTGGAAAGTTCAGACTCGCAAGGATATGAGGCCCTTGTCAGCCCCTACCGAGCTCATGGGCAATGGGGTAATTTGAATCATATCTCATTCCAGAACTTCCATTATGAAGCTGTTGTGGATCCTAGTGAACATACTGATTTGATGCATGTCCGTGTAATAGAACAAATAAAAGAAAAGCGATTCACACTTAGTGCTTCTCAGGAAGAGGAGGGTTGACAATGTCCGTCTGCTGTACCACCGATTTCATCACGTCTATTGTACCATGGGGGGCTGGTAATTCAGAGGCCTCCTAGAAATATGAGAGTGAGTAGGACGTAGCAAATTGGAGAAACGAGAGACAATCGGGGAAATGCCTACTTGAATAGGAGAATATGGGGCTCGGGCTCATGCACCTCGTAGTGTTCCCACCCTAAACTCTGTCCAATTTCAACATCAGTATCATAGTTCACTAGAACAGATAGCTTAAGCTCAAAATACCTGTGTAATCCCCAAAGCTCGCCATTCCTCTTCCCACAACAGTTTCAAAGTTCCTTTCGAGCTGTCAAAATAGTCTGCGGGGATCTTTTTGAGCATGTTTTTCGGCAGTTGCACATGGCGATATTCATATTTGTCGTCTGAGTATCTGTTGCCGAGTTAGTCGAAAGTGCGATGGCCATGGGTTGCTAATGCGAAAGAATTGATTGAAAGGGGAAGATGCGAACCGTGCTGAGTAGTGGATAGAGTCGATGAATTCATCTAGACGCTCTCGCTCGGACTCCAACAGGAGGCGTGGCTTCTTATTTCTTCTGATGGGATCGATATCCATTGGAGATAGCGAAAAGGAAGATTAGGGCGGAAAGAACGACTCGAAGGTATTTTGGTAGATGATCAGGTCCTGTAGCACGTGAACAAGTTAATATCAAGTTCTCAGCATGCATTCTTTTTATTGGGAGGGGGTTGCTCTGGGACAATCTCGCAGTTATTTAAATAGCCCCCGCCAGGAAGATAACTACCTGCTAAATGTGAATGCGATGATAAAAAGACAACGAGCAATTCCGAAGATCGTGATGTTGGGAAGGCGGAGTCTGGATTTTGCTGTCGACGTTTTCGAGAAACGAGCCAGTTTGTTTTGCGGGACGCGGAAGAGACAAGGCAGAGATGGAGGGGGAAACGGTTGCTGCCTGAGGTGTCGGAGGAACCCGATGCAGGCCGTATCCGGATTACATAGGTCCTCGTGCACCCGTTTCTTTCAGGTATAAACGGAGTATAATAATATAATATTGATTGATGCATGGGGATTTGGATTTTGTTATTTGTTTGCATATTTCCTGCCAATGTCACCGCTTGGAAAGTGTACTAGATGCAGACCGAACGATCGTTTTATTCTATATTACTTCCCCCCTTTTTCTTTCCATGTATAAAGTATGAGTCTCGATTACCACGTGCAGAAAGATACATACATACATACAGTACATACTCCGTAATTATCTCCAATTCCTGCCAATGCGGTAACGCGCGAAAACCACTTACCTAATACAGCGCCGAGGCCCACTCTGGCGATCACGGCGCGTCTGCACACGTCGAGGTATGAGCTCCCATTTGAATCGTTGCCTGTCACTTATCAACTTCGCCTTGCGTATATTCATAAATATTCACTCATTCTTCTTTGTGCAATATGAGCACAAAAAGGCGTGGAGCAGCCACCGTGGCTTCCCCCGAAGTTAAGCTGCGAAGCCAGAAGCGCCGTAAGGTGTCTGTAAGTTACTCCCAATGCGCCTGCGCTCCTTGGACTGCTTACACTACAGCGACATTCGTCGCTGTATTGTATGGCGTCATCAGATTTGGCATCTGCAACAAGGCCTCGTCAAAACATTCGCCTTGCCGAGTGTATTTCGCAACTACTTAGCTGCGCCTCGCGTCGCGATGGTGACTAACCCTTGTGGTCATGCATTAGGATGAAAATCTAGTAGATCCCGAGGAAGTCGACCGCGCATCGTCCGAACCAACCGACACCGCTAGGCCCGATCAAAGCGTTATCTCCCAAGACAAGGAGGATGATCTAGAGGTGAACTTTGTGGGCGACAGTATACAATTGGCCCAGGATAAGATTTTGTCGGAACTCTTTCGATTAAAGGATGCGGAGTAAGTCCTCTCACATAAACCGTGACTCTGTCTCCACTATAGAATTGAATTGATGTTGACCTTGGTACAACAGTGGTGAAGAGGTAGCGTACCCATTCGTCGGAAAGCCGGACCGCAACCTATATCGGAACTACTATGAGATAATCCAGCACCCAGTCTCTCTCAGAAGTATCCAGAAAAAGGTCCGAGGAACAGATGGCCGAAAAAAGGGAACAAAGATGACAGCCTTTCCTACATGGCATTCCTTTGAAGAGGAAGTCAGTTACCTCTGGCGAAATGCACGAGAATACAACGAAGACGGCAGCGACATCTCAATTCTTGCAGGTGTTTTGGAGGCAAGTCCTTCCTGAAATCAAGAAAGGGGATTTCCCATCCTCTTGGTAGTTGTGGCCGGTACTAATGCTAAATTAGAAACATTTTAAAGAACGCGTGGAAGAGGCCAAGAAGTGTGTTCCGGATCCCATTCAGGTAGATGGTCACCCCCAATTACCTCGAATTAAGTTGAAGATGGACACAAGCCATTCGATGCTTGGGACTCAGAGGTTAACATTGAAGATGGCTGGACAGGCACCCGAAATACCAAAGGCTGATAAACCACCATCTGGGGTCACTGTCGACGATGATTCGCTTAAACGACAACAGGAGCTGGTCCGCAGTGGGTCGGCGAGCCAGGAGGTCGATACACATCATATGTCACCTCGAACAAGGTCCCTTCGACGACATATTGATAGTCCTAAATCAAGTACAGGGACCACTCCATCAAATCCCGAGCTTATACATGCTGCAACTAGCGGTCGAGATGCTCCAGGAGCTATCAAAAATGAAACAACGACTTCCTCGTCTCAACGAGCTGAGCTTCCCGTCTCTTCTGGTAGTCAACCCGGGACAACTTTTGAATCCACAAGCGGAAGTTTTCTGCAGGATGGTAAGACATCATCTCATGAGAAATGCAAAGGCCTAGGTAGTACGATTTTCAAATGTGTTTACTAATTCAGCATCAGTGAACCCACCCTTAGAGCTATCACCCATAGATTCGATATGGAGGCGACCAGGTCAAGGTATTGCATCATCTTTATTTATCTCCTATATGAACTCGACTACACCAACGAAGATACAAGATGTGCTGACCACTCTTTGATCAAGATCTTAATACTGCTCTCATTCGCAATGTCCAAATCCTCACCCACTCCTCTTTGCGCTCGAAAGGAAATTTTCGCTTGGAAATACCCCCATCTTCTACATTGACTCAGCAGACAATTACTATTACTCTGCCCCCTTCACACCATCTACTAACAGTCAAACCTACCGTGCCGGCTAGTACTGCGCAACGACAGGTGAAGATGATTGCCCAGATGGGTATGCAGCGCCTTCATCCATCCAGAGACGCATCTACGCTGGCGTACGATATTCAGCTTCACCCCGGTACCACAAAAGTCGACTTGGAGGCTATATCGGGCCCCGTCAGGGGAGCCCCGAAATCTGGCCCCCCTGGTTCAGAAGTCGATTATGAGCGTCTCACTATATTCTTCAATCTGCTGCCTTGATAGGGGAGTCTGGATTCCCGCGTCATCTGCATAATTTGTTCCGCTGTCTTTCCGCCCTATTTGGGATGTATTTCAAGACTTCTTTGTGTTAGAAATCAGACTATCAAGGATCAACCTCAATCTCAACCTCAACCTCAAACCTCATGGTTACCAAAGAATGCGTCTGCATATATCTATCTATACTTTGGCATGAAATGCAGCATTTTTGCATTTGGAATTGGTTTAATTGCCTTTTCTTTCCTTTTGTCATAGTGAAATTCTCGAAGGCATTCAGCGATAGTGGTCGAGATGACCGAGTCGGTTACCACTTTCTTCTGATCGTCTCGTGCGGCCGCACCACACAATCATGTGACCTCATGGGCGATCAGTCAGCGCTCGGCTCCAATTGGACCACGTGATATACCGCTCCCGCAAAGTTTTCTGCCCTTCCTATGTGTGGCATTTCATTTATAAAAAAAAAATTTCGACCCGTTCAAACCCCTCTTTCCCACCTTTTTTTATTCCTCCAACCCTACCACTCAATTTCACAATGGCGGACCTTCCGGTGTATGACGGGGCGATCGGTATCGATCTTGGTATGATTGTTGCAAAATTAGCCCTCTTTGTCAAATTTTAACGATACTAACTCGATGATGTTCAGGCACCACCTACTCTTGCGTTGCCAACTACGAGGGCACCAATGTCGAGATCAGTACGTTGCCGAGTTGACGCCCTGAATAACAATAATACTGACTGTAGATCAGTCGCCAACGACCAGGGTAGCTACACTACCCCCTCCTTCGTCTCTTTCACCGACAAGGAGCGTCTGATCGGTGAGGCCGCTAAGAACCAGGCTGCTATGAACCCTAAGAATACCGTCTTCGACATCAAGTGAGTCTATTTCAGTGGTATAACTTTCTCATTTTCTCAAATAACTTACAATGAAATCTAGGCGTCTGATTGGTCGCCGTTTTGATGACCCCATTGTCAAGAAGGATGTCGAGTCCTGGCCTTTCAAGGTCGTTGACCAGGGTACTAGCCCTGCTGTCGAGGTTGAGTACCTTGGTGAGAACAAGACCTTCACTCCTCAGGAGATCTCCTCTATGGTCCTCATGAAGGTCAGTGTCGTTTCCCTTAAATCGAAAAGAATATTTCCGCTTACAATTTAAAACAGATGAAGGAAGTTGCCGAGACAAAGCTCGGTAAGAAGGTTGAGAAGGCTGTTATCACCGTGCCTGCCTACTTCAATGACAACCAGCGTCAGGCTACCAAGGATGCCGGTGCTATTGCTGGTCTCAACGTTCTCCGTATCATCAACGAGCCTACTGCTGCCGCTATTGCTTACGGTCTCGGCTCCGGCAAGTCCGACAAGGAGCGTAATGTCCTGATCTACGATCTGGGTGGTGGTACTTTCGATGTATCTCTGCTGAACATCCAGGGTGGTGTCTTCACCGTCAAGGCTACTGCTGGTGATACTCACCTTGGTGGTCAGGACTTCGACACTAACCTGCTTGACTTCTTCAAGAAGGAATTCCAGCGCAAGACTGGCAAGGACCTCTCCGGTGATGCTCGTGCCCTTCGTCGTCTGCGTACTGCTTGCGAGCGTGCTAAGCGTACTCTGTCCAACGCTACTCAGACCACCGTCGAAATCGACTCGCTCTTCGATGGTGAGGACTTTAACTCCTCTATCACCCGTGCCCGTTTCGAGGACCTGAACGCCAAGTCTTTCTCTGGTACCCTGGACCCTGTCCAGCAGGTCCTTAAGGACTCTGGTATGGAGAAGAGCAAGGTCGACGAGATTGTTCTTGTTGGTGGTTCCACTCGTATTCCCCGTATCCAGAAGCTGCTGAGTGACTTCTTCGACGGCAAGAAGCTGGAGAAGGTAAGCATGTCTCTATTTCATGATTGAGAATATTGATACTAACCATTTTTCATAGAGCATCAACCCTGACGAGGCTGTCGCTTACGGTGCCGCTGTCCAGGCCGGTATTCTTTCCGGCAAGGCCACCTCTGCTGAGACCCAGGACCTGCTTCTTCTGGATGTCGTTCCCCTTTCTCTCGGTGTCGCTATGGAGGGTAACATCTTCGCCCCCGTTGTCAACCGTGGCCAGACTGTTCCCACTATCAAGAAGCGTACTTTCACCACCGTCGTTGACAACCAGTCCACTGTCCAGTTCCCCGTCTACCAGGGTGAGCGTACCAACTGTGCTGATAACACCTCCCTTGGAGAGTTCACTCTTGCTCCTCTTCCTCCCATGCGTGCCGGCGAGGCTGCTCTTGAGTGTGTTTTCGAGGTTGACGTCAACGGTATCCTGAAGGTCACCGCCACTGAGAAGACCTCTGGCCGCAGTGCCAACATTACCATCTCCAACGCTGTCGGCAAGCTGTCCAGCACCGAGATTGAGCAGATGGTTGAAGGTATGACAACCATCCCTTTCATCTTATTTCTATTCTTGAAGATTATTCGTACTGATTCTTCATTTCTTCACAGATGCCGCCAAGTTCAAGTCCAGCGATGAGGCTTTCACTAAGAAGTTCGAGTCCCGCCAACAGCTTGAGTCTTACATCTCCCGTGTTGAGGAGATTGTCTCAGACCCTGGCATGTCCATGAAGCTCAAGCGTGGCAACAAGGAGAAGATCGAGTCTGCTCTCAGCGACGCCATGGCCCAGCTTGAGGTTGAGGACTCTTCTCCTGAGGATCTCAAGAAGAAGGAGCTGGCCTTGAAGCGTCTGATTACCAAGGCCATGGCCACCCGCTAAATTAAGAGTTGAACATACTATGGCCAACGTGTGACTGCCCTTCATCTTCCTCAACCAATGTGCGCCTCGATAGATTATGGGGAGGCAAAGTTGGCTCATGTTTTTGTGTTTGAAGCCGGGAAATCTTGGGCGCAACATTTTCCTTTTATTATTTCCTTGTCTTTTTTTTTTCACCTTGAAAAAAGTATGTTTTTATGTAGACGAAGATTGACGTTGCAAATTTAATGTGTGACGAACCATTATTCTGAACCTTCAATTGTGCTTCAACGTAAAATATCGTAGCTTGTTGGCCTTCATCCTGAGTATGCCCTACATGGCTGTATATGATATCTGCAGAAAGTTCTTGGAAGCTGGAAAGTCACTGCCCGGGTGTGTCCTATCGGAAAGCGGTAACAGTACCTCCTCAAACTCTTCATCCTCATCTACCTTCACAACCACTCATAATGTACCGGAGCGCCTTACGACTCTCCTCCCGAGTTCTGGTGCGAGGCCAGACTTTCCCAGCGGTTTCATTTCCCCCATCTTCATTTCGGGGTACTCTCGAATTTCCTGACCTCTTGAGTTCTGTACAAACCTCTAGCTTCGCCAGCTCACCCGTCTTGTACAAGAAGAAGGATAAGGGAAAGAAAGCTTCCACCCCGGAATTGGACTCCAACCATGTTGCTACAGAGGACCCATTTGATTTATCTCATCTCGAATCCGGCATCTCTGTTGCTATCTTCCGCATGAAAGATGATCTATCGAAACTCCGCGCGGGAGGTCGATTCAATACCAACGCAATCGAAACCTTGAACGTCCATTTGGGCAAAGAGAGCCCAGAGTCCTTTAAGCTCCGTGATTTAGCCCAAGTCTTGCCGAAGGGAGGTCGGATGGTGACTGTTCTCATGTCTGAAGAAGAGGTGTGATAAAGCTCCAGGACTTTATTCATGGACCATGCTAATTGCTTCATTTCTACCCTCTAGCATATCAAGCCAGTCACATCAGCCATCATCTCGTCAAATCTTTCCTTAACTCCGCAGCCGGATCCCCATAATGCACTTCAACTTAACATTCCGATCCCACCACCAACGAGGGAATCCCGCAACCAAAGTGTTCAAGCGGCAAAACAAGCCTTTGAGAAGGCGACCAGTGTCATTCGCGATTCTAGAGGAGCAATGCATAAGCGTCTACAAGAAATGCAGAAGAAAAAGTTGGCACGGCCAGATGACGTTCGCAAGGCCCATGACCAGATGGAGAAGACTACCGACAAAGGGCAGAAAGAAGTCAAGGACCTCTTCGATGCGGCTAAAAAGAGCATGGAACAGGGTTGATTATACAAATGTTGTTGTAAAATAGCACACATGTAATTCTAAATACAAGGGCCAGGGAAAGTATATCAGCCCCAGGAATGAACAAAAAGAAAGAAAGAATCAAGTAGAATCAAGAGCGCCCAGAGAGGTAACCCAGCCAACAAATAGCCCCACAACCCATTCAAATGTTATAATACAGACTTGCTGCCAGTCACAAGATCAAGTGCGCTTCACACGGCTTGCAGCCAGCAGAGACTCCACTTTAGCCAAGAATTGCGGCCTCTTGTCTGCAGTTTGGTATGTGCCATTGTTGCGGAGATTCTTCATCACTTCGGCGATAACAACGGGCTGGCCCTCGCCAATTTCCACAGAGGGATATTTACCCAGAGCGTAAGTTTCAAGCAAGATCTTTGAGTCTTGCTTGTCAATGCTTTTGAACTCGACCTTGCGAGCCTCCACAAGATCACCCTTTTTCTGAGACATTTTGTCCGCACGAACCTGAGCCAGCCGGCTCACCTCAGCCAGAGCCTCCGTTTTTTCCTCCGCGTTGTGAAACAGGACGTTTTGGCCCTTCCAGAGCCGCCGTCCTAATTCATGTGGAGGGACGTATCCATTGGGGAAGCGACCACTTAGGGTGGTGAGCTTTTCAAGGACCGCCGCCGATCGTGCATTGGTATTGGTTGGGATGGATGGCCATGTTTCCTGGAGCGTGGAGACATCAATATCTCGAGGTTCATAGCGAACCGGAACCGGTCGTGACTTGAGAGTTTGGTCTCGCTCATGGGTTTCGACAGCAGCAGCAGTCAAATCCGCACCATCATCCATCTCAGTTCTTCTTGAGGCCGCCCTGCCTCGGGTCTTTTGTAAATTCTTTTGGCTGGTCGGTTTGCCCTTGCCATAGGCTGGCTTTCCGCCTGACTTCCCACCCCCAACATGCACACGGGGACTGCGAATGATTCTAGGTTGTTGACTGCCGGCTTTGGGTGCTGCAAATGCTCTCGCATCTAAGGCCTTGGCAGGACGAGGCCGACCCTGAGATCCAGGTGCCGAGAGGTTCGAGGTACGAGGCTTGCGTGGAGGAGTAGCAGGCGCGCTTGTCCTCGGAGCTTGTGTGCCTGTATAGTAAATTAAGTTAATTTAATCCTCACATAGCACAGAGTACATGGTAGCTGCATTTCCGGGGGTTCTTCAGATCTTGCAATCACATTCGCTATTGCAATTGCAAGCTTCTGAACAGTAGTGGTGAAAAAACGTACTGGATGGTTTACTGTCACCTTCTACGGCATAGGTGCGAGAGACAGAAAACTGACGGGTTTGGATTGAGAGACCCAGTCGCACCCGATCCCCCTGGCGGGCAATCTGTCGGAGAGAAAGCATCGTCGGTGGTTGAAAACGTTGTGGTTCGGACAGCCTCAAGCCAGCGGAAGCAAGACGGAACTTTTGAGAATCACGTGATCTATGCTCGTCCCGAGTTCTTGATCACCATTGTTATGCTTGGTAGTCTACTATCCCTGTGCATGTACCCTTCTTTCTCTTGGGAATCTGCTTCGCTATTCTCCCTCTCTTTCATTATTATTATTCTTCTTTTTTATTATTTATTTAAAAAGAAAAATATTTCACGCGGCAAACATGCTTCGTAGGAAGCCAACCGCTATTACAGTCACCTCAGAAGACATCGCAGCCTTCGAAGAAGCTAGGCTACGCCAAATGGAGGAAAACAAATACTTTGAGCACCACAAAGCCAACTTCAACACCAAATTCGACCCAAGCGATGAACTGAAGCCCCTCCCCGGCGATAAGGCCAGGATTGTTCGTTCTCGTGAAGAAAGAATTGGAACTGGCCGTCGGGGCTGATAGCTCTGGGATCCTCAACTATTCCCTGCTACCTAGCTAGCCTCAGTCACAAACATGAACTGGATTTCGCCACCAATGACTCAGTTGATTCCGTTGATTGAATTTTGCCTTTATCTTTCAATCCTCATTCCCGTTGGTGGAGAAAGAGACCAAACCTGAAATCCGACAAAGAACCCATACACTTATATACCGCAAGAACCTATGTTTACTCCTGACTTGATCGACGTTGGTGTCGACCAACTAATTCCCATATCTTACAAGAAATTCCGGGCGCCCGCGCCCCAACTGAACAGCAATCCTACTAAGATATTCTGCCGCAATTGCGCTTAGTATTTTATTCGATGATCAGAGAGGCCGAAAGGATGAAGAGACATATCCATCCACTCATTGTACTGGGCACGAAAATTGGGTCTTTTTCTTTCTTTCTTTTTCTGAGAACCACATTCCCAGCGTTGGTTCTGGAGCCTATCTATCTAGAGAGACAGGCATTTGATTTGAAGCTCGGGCTTGTTGTGATGTACCGAGTATATTGTGTGTTCGATCGTCATTTCAATCAACATTGTCTTCATCATAGTCCTTATCTCGCCAAAACCTTCGTTTAAAATTCAATAGTCGTAATATTCTCTGGCATCCAGTGCAGGTTCCCTGCGGTGCCAATGGAAAACCAAGAGGGAAAACCCCCATGATTATATAAAAAGAGGGAACCAAGAAGCCAATCCAACGGAAGGGTGATTATTGGTGATGTAATGTATTAAGAAGGTATAGAGGTCAAGGTAGAGGAGAGGAGGGAGGCGGAGGCGGAAGGGAGCATTCGGAGTCACATCGAGTCATAAAAAGCACGCACGATCGAGGGAGTGGGCTTTAGATTACCCTCTTTGACGTTTAGACGTGTTGTCGGAACCAAGATCAATAGAGTAGTTCCAAGGGCGCTTCAAGCCATGTGGATCATAAACACTTGCCACGCTCTGCTGCCAATCCCGAGCGCTGAAAACGACTGGAGGTGCCTGGAACTGTGGTGGAGAAACAGACTGATTCGGGGGTGCGGTCACCTTTGAATCATACTGCATGGAATACTGGTGATTCACCATGTTTGACATAGGTTGCGCTGGGTTGCTAATGGGCAAGGGAGGAGAGTTGGTGCTGACGGTGGAGGGATTGACAGAGAAAGCCATGTCCCATTGGCTGGTGATCATTATGTTAGCAAAAATACAATAGTAAAGTCGAAAGATTCCGAACACTTACTTAATGATTCTGGTTGGATCCCAGCTATTTTCATCAACCAAGGGCTGTTCCAGCGGATGAGTAGTCGGTGGGTGATGAGGAATCATTCCAAGGGACTGTAACTGAGAAGATGTGTCGGACTTCGAGTCTTCAGCACCAGCGGAAATCGGAGGGGTAACTGGATGCGTATTGGAACCCACTTTGGACTGAAGATTGCTTGGCACTTGATTGAGGTGCGGATGATAATGCGTATCCATGGGAGGACTGGGCTGGTAATCATCTGAGGGACTTCCGTAGGGGAAGCTTGGCTTAAGTTCAAAAGGACGGTTGGTATCGGCGGAGAAAGCCACCCGTAGAGAAGTGATCTGTGCTTGAATCTCTGGCATGGGCCACGCCGATGAACACCTCTCAAGAATACGCATGTGGCGGGTGAAGAACTCCCGAGCATCTGAGTTAAATTCAGGAAGCGGGGAAGTGATGGCAACCTGCAACTGTTAAAAAAAGAGGCTCGATCCCCGAAGCTTTGTTTGAATGGAACCCACCAAGTGAAGCATGGTACATGTGAGAATGCAATAAATAGCGAAATTGATTCCACGCTGCATGTACAATAGTCCGGGAAGTCCAAATTTTCCCAAGATGGACTCTTGTAGGCGACACATACTCTTGGCAGATGAGTAGCACAAGGAGAAATGAACCCTCCAATCACCGCTAGCCACAACGACTTGGGATGCCAGAAGCTGTGGTCGGTGAAGCAGAATTACCGCAAGGTGGCAATGGGAATGCATGTTGCCTACGAAATGGGAGGGGATCCATGGAGGTGAGCCATCAGCCGGGTAGTTCACTTGCAAGTCCGGGGGTAAACTACGAAGCCAATCTGCAATAAGTGGATTCTTCTGTACAAAGCGAGGATCGGCTCCCCAGTCCTTTTGTTTTTTGACCTTGTGATAGACATCGGTGACGTTTCGAATATTGTGCGCATTTCGAACGAAGTAGGCATACTGCCGTGAACGATCGGTTTCGTAGGAATCCAAGCCTCTGATGTCAAGAGTCGGGCGCATATCGACGGTTTGGGGGTCCACGCCATAGTCGGAACGACCTGGACGGCATTAGAAATCCTCTTCGTTGACAGTAGAACAAAAGAGAAGGAGGAAAAAAAAAGAAGAACAGAAGTCGGGTCGTACCTTGCGGTCCTCCGATCATGACCTCGACTACCATTAGAGCTTGCCATATTCGGGTTTGAAGCAGGCATTCGATCGGACTCAGATCACATGGTCTACCTTCTGCATGACTTCCGTAATGCTCATGAATATCCAAGTCTTTGGCCATCGCAACAATCGTTTTCACAGTCTGCCAGGAGCGATAGTAGTACCCTTTTTTCGGCAAAGACTCTCTTGCTTTGAGAAGAAGAAGCATGGCTTGGATTGTGCTCACACGCGGGACATCCATGAAACTTGATTCATGTCCTATCGTGAGAGTGTCAGTAAGTAAGATAAGTATAAGAATCTATTTCATAACCCACGGTTAGCCAGGGCAAGCCACTGGGCGCCTTCTGAGGGCTCATTTGACAATCGCCCAGCACAGGCAAATAAGGCTTCCAATAGAAGGGGTGAGATAGATCGGCGATCGTTCTGCCATTGGTAATAAAGATGAGCGCGGGGTATAATCGGTAGATAAGGATGAATTTCATCAAAATAAATTCTGAAGTATTCCATGACATCCTCCTCTGCAGGCATGAGTTCTGGTGGGATGCGGATTTGGGCACCTGCGCCCGTACTAAGCGGTGGTAATCTTTCTTCAATGTCATCTTGAACAGGGGCATCTGGCTCAGTACGATCCGTTCTTTGACGTCGGATGTAGGGGGCTGCAAATCGGAACGGGTTAGCGTCTCCATTCCAGGTTCAATTAAGGAATAGGGCAGCATACCAATGCCCGTTTCATCGATCTTGAGTTCACCCAATACTTCGCTGAGATTATCTGCCGTGGATGACTCCGGGTCTACATAAGTACCCCGATTTATGGTTCCAAGGGATGATGATTGAGTCTCAGGGTATATTGGAGACTGGTGGTAGCTTTGTGGGGGGATCACCATAGGAGCTGGTCGCATGTCGTTATACATGCCTGATTGGCTCGGAGGTGCTTGGACAAATTGGGAATACATCCCCATTCCATCATAGGAGGGTAAGGGTCCCATTGAAGGTTGATTTCCATCTCTATAAGTTGGAGACACTGGAAACGAATGATGAGAAGCCTCTTGAACAGCACTAGTTCCTGCTTCAGCAGGCTCCGTAACACCTTCCGGGCCGAATTCTCCATCTTGCCCAATTGTCGGCGGAACACAGACTAATTTTAGGCGCGTGCAGGCTGAGCATGGCCAGGTATTTGTGGTGGCCGCATCGCATTTGATCTTTCGTTTTCGACAACCATTACACGCCCGCATTACTGGCTAGAGTGAGTATGGAGTCACATTTCACAACATTATAATCTGCTTACCTTTTAGTCTCTTATGTCGGTTATGTTCGTCGACAAATACATAATCTAGAAATAAGGTTCAGATCAACATTCCGTGGAATTTGCAGGTGAGTGGTTGTGAAAGGACACATACTCTTTTGGCCTTCTCGTGGAGGCCCCGATGGAGGCGCAAATGAATAACCCTGCATCTTGAATGAGGGAGTTTGATTTTGATCCCTTGGCCGTATATTCAGCCTTTACACCGTTCGCACTCCAGATTTTCCTTCTCTTCGGCCGTCAGGAATTTTGTGACGAACGGAAGGAAGAACGGGGGGAGAAAGAGAAAAAGAGAAAGAGAGAGAGAGAGAGAGAGAGAGAGAGAGGGAGGGAGGGAGGGAGGGACCGAGAAAAAATTGAACAAGGAAAGAAAAGAACAGAACAGAACAGACACCCAGATCAGAGCGGTGATGGTGATTCTCCCCAAGGACCGGCCGCGGGAGTCAGGAGATTTAACGGGGAATGGAGAATGATGGCGCAGGCTCGAGACGGCGCTCTTTTCTTTGATCGTATTTCGGATTCAATATGGGGAGGGGTTCAAGCGACGCGGTCAATGATGATGCTGAAGATCCCAGACCCCCAAAACGAGGTTTCCCCAAGACTACCCGCGATTGCGACAGCTTCCACGCAGCCAAGTCGGGAGTCCGGAAAAAGACGAGGCTGCTCGCCAGGACCCGGACACGCCGGTTAAATCAAGTCGAATGTATATATGGAGCGAGAACGCGGAGGACTAGGAATAATGGTTCAGGATAGATGCCGAATCATGCGATCGCATCCTGGAGACCGGCCGAGGTTCTATTGTTCCGGATTCGGAGGAGGGGGAGAGGGTTCCAGAAGAGAAGAGAAAATCGAAATCCAGCTCACAACGGACATGCGCAGGGCATCGTGAAGCAGCATTAAGGTGGAGACATCAGGGGCGCATTCGAAGGAGGGGGGAAAGCAGATTGAAAAAGGGCGGAGAGGAAAGCTGAGAGGGGTGCCAAGGTGATAATGGGCATCCAATAGTGCCCGCACAGTGGATTCGGTCGGTGGAGGAGGCGGACGATCCGGATTGTCTCCTGAAGTTACGAAGTCATTGAATTTCGGTATGTTCAATACGGGGATTGGAAAATGATGATACTGGAATTATATATATATATATATTTTTTACCATGATTCATGCTTGAAGAATCAGCACTTGAGGACCTCGATCTCGAGGGTCTGACACGAAATGATCGGGGCAATCGGGGAGTTATGAATTTCACGTTTTCATTTTCCCGTGCAGATGATCCTATGGGGCTTCTAGAAAGTCACTGAATCTTGATTAGTTTGGATCCATCGATCATCTCAATAAGAATGCATAACCAAGAATACCCTCGAGAGGTCGCCATCGGCTTCCTACTGCCTGAGGAGTACTCCTGACCTCTTTTCCTGCCGGTAGTCATAATTGATAGTATGCGAATACACAGATGCTTTTTAATACTACCTACTAGTTTGTACATAGATATTATAGAAAACATTTGAACGACATACCCATCGTCATTTGCATGAACCTACGACTCCCCACGCGTGGTTCCATTTCTCTACTACTATCATCATCAATCAACAAGTTCAGTCCGTGGGCCTACTACATCCACCGGCATCTGTAAAGGACAGCTTAGAAGGACCATGCAGAGTCTTTCTTGAAATGGTCGTGAGTTGAATTAAGGCTGGCGGTGAACTTCCGAGCCTTTCACAGTTGTACTGTGCGCTTCCATATCCACTCTTGAGAATCTGAAACGACCCTGTTTTACTTTTTCTCAGTTCTTTCTGGCAACTCCAGGGGGGGGGGGGAGTTTAAAAAACAAAATCAAAAAAAAAAAAAAAACCGGGTTTTCTATGTATGCACTCTGTATCACGCCCCTTCAAACACTAGTTGAAAAACATCCCCTAGTTAAAACAAGCTAAGGAGTGGGACCATCTCCCGAGAGAGTTCTGGAAGGCCAAGCTGGAACCACCATGGTTACAAAATAGGTTTCCCAGGGTGGAGTCCATTGTCCTGCAAAATACAGTAAGGTGAATGTAGGGTGACCTGTGTTCTGCAAAAGAAGCCATACAGGCCAAAGATTCGTTTCCTTCGGCACTGATCGACTTGGCAACTCTGTCCTGGGAAGGCCAAATCACTTCTCCGTGCTATACGGAGTTCCGTAGTAGAGTGATGAAACCCCCCTTCCTCGTGGATGTCGATCTCACCCACTTCTCCGGATCTCATGAACGGTGGTCCGAGAGCTTTTGGTTCAAAACGTTGGATTGACGGTATCCTTAGACACATTGTTGCAATCTCGCGGTTGAATTCAAAGGAATCATGAGGATGAGGCTGGTGGAACCTTAAAAGGTTCAACTCAGCCCAACACGTAGGTATCGCCATGACAGAATATTACGGTCTCTCTAGAAGCCCTCCAGGGCTCTAGGCTGAAGATCACCCCGGTAAAATTACCATACGATAAATTACCAGCCGAACAGCGGAGATACGCCGAGGATCTACCGGAGCACGTGAGGACCTTCGTTGGCCTGATAAGATCTGGAATCCTTATCGCCACGAGCAGCATACTTGATGTCGACTTGCCATTAGGGATATATTTCAGAGACTTCCGACTACACTCTTCAATCATGGCTGAGATACAAAACTCAAACCCTACGATCCTGAATCTTGCAGATCTCCCCACAAGAAATCGCATCGCCGTGAAAACAAGTGGTTCCCCCGCTGGCATCTTCGCCGCCGTTCCCAACCCCGCCGACTTCCTCTCTTCCGACTCGGAGGATGACGATCTACTCGAGGAGCCGATTGATGAACAAGAAATATACGGTAAGGACTGTTTTCCATACTACTCGACACTCCCATCTCTTATTGATCGATTTAACATCTAATACATGTCGTCACCTCTCAGATCTGATCAAGTCAATCTCTGACCCCGAGCACCCGTTATCGTTGGGGGAATTGGCCGTTGTTTCTCTACCAGATATATCCATCAAGCCAACCTTGGCCAATGTTCCTGAGTCACCTCTTCAAACCGTCACAGTCCTCATCACACCAACAATCACACACTGCAGCCTCGCCACAGTCATCGGTCTTGGGGTGCGGGTTCGGTTAGAGCAATCCCTCCCGCCCCGCTTCCGGATAGATGTTCGCATCAAAGAAGGGACCCATAGTACAGGAGACGAGGTGAACAAGCAGCTTGGCGATAAGGAGAGAGTCGCTGCTGCCTTAGAAAACGGTGCGCTCATGCAGGTCATTGCCAAGATGATGGAAACTTGTCAATAGGGAATTCTACTACTACACAAAGTTGAGTTTCTTCCTGGTTGACTTACGAACGCACCTGGGCACCTATCCATGTATAATAATACCACAGTCGCACAGTCTTAGGGCTGAAAGGGTGTTAATAAGACATGTCTAGTCCTTTGAAATGAACCTATACCTGATGAAACTGTTTGGCAATACCATAAATATCTGTATGGGTTCCCCCCCCCTTTCGTCTAAAAGGATAAAACATACACACACATATATAGATTGATTTTAAATTAAATAAAATAAAATTCAGCATATTAAAGTGACAAAGAAGCAGCCCACCAAATAATCAATCATTGACTCCGTAGGCCCAGTACCCCGTGTCCCAAAGTGAATTTGTTTATTTTTGTTTAGATATTGTGGTTCTTAACACGTAAGAACCAGTGATCATGAATCTAAAACGCCACTCTCCTTGAGCCCCTTCCACAGTTCTGGCTCTAAGAACTTGCTGACTGTCACATCTTCCGCCAGTCCCTTGCGCCGTCTTGTCTTCAGGACAAAGTCTCGCGCAGTAGCCATGGCACCTGCCATCTCTAGCGGCTTCAATTTGACATCACGGTCAAGTGGATCACCTGGGACCACACTCCACTTGTCAAATACAAGATTAACGGAGGCCTGTCCTTGTGTGTGGATACGAAGATCGGTCTCAAAACCGAATGAATCAATAACAGGGATCAGACCTCTAACGGAATAGAGGGGAGTTCCAGCAATTGGACCATCGGCCAAGACATGGCCACGTCGACGGGACAAGACGGTATACACTGAAGCCACTGCGTCGGCAGGTCCAGTCATAGTGCAAGAATAAATCGGTTCCATGAGCCGAGGTGAAGCCATCAGGAATGACGAGTAAACTGCTCGACGAGCAGTGGGGATGATCTGGCCACCACCGCGATAGATAGCTTGATCGGCGAGAGACACGTCTGTGAGCTTGAATTTTGTGTTTCGAATGGCTATTGGATTCCAGCGTTAGTGTATCGTCAACAGAGAAAGAAAGTGAATTCGAGGCCAGCTTACGTTCTTCACACAGGGGACCCTCTCTTGTACCCCAGCTAAAGCCCTGGGTGATGGAGTCGCGGACGGTCCCCAGAAGCTTTTTGTCTACCTGTGAAGGTAATGTATCATCCTGGAGAATGTTGGGACCCATCTCGTCAGGTCCAAATGCCCAGATGCTGCGAGCTGCGAGCTTATCCCAATCATAATGGTCTTCAAAGTAGCGAGCGACCTTGCGAATGGGGTCCTTGATATTGACCTTCCCGCTTTCGATGTCTTCGGCAATTCCATCATCCAAGGGTTCTGCGATCATGGTGACCTTATTCTTCTTGTTCGGAGTAATCGAGTAACACATCATAGCAGAAGTTTCAACCACCGTCTCGCAGAAACGTGTAACTGGGTCAGAGACCTTGATCTCCATTTCCGAGTACAAGCGTCGAAGATCATGAAGGACGCAGTCCATATAAAGTTCTCCTGTACCCAGAATGACATGCTCACCAGATTCCTCAACTTTGGTGGATATCAAGGGGTAACTCTTGTTGATCTTACGCAGACCGTCTAACATTTTCGGTAGCTCAGACGGGTTGACTGGTTCCACCGCAACTTTGAAAACAGATTCCGTCATATGTTTGATAGGCCGGAAAATGTAAGGCTCCTCATCATCTTCCAGCTTAAGAGGAACCAGTGTTGCTGTCTTCACGATAGAGTTATCTACGCCACCAAGGAGAACCCAGTTACCGGCGGGAACGCCGTCGGTGGAGATCTGGTAAGCCGTTTCCGCAATCCAAGTGTCTGAAATGGTGGCAACCACCATGTCTTCTTCATCTTCGGGTGTATAGCCTTCCCCAAGAACGCGAACTTGTTGGCCGGGCCTGGCAGTACCGCTCAAAATCTTCCCGAAGGAGAAAAATCCACTAGCGTCAGTGGTACCAAAGAGCTTCGTAACGTGAACAACCAAAGGGCCATCCTGGTCACAGGCAGCTATGGAGGAGGCAACCTTCGAGTCTAGTGGACCAGTGTAATAACGCTGCATTGCTCTCGTTGCTCCATCTACCGGGGAGGGAACATGATGAACGACCATGTCAACGAAACCGGTAGGAGGGCCGAAAAATTGCTCGCAAACAAGGCTCAGAAGTTCCTTCGCATCAGTCTTCAATTGTGATGGCTTTAGACTAACACCGACACTGGCAAGAGTTGCCTTCAGATCTTCAGGACTCTCACTGAGTGTATGAGAGTAGAGCTTGTAAATTGGCTCCAAAACGAATTTGACAAAAGAACGTCTTGAATTCTCTTCCGCACTCTTGCGAGTGAACTTTCGGCTGCGAGGATTGTAGAAGATATCCCCCCAAAGTCGAGCAGCAAACTCGGCCGAGTCAAGTCGAGGGTACGTATCTGCGTACATGCGGGCAAATGACTGAAGGGTGAAACACCAATTCATTGAGCTAGAAGCAAAAGCAACGTTGCCTTTTTCGGGGCTGACCCGGCGTTTCTCTCCTTGACCTGGTAGAACATTCTCAATGACAGTGTTGACTTCTTCAATGACATGCTTTAACTTGAAGTATGCATCGTTTGGCGGTAGTTTGAGCTCTAGAATAAGACGGTCCATTTTATTGACAACCAAGGTCAAAGGCATGTCCTCCAAAACGGCATGTTTGATGATTTGCTCGGTGTTCGCTTGAACTCCTTCCACAATGTCGACGATCAGAACTACACCATCCGCGAGACGGACCGATGCAGCCACTTCATCTACAAAATTCACATGTCCCGGGGTGTCGAGGATGTTGAGGAGATGAGACTTGCCCTTGGTTCCTGGAAGGACCAAGCTCATGGGTGCCGCTTTGATTGAGAGACCTCGCTCTCTTTCCAAGAAGTGTACGTCTGTGTAACGGAGTTGTTCTTCCTTACGCTTGCCAATCCGCTTTTGCAATCTCTCTGTTAGATCATGGGTCTGTTTCACCAGCATATCCATAAAAGCAGTCTTGCCATGGTGTAGATGGCCCACGATCGCGACATTTCTGATTTGCTCCGGAAAATTGAAAAGATCAGACATAAAACCCCGGGAGAAATAAACAGGCGGAAGTTCCGTCTCTGAAAGGGCAAACTTCTTCTGCTGGACAGGGGCGATAATCGGCTCGCTTAAAGGTTGCGCATCTTCTTCCTGGACCAAAGTCTCGACATCGGTACCGTATATTTGCTGAGCGCTTGGGTAGTATTGCTTGTCTTCATGTAGAATCACGGCGTTTGAGGGTCCATCTGGGGCGAGGCATCCATGAGCAATTGCGATCAGAAAGGGAGAAGTTTTATTCCAGTTCAAATTTCAGCATTGTCGCGCGTGAAAACCTACCGTCGACTTCCATTAATTGCTGATCATTAATATCAGCTTCGTCCTCCTCCCCCTCGTCATCGAAAGCATCATCAAATTTGAACGCCTGAGGCGCCTGGTCCTGTTGCTCCTCATCGGACTCGGCCTCTCCGATGTAATTACCGAACCTGCACTCTCAAGTTAACCAAGAACAAATAGAGGGGGAAATGGAAAAGATATAGGTAAAAGGAAGCCAGAAGCGAACATACTCGTCATAGAGATCATCCATGATGGTCAGATAGAATTGGGAATGGAATTGACGCGCCAACTAGATCCGCAGCGCCCGAGCTAATGCTGGCGTGACGCCGGAGAGAAAGTTGAACTTGAATCTGCAACTTTCGCTTGGTCCGAGCGTCTGAAGTACTCCCGCCTACACCGTACAGCTCCTCATTCCCCACTATTTATTATAAGCCCCTCCATGTTCTTCATGCCTCCTCGACTTAACCTCCTTTTCCTTTTCTTTTCCCTCTTCTTCTTCTTCTTCTTGACATTCCTCTCCTGAGATTCCCATCTTTCGGTTTTTCGTTGCCTACCAAAATGTCTTCCCTACCTCCCGTTTACATTGTTTCCACCGCCCGCACCCCCGTGGGCTCATTCCTTGGGTATGCGCCTCCTATACTCCAATGAATCTCTATTACTGCTGTCTTGCTGATATTGTTGCTTTTGAATAGTTCTCTTTCCAGCCTGACTGCCCCCCAGCTTGGATCCCACGCCATTAAGGGTATGTTAGCCGTCCCCAGCCTTAAAAGAAACTATACACTCTTGCACCACGGAGTTTTATATACTGACTGCTGCCAACAATAGCTGCCGTGGAGCGTGCAGAGGGTATCAATGCCTCTGATGTCGAGGAGGTGTTCTTTGGAAATGTCCTTTCCGCTGGGTAAGATCATCCTCTTTAGGCCATTGCCTTGAACCATCATTCATACTGAGTTTCACTTTAAGTGTTGGCCAAAACCCTGCTAGACAGTGTGCCGTCGGTGCTGGCCTCGCCGACTCCACTGTCTGCACTACCGTGAACAAGGTCTGCGCCTCTGGCTTGAAGGCAGTTATTCTTGGCGCTCAGACCATCATGACCGGAAACGCTGATATCATTGTCGCCGGTGGCACCGAGTCCATGTCCAACACCCCCCATTACCTTCCCAACCTCCGTACCGGTGCCAAGTATGGCAACCAAAGCCTCGTTGATGGAATCATGAAGGATGGTCTGCAGGATGCTTATGGAAAGCAGGAGCTTATGGGTCTCCAGGCTGAGGAGTGTGCTCAGGACCATGAGTTCGACCGCCAGCAGCAGGATGACTATGCCATTCGCACCTATGAGAAGGCTCAAGCTGCCCAAAAGGCCGGTGTTTTCGATTATGAAATTGCCCCCATTGAGATCCCTGGCTTCCGTGGTAAGCCCGGTGTTACTGTCTCTCAGGATGACGAGCCTAAGAACGTAAGTCTTTGCTATTTTGGAATTTCAATTGCAAGAATTGGTTTGCTAATGTGCTGCTGTGAAAATAGCTCAACCCTGACAAGCTTCGCAATATGAAGCCTGCTTTTATTCCCGGAAGTGGTACCGTGACGGCTCCCAACTCTTCCCCTCTGAATGATGGTGCTGCCGCAGTTGTCTTGGCTTCCGAGGCTAAGGTCAAGGAGCTAGGCCTTAAGCCTATTGCTAAGATATGTGGCTGGGGTGATGCCGAGCAACAGCCTAGCAAGTTCACCACTGCCCCCGCGTTGGCCATTCCCAAGGCTCTCAAGCACGCTGGCGTAAACCAGGATTCTATTGATGCTTTCGAGATCAATGAAGCCTTCAGTGTTGTTGCCCTGGCCAATATGAAGCTGCTTGGCCTTTCCGAGGACAAAGTTAATATTCACGGTGGTGCTGTTGCTATTGGTCACCCACTAGGTGCCAGTGGTGCCCGTATTCTAGCTACCCTGATCGGTGTTCTCAAGGCCAAGCAGGGCAAGCTTGGCTGCATTGGAATTTGTAACGGTGGTGGCGGCGCAAGTGCTCTGGTTATTGAGTCTTTGCTTTAAGATACTCTTATTTAATGATGTACGGATATGACATGACTAGTTACATAGCACAATACCGATAAAAACGGCGATTGATGATATATATTGACAAGGGGGGGATTATGTCCCCAATTATTGATTATTAGGTACCTCAAGAGGCGACTTGCCATGTAGACAGAAATTACTAAGATATCACTCAAGCATGATCCATCGACCAGTCGCCTCAAGCAGTCGTCCGTCGCTAACAGCCATACGCACCCATGCATGGGCAAATCTACTAATATCATTACAGCCATGCAAGGCTATTCGAGTGCTTATCTATAATGATAGGAGACTGTCCGTGAAATCAGCCCGGCTCGAAGGCCATAACTTTCCAATATACACATTACAGGGTTGGACTTTTACCGCACTGCTACTCTGGCAGATATGTATTCTAGTAATTGGTTTGTTTAGGGCTGAGAGCAGTAGCATAATGGGAACAGTATATAGAGATAGAGATGGGATGTCGTCTTTTCAGGCAAAGGCCCCAACAAATGCCATTAGTAAAGCTCCACAGGCAACGGATATACACGCCTCTACCCGTCGCTTTCCTTTGAGAGTCTCATAGCTGGGCTCGCTCAAGAAATCTTCTGCCAAAAGCTCAACAAGGCCGGCGAAGAGGAGAAGACCACTGCTGATCGCATTGGTAATGCCAACCATAAGCAGACCCGTGGCGCTTGCTGGGTCGTATAGGTTGTGTAAGACTAGGCCAATGGCTTGTCCGATTGGAGTCGTTGCTCCATAAGCTAATGACATTAGCCAAGGTTTTGCAGACGAAGGAGAAAAAAGATCGGGAATAAGTGATGCAATGCGCGACCCAAGGGCAAATCCCTCGAAAGTCTGGTGGAAACTGATAGCAATCAGAAGCACAACGAAGGATGTACCGGTCGCGACACTGAGAGCCATGCCAATAAAAATACTGTGAAAAAGAATGCCAGCCTCCAAAAGCAGACATTGTAGAAGCTGACGCTGGGGGTTCTGTAATGGCACTTCCGTCCCAGACGGCTGTCGGAACTGACTGTGAATCGGTGGGCGAAGATTGTGATGGCGTGAACGTGGCTGTGACTGGCCTTGAAGCGGCGAATCATTATTGTATATATCAAGGCCATCGATGTCCGCGTCATCGTCATCTTCTTTGTCAAGCTGAGATCCACTCGAGCCTGGCGGCTCTAGCCGGTGAGAAGAGCCAGAAATTGGGTCTTCGGCGCCAGTCTGATCAGCGTGGTGGAAACCGTCCAGTCGAATATTGCTAGGAGCTCCATGGGCTTCCATCTCAGAATAGTCGGCGGCACCATCCCCAAACTCGCTTATGGATTCGCGACCGATATCGCCTAGCAAGGTGTCGTAGTCATTCCTGTGCACATGCTTTGCACCTTTCATGGCGAAGAACATCTCCACCAAAACTACAGCAAAGACTGATATCATGGCTACAAAGCCAGCCATGGCGCGGTATGTGTGGCTCCAAAACCGTGGGAGACAGGGGTCTGTCAGGGACACAAATGCGGTGGGAAGCAAGTGTACGAAAGCTGTTGCAATTAGAACGCCTGTTCCGAAATGCCTGGAGATGAATAGGAAGTGTCGCGGAATTGGAAGGCCAGGGAAACGGCGGGCAAGGACTGGAAATGAACATGCTGGTATAGGGAGATATTCGTTAATGATGCAGCTTTTTGCTTGAGGGAGAACGACGCATACCTAATGTACTAAGCACTAATATTAGGAAGAGCGCCATTACATGTAAAGGCGTGTTGTAGGAGCCTCGCTGCTGAGAGCCACACGAGGGCGTGTCCGCTGGGTCTGAGGCTCCTGCTTCATCTCTGCGTTGAAGCTCGGCCCTCAGGAGAGACTCGGGGATTTCCGAGATGGCAGAAAGGGCACGTTTGAAATCTACCAAGGCGAAATGATAGGCTTCATTAGCTCTCGTTTCCCCCCCCCCTCTCTGACTGAGCCATGGGTATTGACTGACCTAGAGATCCTTCATTGATAATCTGCCATGTGTGGACATCGTGCATGGTTCAGGACTCTAGATGCGGCCAAGTTCCGGCCACATCTCCTAATGATTTATCGACAATTTAGAATCGCTCGCTAGGGTTGTGAAGTTCAAGATGAATACTGAATATACCTGTATGCAATTGAGCTTGATGGAGGGATTTCCAGTTGACCTCAAATGGGGTTTAGATCATTGGAAGATCCAGGGTGTCGGGAGGCATTGTAAGGTCGAGCTTCTGGCGAAGGAACTCGGGCCAAGCGGTACAATCTTATCTCGGAGTTTGAGTAACTCCGTAATCCCACATGATGGAAGATGACCTTCATTTACTATGAATGAGTCTGTGATTCCACAGGGCCAGATGATTCGAACTAGAACTAATGTTTTTAAATTAAGGGAGGAAAAAAAAAAAAAAAAAAAAACCAAAAGGATATGTGCGCTGAAAAGGAAGCAAGGTTATATTCTATCTACTGTGCAGCTTGGTCCAGCCGCTTTTCCCCCTTGGCTGTCGCAGGTCATAAGATGTTTGATTGATGGATTGCCCTTGTTCGATTTGAGATGTCGCTGAGTTGGACCGATTATTTTCTGCGGTTGATAATGGCTGGTGAGTCTCCATAGTCGCGTGGTTCCACTCCTGTTCGTCTAGGAGTTCCCATTCTGCGCTCGCCATCTCACCAAGAAGATTGGCCTTCAGGTTGTCAGCAATTTTGGTCGGGGTGGCCAGCCTCCAGGTCCGCATGAACTCTGACCCCTCAGATGCACCAAGAAACGAATGTACCGTACCATGCGAGTAATGTCCAAGCATGGGGAAAGACTTCATGCGGTAAATTGTTGTCTGGGGGGTATCCTTGGTGGGTCTTATCTTGGCCTGCGTGTCTCGACCAGCGAACGCCCGCATCAGATTGGATGTTGGAGCTGGAGGGGCAACAAGCAACTGCCACATGTTATTCCCAATGTTACACACCTCTTCCCAAGAATCAGACGCTAAGTTAATTCCTTGAGTTCGACATAGCCAGGCGACATCCCATGCCAGGAGAGTGGCTCCCTCCAGGAAAAGAGCGTATGTCGCAGGGTCTTCTTTTGCTAAGCGGGGGAGAGCTTTGTCGATGAACAGTGGCCTTGGGCGTGGCTGTCCATTTGCCGACCGAGGATCTGCTGGGCTAGATGGTTGTTGAGAACCGCGAGTTCCAGCAGTACTCCCAGGAGAGCTGTACGAGGCAGCAGGTGTATAAATAGTTGAGTTTGGATAGTTTCGATGAGGTAGAGTAATTTCGGCGGGGAGTCTCAGGGAAAGATAGTGTGAAACGAGAACGAGGAGATGGGCGATATTGTATAAGGAGGTTGAGATGTGAGCCGGCGTGGAACCTAAATGGCTGTTAGCATACTATGATATAGAAAAATGCAGACTGTGGTGAGCTTTCCATTCATATCGCGCAAATCCAAGATTGTGAGACCCCCAAGGGCGAAATTTTGGCGGGCATCGGCTTTCTTTGATGATTTCTGCCGCAAGCCATACAGGTGGGCAGCTTCCCGACAGAGAAAGATTCGAGCTTCGGCTGTTCTACTATGCAATTTATGCCAGAGATGCTCAGTTCTCTTCGATGTGTCATGAATGCTTGTCAAAATTGTCGCCTCCCGCTCTCCAAGCCGATAATGGGCTGACTCTGAGTCAGAACGTCGACGAGCCAGCCGTCTCTTGCGTTCCAAAATATCGGCTTTTTTAGCCTCGATTTCCTCTTTCAATGTCTTCACATGCTGTCTCGCAGCATCCACCCTGGATATCGAACTATTCTCTCCGCTAGAGATGGTCTGGAGGACCCACCGCCGAGAGATGTCATGATCAGCTTCTGGGGACACGACCTTTGTTTCAAATCGCAGGGTCTTGGAAGAGTCCGAGACGGCGATTTTGATGTCTAGTGCCAAAGATTCTTTTTCAAGGATGATCTGGGTATATTCAAGGCGTAGCTGATAAATACGATTGCGGGCACACGTCGGACAAAGGATTGGCAAGCGGGAGTGTGTAGAAGTGCATATTTGACAGCTCATCGCAGATGGTTGAGGTAGTTCAGTTGAAGGGCCGATAGTCGTATTTCCATGGTGTTTCGTGGAAGCTATCAGCGCTATTCCCGAAATCTTTTATCTGGATGGCGCTTAAAGAAAGTAAGTGGAGGCGGAAGTTCCCAATCCCTAACACTCAGCTGGTTATTGTATGTCGTCACCTGATATTCTGCACCTTATCGCTCAGGTGTCCATTTGAGCAGGTGCACATTACTAGGTAGTCAGGTCAGATCACTTGCTCGTGTTGCTGATAAGCTCCAGGGCTTTCCACGGTGTTTCCAACTTGTTTTTTTCACCGGGCTTTGCGAGGTTTCAGTCGTGTTAGTTTCTGCCATCAATGTCACATTACCTTGCAAGCAAAACACTGGTCACAAGAATGTCGAGTGTTGATACTCAAGAGAATACATCACGGCCGCCCTTGCTGAAAGAGTCCCAGCAAACACGCAGCCCCGACCCAATCGAGCCAATTCATGATACAGAGAATACTATAGTGACTCGCTTGACTCATGATCTAGAACAATGCGATTGGGATCAATTGCAAGAAAAATACACAGACGCCATGGATGAGCACAGTCGCGTCGAGGAAGATCTTCGAGTTCAGACAGCTAAAGTATTGGAGGTAAGCAGGAGTATCACAGATTTTTTTATTTTCATTTTCATTTTCATTTTGTTTGTATTTGATAATGAACTAATTATCCGAGAAGGCTTTCACGGCATGGTCCCAGACTGCCGTGCTCCAAGATGAGCAGCGGGCCTTGAAACGGTGAGAATTCCCATCCCGAAAGGTCCAATGTGCATTTCTGATACCCCCCCGAAGATTTAAAACACAAATGCAGCATGTCCAGAACTCCGAAGTGAGTGTGGAAAATACGAGAAAGCATTGTAAGACAATATACCCTGGAGGCAGCTCCTCCGTTTCATGTCAACCCAACAGCTGACTCGTGGGGTTTTCATCAAGACATGGAAGTAGTCAAGGCGTTCCAAAATGCACTCGCCCTGTTGAATGTGCAGATGAGGGGTTGATTTGTTTTGCGGAGAAGGATGAAAGAAAGAGAAAGAAGGAAGCGATTTGTTAAGACCGTGCCTTCAAATGGCACGTTAATTCCAGCAGGCCTATGGGGCACTCGGTATGAACAAACCCGAAGTTGAAGAATGGAAGAGATTATGCGTTACGAGTGGCTCTGTATGCTTGAGTACACAATTTTTACTTTGCGAGCCAAACAGATATCTATGCATTGATTATGTCATAATGCCAGATGTGCAACTGAGCTCCCTCTCGGTATTGCCATTCGCTGGGTCAATCCGTGCAGCGGTTGCGGCAGTTCATTAAACCCTTTTAATTTACAGAAATATTACGGTCTGCCCTGCCGGTGATATCTTGCCAAGTTGCGTTAAAGCGCCTGCCTGTGTTAGCTAGAAGACCCTCTTCTTCTGCCTCTTCGGCATCCTCGTCGAGTTGTCTTTCGTCCAGTTTTGGTGAGCGGAATAAGGACGTCGCGAAGACCATCAAATAAAGCCCTGTGAGAAGATGGTCAATTAATTAGAGATCCACGAGAGAAGGACAGTCTATATGACTTCAAATGGGCTTCTCACCGAGGAAGAAGAACTGGGCCCAAAAGAATGCCACACCAAAGAATGGAAAGTTGAAGGTCACCCGGTTCAAAAAAGTACTGGCGATGCTGGGCGTGCAAACTCTTTTCGCGGCTGGATTTTCTGCTAATTCGGAGCATGGTTTGATGAGATTTTTGTGGTTGGAACAATCCGGCTGTTGTAAGGGTAGTATTGGGGTCCGATCACAAAAGGTCTGTGGGCCAAATGTGGCATACTGGGGCACGGCTACCATGGATATGGAATAATTCAATGCAAGAATAATGAGCATCAACATGGCGGTTGCCAAAAGAAGAGCCTGGGGCGAAGTGTGGCCTTTCCGAATCTGGAAAATTCGAATCCACAGAAACCGAATTCCAATAGTCGCGATACCAACAACTGAGCTGCAGAATAAAAGTAGCACAAGCACCGTGAATATGGCATAATCGACTGGGAAGATCTTGGCGGACTGGATAAGTACCCAATTGAGCGGATTGAAAACGTTGACATGTCCCAGAATGTATCCGCAGTGATGCTTGCAAACTGAGTTTTTTGCCTTGTCAATTGCCGTCAAAAGCATAGATACCCATGTTACAAAGGCCACCAACAGCAGTAGCAGACCTCCTAATAACTTGAAAGGACGGAATATCGCCTCAACCTTGAACCATGCCCGCATTAACCAGCTTCGACCTTCGCCCTGTGCTTCTTCAACCAAGCGTTGTCGTCGAATCAACGTTCGCTCATCTCTAGCGAGGGTATCTAATTCCCTGCGGTCTTTGGATGAGAGAAGCTCCGGGTTTCCTCCACAACGGCCTTCAAGTTGTCTCTGTCGCTCCTGGTTGATTTCTAATTGGCGAGTTGTAGATTCCCGTAAAGAAGGGCTGGAAACTGAAGGGGCAGTCTTGATTAATCCAATGGGGAATATCGCGAGTCCCACTGAAGTATACAAGACATACAGAAAGATTCCGAGCGTCATCAAAAGGCCCAAGGCAAATGTTAAAGCCCGCTCGCCATCTGTTTCAGCATTAGTATAAAGAGGCCTCGCACAAAGGAGTCTATCTCTAAAGGGACTGGAAGTTGAAACTCACGATTTTCAGTTAACAGCTGTTTGAAATAATCCAGGTCTAAGCCATCCTTTGACTGGGAAACTGGAACAAAGAAGCCGACCAGGAATAGGATGACCACAATTGCCACGAAAGACAAGGTGTATTTCAAAGATCCCCAGAGTCGTTTCCCCACGGTTTGTTCCCCTTCCTCAGCGGCAACCTCGTCATACTCCTCGTACCAGAAGTAGACAAATGGAATTACCAGGAGGCACAGCAAAGCATCCAGGGAATATAAAAGATAATAGACAACCGTCAATGAAAAAGTTATTCTGTCAACTGTATCCTGGGTGGCCCAGGGCTTTCTTTGTCCTAGCCGAGACGAGGTAGTGGATGACACAAGCGCAATATCCACGGGGAGTAAAAGCACAGTTGCTAAGAGAGAAGCGATTGCAACCACGCAGGTTATGGTCACAGAAGGAGGTCTATCTCGAGGGGTTTGATAGATATAGATAAACACGGAGGCTACTGCCAGTAGGATTGCTATCACAGCTGCATACACAATCCAAACCAGAGAAGTCTGAAGTAGTGCCATGACGAAGAAGGGGGTTTCTTCTTCACATGAGGACACAGTTGAATAGATTGAGCACAAAATACTCTTTCTTTGAAGTAAACTGTCGAAATAAAAGACACGAAAGAGGAAGCAAGAGAGTCTCGACAAGAGGAAAAGAAAGCAGGAAGTTGGATTTACAGTTCGGTGCCTTGTCGTCATGAGCTAACCCGATTGGGCTGTTTACACGTGACACGAAGCTTTGTCTCTGGAATCCACCCTGCATGCACATCACTCGATCACAGTCTCCAGGTCGTTGCGGTATTCGTTTTGGAATTTTATTTTCTTTCGAGCTGTCGTTGATTGAAAATTAGGACTGCCATGTTCACTGCGCTCAATACTTCTCTGAATCAATGATTGGAGCAACCCAACCACCCTGAAACTGTGCTAGGTCTTCGAAATGCAGTGCTATACAGAGTTATTACCCCCAATGGGGGTGACCCATGCTCTTGCACTCCCTTTTTTGTCCTCTACAGCTAGCAATCTGATTGTGGTGCGCTCATCTTTGCTCCAGGTGTTTTCACTGCGCAAATCTTCATCCGAAAACATTGGGACCCACTCATCCCTCTCTCATTCATCTGAGTCAAAACTCGTCCTAGAAAAGGAATTATCCTTACCAGGAACTGTAACAGACTTGAGTCGAGTTAAGATTTTGAACTCAAAGAGCGGTGGCGAGGCAATTTTACTGGCCGTTCGAAATGCCAAACTCAGTCTTATTGAGTGGGACCCTGAGCGTCACAATATCTCAACGATTTCGATCCATTACTATGAGCGAGATGACTTAACCCGCAGTCCATGGGCTCCAGATCTCAGTTCCTGTGGTACCATCCTTAGCGTGGACCCTAGTAGCCGGTGTGCAGTTTTCAATTTTGGTATTCGCAACCTAGCCATTCTGCCTTTTCATCAAGCAGGCGATGACCTGGTGATGGACGAGTATGATCCAGATTTGGATGGTGGACTTCCGACCCACGCACAAAGGCTGGAAGAAGAAAACGAACTCGTTAAAGACAAGGATGCTGTCGCTCACTCAACACCTTACGCTTCCTCTTTTGTCCTGCCTCTGACAGCTCTGGATCCTTCGTTGTTACATCCTGTCAGCCTCGAGTTTCTCTACGAATACAGGGAGCCGACATTCGGAATTTTATACTCCCAAATTGCAATCTCAAATGCCCTTGTCCACGAGAGAAAAGATATCATGTTTTACACCGTCTTCACACTTGACCTAGAGCAGCGGGCATCAACGACACTTCTTTCGGTCTCTCGTTTACCCAGTGATTTATTTAAGATCGTGGCACTACCTCCTCCTGTAGGAGGTGCTCTACTCATCGGGTCTAACGAGGTTGTACATGTGGACCAGGCCGGTAAAACAAATGCTGTTGGGGTGAATGGATTTTCTCGACAAGTCTCGGCTTTTTCCATGAGTGATCAATCCGACCTGGGCTTCCGGCTAGAAGGATGCATTGTGGAGCGACTGGGTGGCGCTAGCGGCGACCTTCTTCTCGCACTTGCGTCGGGCGAAATGGCGCTGATTAAATTCAAATTAGATGGACGGTCTGTGTCAGGCATGTCTGTTCATTCACTGCCGGCTCAAGCCGGTGGAGATATTTTCAGATCGGTTGCCTCCTGCTCAACATGCTTCAACGATGGTAACATTTTTATTGGCAGTGAAGATGGGGATTCAGCGCTTCTTAGCTGGACTCACTCCGTATCGAGCAAGAAAGCACGATTCGAATCAAAACAGATCTCCAATGGCGGTGGTGATTCATCGGATGATGATCGCATGGAAGACGATGGATATGAAGACGACCTCTATTCCTCGTTGCCAGAACACCTTCAACCTGATGCGCCTGCAACTACGGAGAGTTCAACACCCGAATATTATCGCCTTCAATTGAATGATCGATTATCTTGTAGCGGCCCCTTGCGTGATATCACTTTAGGCCAAGCCGATCGAGACTCAGGCGGTACTAGCCAGTCAGTCAATGAAAATACGTTTGCCGAGCTGGAGCTGGTTGCATCGCAAGGTTCGGGCTCGGCTGGTGGACTTGTTGTCATCAGTAGAGAGCTTGATCCCTTGACAAAGTTCTCCTTGAAAACCAATGACGCTGATGCAGTTTGGTCAGTCTCAATGGCCAAGGGTAAACAAGATACTTCACACAAGGAAGAATCCAATGGTGACCATTCTCGTCAATATGTGATCACTTCACGACAGGTCGACATGGACAAGGAGGTATCAGAGATATTGATGGCAGAAGGACAAAATCTGAAGCCCTTCAAGGCCGCGGACTTCAACCCAAATGATGACATTACCATTGACATTGGCTTATTGGCAGACGAAACCCGTCTTGTCCAGGTTCTGCGAAATGAGGTTAGGATTTATGACAGAGGTATTGCCCCTTTCCCTTGTCCTTACCGAGACTCACCTGCGCATTAACACGTCGTATAGACTTAGGACTAGCACAAATTTACCTTATTTGGGATGAAGAAACCGATGAAGAACGCCATGCTATAAGCGCGAGCTTTGCCGATCCCTACCTCGCTATTATGCGCGATGACGCTTCTCTCCTGTTACTTCAAATGGATGCCAGCGGTGATCTTGATGAGGTCACCCTTCCAGATAATTTATCCAAGCTTAAATGGCTTTCCAGCTCTCTCTATCGAGACAGTCATCAATGTTTCAATTCAGTGGAATCAAAAATGGATCAAGCCCAAGAGAATGTGCTCCTTTTTTTATTGAGCCCACAATATAAGCTCTCAGTGAGTGGCAAATCACGTGAAAACACCATCAAAGATTCTAACAAATATTCCATAGATATTCAGTGTTCCAAATATGAAACTTCTGTCCGTCATTGAAGGCGTCGACTGCTTACAGCCAGTGCTTTCAGGAGAACCACCTCGAAAGTCGAACGCGCGGGAGACGTTGAAAGAGATTTTAGTAGCTGACCTTGGTGATGTTTCTGTAACCGAGCCATTCTTGATTGTATGAGTAGCTTGCACATCAATTACGCGGTATTCCGTACTAATGCAGACTGGCCTTAGGTTCGAACTGTTGGCGATGATCTGGCTGTTTACAAACCAGTTTTCATCCCATCTGATGCTGATGTTGGACCAATGAAGTCCCTTCGATTCTTCCGAGAACCGCATCATACCCTCGCTAAAGCCGCTCCACCTTCATCACCGGAGGTTGACGAAAAGAGTCTTGGTCGCACGAGACCTCTGCGGACTCTGTCAAATATATCAGGCCTCAGCACCGTTTTCATGCCGGGTCACTCGGGAATGTTTATCGTAAGGACTGCTAAGAGTCCCCCACACGCTGTCCGCCTCCGAGGCGAATTCACTCGATGGCTTAGTAGCTTTGATTCCCCAGCTACTGGCTGTCCAAGTGGTTTTATCTATGTGGACTCTGAGGTAAAGTTGCCATCTCTGGTCAGAAATTCACGTGCTGACAAAAGGTTACCAGCACACTGTTCGGACTTGTCAGTTGCACACTGAAACCCAACTCGATTACCCGTGGATTCTCCGCAAAATCCCATTAGATGAGCAGGTTGATTATTTGACTTATGCTACCGCCTCTAGAACCTATGTCCTTGCCACAAGCTCTGCCGTGGGCTTTAAGTTGCCTGAGAACGATGAGCTACACACTGAATGGCGTAATGAAAGTTCGTTCCGATCCCCCACGAATTGGAAGTGAAAGCTTTTCTGACATCAAACTCAGCGATATCATTCCTTCCCGAAGTCCCTCAGAGTTTTATCAAAGTCATCAGTCCAGTGACCTGGGATGTTATTGACAGGTAAGAATCATAATCTCTACAATTCTGGTTTATTTGAATGCTAACTCTGTACAGTTATCCATTGGAGCTTGCTGAGCATGTGACTGCCGTCAAGAATGTGAACATGGAAGTGTCAGAAAACACGCATGAGCGTAAAGATTTGATCGTCGTGGGGACGTCGATGGCTAAGGGTGAAGACATTCCAGCCCGGGGCTGCATTTACGTGTTTGATGTGATTGAAGTAGTTCCGGAGCCAGGGAAGCCCGAAACAGGTCGCAAAATCAAACTCATCGGCAAGGAATTCGTCAAGGGTGCGGTAACTGCTCTATCCGGCATTGGTGGCCAAGGGTTTGTGATTGTGGCCCAGGGGCAAAAGTGCATGGTTAGAGGTCTTAAAGAGGATGGCAGCCTGTTGCCTGTTGCTTTCATGGACTTGCAAATCTACGTCAATGTCGCGAAAGAACTCAAAGGTACCGGCATGTGCATTCTGGGAGATGCAGTCAAGGGTCTTTGGTTCGCAGGATACTCGGTAAAGAACTCTTCGCCTTTGAATTTTCTTTCTTTCTTTTATACCTATATATGTATGAATACTGACATCTCACACAGGAGGAACCTTACAGAATGTCGCTTTTTGGCAAAGACCCAGAGTATTTAGAAGTAGTTGCTGCAGATTTCCTTCCGGATGGAGATAAGCTCTACATTCTGGTTGCCGACAGCGACTGTAATTTGCATGTGCTGCAATATGATCCAGAAGGTGCGTCAGTCAATAACGGAAGGCCCCTGTGTTCTGAAACTTACCGTTGATTTTAGATCCAAAATCATCGAATGGAGATAGGTTACTCAGCCGGAGCAAATTTTACACAGGAAACTTTGCGTCAACGGTTACACTGCTACCCCGCACGGCTGTCTCGTCTGAAATCATCGAGTCTGGAGCGGAAGATGATATGGATGTTGACCAGACGACCACGACGCACAATGTGCTGATTACTTCACAAAATGGATCCTTAGCCCTGGTGACGACCGTCGCAGAAGAATCCTATCGTAGACTCTCTGCATTGCAGTCTCAATTGACCAACACAGCTGAACACCCTGGCGGCTTGAATCCTCGTGCTTTTCGCGCTGTTGAAAGCGATGGTGCTTCTGGCAGAGGAATGGTTGATGGAACATTACTTCGACAGTGGTTGAGTGTAGGCAAACAACGCCAAGCGGATATTGCAGGGCGTGTTGGTGCAACGGAGTGGGAAATCCGTGCCGATCTAGAAGCCATCGGGGGAGATGGATTAGGGTATCTGTAGAAGGCTTTGAATAAGTTTCAGCAGATCAAAGCTTTGTATACCAAACTTGAAGACTACCCTAGAATGCCTACATAGGTGCTCATCCTTGACCGTCCACAAATCTCCACATTTGTCCTTTTTACATACTCCCATACTAGTACAATCATAATATTATCAACATTACCTACCCAGGTAGGTAGCATCCGTCCGACTAGCGACACGATTTGACTCGAATGGACCATTCAAAAATACCCCTGTGCTGCAGGGCTTTACTAGTTGTTGGCCACCCTTATTCCCCTTATTCCCCTTATGTACAGTACTACCTAGTAGTAGGTAGGTGGGTAGGTAGTAGAAGACGTGCCACCATGGTTCTAGAAGTACCTAGGATGGATTGTATCCATCACACGAAATTGAGATGATATATGATATATGATATATATATATATTTATATGAAGAATAAATCGAGGCCAACGAGTCACATATAGTGACAAAGTCCGCAGGTTAGCGGCAAATACTAGTAGCAGCGTAACATCATAACACAAGGGGATATAACCAAAACCACAGACCAAACATATCCGTAGAATACCAAAACCAAGTGCCAGACCCAAACAGAAACCCAAACCCAAATCACAACCATGGCTATATAGATTGTTTTTCTTTCTTTGGTTCCGTCCTCTGAAAAAGCCGAGGGCAATAGCTCGGAGCTCCAAAAGACATCTTTCAGAAATCATAGTCAACCCTTCTTGATCTCTCTCTCTCTCTCCGGAAATCACGGATCACCAAAAAGAAGAATAACATGGAGAGAAAAACAAGAAGAAAAGGAAAGAAACTAACAGAAAGATTAAACATCGCGCACAAGACAAATCCAAAAGCAGAAAACTCCTCGGTACACCTAATTCGCCGCTTTTGCACCAGAGAACCCAAGCATTTCCAAAGAAACAACGAAAAGACCACGCGAACAAGCCCTGGGACGATACTAATCACCAAAGCTAGTTCGAATATCTGAGATTCGGACCAATCGAAAAAGACTGCCCTCATGATTCTCTGTCCCCGCTGAAGGAGACTAAAAAAGACATGACCATAACAAACTCTAGAGCGAATAAAGCGTAAGTGTTGAAATCGAACGGACTAATCTTTTCCAAAGCCCCCCTCCCCATTCCAGCATATGCAAATGCAACCCAAGTTGTAAGCCCAAAAGTAAAGCACAAAGGGGCCAATGGAAAAGAAGATCAACTGCAACCCATCATGCAGAAACCAAGGAATAAATTAAAATACATCCTCTGCCGCAAAATAACGTTTGCTGCGCCCTCTCGAGGCTACAAACTTCATCTCGGGCATGTTGGTATGATGAACCACGTGCGGACGATAGACAGCATCTACTGGTGCTTGCCAGTCATCTAACCCCAATGGGAAGTACTCATAAAGAAAGTCGGTACTTTCATTCGGAAAAGGTAAAGAGGACACAAACTGCTGAGGTAGATTGGCAGTCTCCAAGAGGGGTATGGATGAAGTAGCGCTTCGCGACGGGGTTTGAGAGATATTATGGGAAATTTTGCGCATTTTTGCTGGCGGTGCAGAATGATCGAGATTCACGGGCTGTTGGTGGGGTATTTCGTTGGCGTAAGGCGTCATCATCTTTTGATCGAGTTGGAGGCTTCCATCACCTCCATCATCTCCGTCCAGAAGAGACAAATTGATAGGTGGAGCTGATGCCACCGTTGTGCTGCTGCTGACCCTGCGCTGCTGATCGGCCGCCTGAGAGAGTTGCTCTGGGCTGGAATGGGGGAAAAGAGGTTGATGGTGAGGTATTACGTTGTTAGATGCAGCATGAGGCATAGGGGTCCAGTCAGGAGTGCCCTGAGTTTGTTGTATGATGTTAGGAGGTGGGACGGAAGTAGTCTCGGGGGAGCTACTTTGAACAGTAGCCGATGTGGCCTTATTTTTAGCTGGGGTAACGCTGGCACGGCGAGGGACTGACTCGCTGGTTGGAGTGCGATTCAGTGCGGCTGAGTTGGCCTGGTTTTTTCGAGATGCAGCAGCGCTACCACTGAGAGGAAGATCCTTTCGAGACTGGAAGTTGCGCGGGCTACGACCACGAACAATGACAGGGCCTGATTGCACTTCTGAGATGGAGATCTTGGCTCCGGTTGACAGAGTGGCAACCACTTTCAGCCGGACCACAAAGTGTTGCTGAAGCTCCTTCCGGCGACCATTGTTGGCGGTGGCTACGCGAAACTGTAGACGCTTCCAGGCAATGGGGAAAGTGGCATAGTCCGTATCCAGATCCTGGCCTGCCATGATGTCCAATGGAATTGGCGTGGGTTCTTTCTCAACCTTAATCGCGCCCCCACTGCTGTGGTCGTCAATGGAAGTGCTGGCGTTAGCCGCAGCCGCTGAAGGAGTTTTCCAAGGCACTGAAATGATTTTGACAGGATTACCCTCCACAGATTCCGTAGCAGATACAGTGAGTTCTTGGGCTAGGATTGGAATACGATCGCCGTTGTCGGTCATGATATAGCGCATTCCTCGTGGCAAGGTAACTGAGCCAGTGATCTGGAATAGGTTACGACGATAGCAGGTCAGCTCAGCTCCCTGTTGCGGCGGAGCATTGTCCGATGGCGACGTTGTATAGGGCGATTCGGCCAAGAAAAACATTCCGTGCAACTGGGCAGAGACTGATAGGGACGCGCGTCGCATGGAGTAGTCGAGTAGAGTGAAGTGATATGCTGGCAGCGAGAAGCTCAGCAATTTATTATTGTGGTCAATCGAGGCGTCCTGGGGTGGTTGTTCTGGCGGGACGGGGTCGAACGGAGCAACCATATCGGTAAAGGGATCATCATAGCCCGAGGGAAAGCGTTTTAAGGACTGCTGTAGTCCACTTGGGTGAAAGGATAGATCATCGCTATATATCATATGTTAGTTTTCAAGTCTTTGCAGAATTGCCCCCCCCCCCCCCCTCTTGTTTTGTTTTGTTCCTTCCGCACCCCTCCATTCTCATGGGGTTCTTGCTGGTTTGCTATGGGGAAGGGGGGTTGGTTTCTCTCTCCTCGGAAGACTGGACCGGAATATTACCTGACAAATGTTTCGGAGTCAAAGTTGGAACGATGATCGGGGAGGTCAAGGCCCGGCATGGCATTCAGATAGTCGGAGCCTTGGAGATTGCCGAGGGAGAGCGGGCTCGCCAGATAAGGCGGCATAGCCATGGTATCGAAGCCCTCCATGGCGAGGGCGAGAAGTTGAATGAGCACACACGGAGGAGAAAGGAGAGAAGGTAAAGAAAAAGAAAAAGGGGAAGAGCTTCTTGGAATGCGGTTTTTCTCGAGGAGAGAGAGGGAGAGGAGGGTTTAGAGGGTAAGAGCGATGCGAACGGCGGATTCGGGGAAAAGTGGAGCCGCGGTTTTTGCGGAGAACGAAGACGGTTTGGTATCTGTACGGATGTGGTACGGGGCCGTACAGGACGGGTAGGGATGGATCTATACGGACTGCCACCTGAGGTTTCTTCTTCTTCTTTTTTGTGTGTATTGATTGATTTTATTATCAGACACCAGATCAAGAGATATAGACACACGATATTATTGATCCACTACATCTGCCAAGTACATGGGAATGACTACTGTATGATAATCTGATCTCCACTCAAGTATATCGTTGAATCCTTTGAACGGTACCTATCCCAGGGCGATCGGCTGTCGGCAACCTTGGAGCTACTTTTGAATGTTTCCTGTACGGAACATGAAATCGAGATACCAGAGGGCCCTCTCTCTCTCTCTCTCTCTCTCTCTGTCTCTCCCACACACGGCCCCAAACTAGGCCCTGAAGATCATACATGATACAGTGCAGAATCTCGGAACCCACTGCGTACAGGAGAGATCCAGGCCTAAGGAACGCCCATCATGCAGGATAATCGCCCGCGGGTCAACCCCTTCTCTGCGCGGTGGAATGCAAGTAAGTACTTGAGGTATCTATAGTCGAACTTGAAGCTTAGGTGGTAAATACCTATACAAAGGCATACTGCCCCGGGGAGGGAGGGGGGGTTTCCCATGGATCCAGTCTCATCGATAATTTCCATTGTCTGCTTCGAGCTTGTCCGTGTACAAATCAGATCCAAGATGGACGCGGGATTTTTCGTTTTCGGTGTCTTTTCTGGTTTCTTGTTTCGTATTCTATTCCATCCGGACTTCCAGACTTTCTAGATGAGGCAGCCGTACCTTATCGCGCTTCTCCCCCTTAGTCCAACGATGTCCCATTCGACAGGCCATTCTTCTCGATCCCTTCTCTGAAGGATCGATGATCAACATGGGCTCCGTCTGACATGCAGCGCCGTCGTCCTGAAAGTGTCCCAGTCCAATCAACGCCACCATATGCATTCATCCAGCAGGACACGAGTTACGCTTCAGAAGAGCAAAAAAATTAAAAATAAATTAAATTGAAATGAAATTAAATAAAATTAAAAATTAGAAATTAAAATTAAAAAGACAAAGAGAGAGAGAAAAAAAGCCCATTTCTTCCCACTCAAAACCGCAAAAGCACGGGGCATCTAGGCCTACGATCCTCTTTCTCCGCTCGATAAACTGGGGCAATTATCATGATTGGTGATGCCGACCGGGTCCCACCGCGAACGGGCAAATCCACCTTGGCGTCCGCATCCAGTCGGAGCCAGGAACCGATCCTGGTTCAGTCCAGGAAAAACTCTCTGATTGCAGCTGGAGATGAATCTTCCCAGTTCTCTCGTGGGGGCCGAACTAGATCCCTCCCCCAAGAGAATTTCTTGAAGAAGAAAAAGAAGGGGGGGGGGGGGCGAAATGGGGAGAAGCCAAAAAAAAAAAAGAGATGATAAAAAAAAAAAAAGAAAAGAAAAGAAAAAAAGAAACAAATCGATAGAAAAAGAAAGCAAAAGAGAGCCAAAACTGGGGTGGGACCGGCGATGTCCGTTGACGGGCCATTTTCAATGATGAATAAAGATTAATCTTTCATGATCTTCTGCAGGTTCATCCAGTCATCGGGTGATGCATATAGGTCATGTACCCGTGTAATTTTGCGGCATCACGAGCATGTGGAACATCAAGACATGATTTGTCTAGACCGTTAGAATGCTCGACTTGCCCAACGGGGGAATGAGATGAGCAAGCGAGTCCGAAGCAGCAGAACAAGCAAAAAACTTTAATAGCCCTCCCACGAGAGTCTCATGTGAACCTCTCAAACCTGATCGACCTTCTTCTCATGTGCATTTACCCGATTTGATTATCTCCGTGCGATTCCATTCCTGCACGGTCTCAGGATGTTGAAGGGGAGCCCCTCTCTGTTTTCTCCATTCGATTGCACCAGGTGGAGCTGTCTATTCGCCACCGAATCATGGGCCTGGGACATTCTTCCCATCCTTCGACACACATTCTCGTCTGTTGGCCGCTTAGGATCATGGCAAGGTGCACGTTACCCCATGCGTCAACGCCGGGAACTTTGTATCGCGGCCCCTGATCTCCCGAAGCTTCCATTTACTTCCCGAACCGCCGGGCAAAAAGAAGAAAAAGAAGAAGAATGACTGCAGGAATGAATGAACAGAAGAAAAGCAAAAATTGTAAAATAAAAGTAAAAGTAAAACAAAAAAAAAAAAAAAAAGTTTCCAGCCCGATGAGCACCGAGATCGATCTAACTACTGTAGACGTTTTGGGACACCTGGAAGAGGATTTCGGAGTCCCGAATGGAAATTGGGAGGAGTAGGAGGGAGGAGTAGGAGACACCTCGAATGCGCTGAGCTATTTTGCTAGCAAGGGTACTTCTATACTATCGAGGGAGGGAAATTTGATTACAGAACAGAATGTAGAATGGATATCAAATCGGGGTCGGCTCAATGTACTATACTAAGGACCGAGGCCACCTGCATGGCCGTTCTTGTTTTCCTCATCCTGGCCAGAAAACATCCGCAGAAGAATATCCCAGCGAAAAAAAAAAAAAATGATAATCAAAAGAATTGAGCCCCGCCCCCGGCAATTGGACAGGGAAAACTCTACTAAATTGCCTTCCGCGAGATCTGAGCGACGGATGGTATTGTGGCCCCGACGCCCCGAGGTCCCACCGTTTTGGGTCTGCACAAAATCATCTCAATCCCAGTATGTACAGTATATCATCAGAGAAATTAAAGTACTTCCATCTCTGCACGATTCACCCAGGGAGGAAAATCATCTCCCAAAGAGGCAAAAGCGGACCATTCCATCCCATCGCCCAAGGCGGAGGGGGTTCTCTCCGACTGATCCGTCTTTTTTTGCCCCTCGAGCCTCTGCGCAAAACGCGAGTGGATGCGAGAGTTTCTTCTTTTTTCCCTTTTCTTTTTTTCCCTTCGCTTCCTCTCTCTCTCTCTCTCTCGTGTTTGGTTCGCCTCTGGCGCCAAGGGAGATCCAGATAGATTGAAGGTCAAAATGATAGGGGAAAAGACAACCCACCTCCCCATGGAAACCTCCCCCATTCAGAGAGAAGTTAATCTTCCAAGGTCCAACGGACGTCCGGTCCAGTCAGCTGGTGCCGTTTAGCTGGTGCCTCGCCCAGTGCTCCACTTCGAGGGTCTCGCAAGCCCCCAGAAGTCATTAAAAGTGCAATCATGGCATGAGTGGCTCCAAGCTTTCCGGCCGAGGCTTTTGGTTGGGTTGGACCAAGACATGAAATTGGCGAAGCTCCATTCAGCGCACACGCAGGATGCGGATCTCCCGTGATCGTCGCTTGAATGCTTTCATCCTGGTTCAAAATAAAAACATACATAAAAAAGTCGAAACGGCCACGAAGAACGGAAAAGACGAAGACGAAGATTGAAACAAAGATTTTTTTTTTTTCCCCTGTTTTTCTCCACTGGAACTGATGTCAGATTGGCCCGAATGACGCCGTACTGTACACGTCTTTTGTCCTACCCACCAGCCCCGTCGGAGGGCGCCCCCAAAATACGAGTAATGATCAGAAGGTGTATACCAAAGACAGTAAAAAATTCTAGAAAAGAAAAAGAAATATAATAACTGAATTTCTCATGTGAATTTCTCGCCCAATCAGAGATACTTAATTGTGGCTCATGTACCTGCATTGCAAATCCCAGCCTTCCCAGAGTGTAATATAACCATAACCGAATGCCAGGTGGATATCATAGATGCGAACATTAAAACAGATTCCTACCTCAAAGAAAAGAAGGCGGAACCGAAAAAAAAATAAAATAAAAATAAAAATAAAAAAATAAAAAAAGACCAGAAAAGACAAAAGTCACAGAATCTTAGCATGTTTTCCCTAGGCTGGATGCATCATAGTCCAGGTGGCTGCATCACAGTTGACTTCTTCAAAACTGTGGAGCATCTCAAAGCCTAACGAGGAAAGACAATCAAAATTACCGTCGCCATCCACCTGCGTATCTCGTTAGTTTCAAAGGATGCGGAAATTTGAACAAAGAAGAAGCAAGGATAAGTAAAGGGGGAAAAAAAAAGAAAAAAAAAAAGAGAGAGAGGTCACTATCAAAAGGGTTCTTACACAGTCCATCACAACAGCATGCGCATTCAGTTTGCGGATTTGTTTGATAGCTAGAAGGATTAATCCCTGCATGATGATCGAATATTCATCGGCACAGGGGGAAATCACAGGCGACGATATTCCTCCGACAGGATTCGAAGTGGCCCGCAATGCGGGCATATGCTCTGCCAGCGCAGATCGTTCGTTGTATATCACTATACTACCGAGAATCATATCATCCGATGGACGCTTGGCTCGGATGATACCACAATTAGGAGCGCCACCAACAGCGATCCGGTAGATATCAGTGACCCCTTGCCGGGCATTAGTTTTGATGTGGTCGAGAATCTCCCGGGCGTAATCTAATCCGTAGACCAGGTCATAGCTGACTTCCATATTCTGGAGTGCCACGGTGAGTTCCTCTGGTGGTGTCCAAGAGGCCAAGTTGCGCAGCACCACACTACAGACCGGGCGAGAAAGTGCTGTGTTCCACCCGAGATTGGCAAACCATTGTCGTAACCTTTTGCGCTCGACAGAGAGGGCGGTAGGGATCCCAAGGTAGATACCGGGGAGCCGGGACCCAAGCTGAAAGCGCTTCACTCCCTTCCGCTGGAGAAGAGACCGGATTGCTCGGCTGTGTAGGGAGTGACCTATGGAAAGCTTTCGTCGTGAAGGATCAACCACTAGACATCCAATAACCCCGGTACAAGTAGACCGAAAGAAGTAGGTAGCACAGAACCCATATAGCGCTTGTGTGCTGCTATTACGAACCACAAAGTGTGTTTCGTCAATGTCTTCTTTTCGTAGAAGAAAACTATTGGATGTTGCACCAAGAAGCTCAGATCGCTGCCCTTGTGTACAATTCTCCCGGACAACATCGAGCAGGGCATCCAGGGCGCGAGCATCCCGTTCTTCATTCCAATTCTCCACAAGCCAATGCTGCCGAGACTGGTGTATCTTTTGGCTGCGGCTAATAGAGCCTGGCAAAGACCCTGTAGGGATCAGGTCACCATACAGAACCTTGACCAAGGTTTGCAATGCAGTCTCTGTAAAGTCATAAGTGCACACATATGTTCCAATTGAGAAATCCATAGCAAAGTCGTATGGTGAGCTGACTGCAACCACAACGAAAGGTTTCTCTAAGCGTTCACCCGACGGGGAATACTGTGACTGACAAAGTAATGAAACATGTTTGGAGAAAGCTTGTTGGTACAAATTGCGGTTGGCGTCCGCTGTGACCACTATCACAGCGCTCGCTCGTTTGATGAGATCTTCGTGGATAGGACGCACACCATTTGCAGTATAAGAGGTATGCAGAACTCGACCATTTCTTTGTCGCGCGAGAGACTTCCCCAATTCTTTGAAGACTGTCTCCCCACTGGCGACGGAGGCAGTGCGGTCCAGAACGGCTGCCGGGTCAAGAGAGCCATGAGACGGCTTATTGACTGACAAGGTGACAGCGGAAGCCGCAAGAGGTTGCACCAAGGGGGTTAAAAGCAAAAGCTCCTCGTTAGCATCCAATATATTCGAAAGGGGAAGGAAATTATTCTTATCACGCATGACGGTGATTGAGTTGTCATACGCCCTTGTTGAGAGGCTTGTGTGTGAGGGCTGCATTTGCGTGAGAGAGAGGAGACCGGGAGGATTCAGTGCTTGTTCCCAGGACGTGCAGCGAGATTTCAAACTCAAAACACGTCGAAGTGACTCTTCAATGCGAGGACGGCCAATGATTCCATTTTCGACCCCCAATTTCAACCCATTGATAGCCTCCTGCTGCACTGGGAATGAACGACAAAGTAAAACCACGTCGCAACCAGCGTTTTTGGCCATCACGGTACCACCGCCCACACCGATATTGTGTGTTAAGGCCTCCATCTCCAAGCATTCAGAGACGACGACACCGTTAAACTTTAGGTCTTTGCGCAGAAGCTCGTCAACTACTTGGTCACTCAAGCAGGCGTGCATAACATTCATTCCGGCAGATGACATGGACACACCACCTACCATCATGGCATCCAGGCCTTGCATGATAGCATTGCGAAAGGGTACCAACGCAGTGAGACTGAGTTGCTCCAAGGATTCCGTGATGATGGGAACATCTGAATGCGATCCCAAGAACTCTATGTTGCCATAAGAAGGAAAGTGCTTGCCGCAAGTCCCCAGTCCTGCTTTTTGATACCCTTTCATAAACTGGACACCATATATAGAAGCCTCTTGAGGGTCGTCTCCGCTGGTTCGCACCCCGAGTGGTTGATTTCGAATATTAGTCAACACATCCAGGACTGGACCTAAAATCCAATTGACACCGACTGCTTTGAGTTCTTGGGCAGTGGCCACAGCAACCTCATGGACTAATTCTTTAGACCCCGTTGCAGCCATCCCCATGGCACTTGGAAATTGTCGAATATATATCTCGTCATAGAGGCTGTTCACCCCGCCATTCTCTTGATCCAACGCGATTAACAACGGTACTGAATGACCCGCATTATGGGCAATCGTTTGCAGCTCAAGGACCAACCGCGTGGCCTCCTCGGCGGCTATAAGATTGATATGGTTAGTCAAGTATTATCCGGAAGAGCAAAGATTCAACAAAAACCGTTTACATTTAAGATTTTTTGCTGATAGGAGGACAGAGCCCAGGTGGTAATCCTCAATAAGCGAGCGAATCTCTGGGCTGACTGAGGTTCCATCAAAGCCCATCATAAAGAGCTGGCCCATTTGCCTGACACATGGGTCAGTACGGCGAACTTCATTTCTCTCATCATGATCTCCTTTCTCCCATTATCGCGGGCCATTTATCCCCCGAATTGGAAATTCCTTTGAATGGTCCGATGGAGGGTGTTAGATAGATGTAGGGGGTGGGGGAGTGTTTGGGTTCCACAGCGCGTGGAGATAGACAAAACAAGGCAAGGCAGGGCATAATCGGGGGGTGACAGTAGCACTCTCCGGAACAGGAGATTAACATACCTGTCTAGATCCTCCCAGCCCGGGGGCAACATGTCCTCTTTCGGGGCCATGGCCCTGGGGGAGGGAGAATGAGGAATGCCAGGGGTGGAGACAGAGAAGAAACAAAGAAACGCTGCAAGCAGGGTAGGGTTGAGCCCCGAGAATTTAGATTTCTTTTTCTTTTTCTTTTTTTGATAGAGATGGGAGGTTTGGAGTAAGTTGGGAAGCTCCGAGGTCGCAGTCAGGTGACGGAGGAGAAGAAAGGGAGGTCAGGCCTATCAGGCTAGAATAAGCTGCACGGCCCCAGAGCCGCAATCGGGGAAATCGGGGGAAATTGGAGGAGGGAGATAAGATAGAAAGGAGGCACATACAGTACATAGGTACCTGATGATCCCCGGGTTCTTAGATAATCATGTTCAGAAAAACCTGTCAGGATTATTTTATCAAGAACAGACTCTTAACTTGAGCCACCTATCGAGGACAGCCATCCTGTAAGCGCTAGGTTCGGGACCTAGGTATTGTTTTTTTTTTTTCTCTCTCTTTTGGGAGATGCGGGTATAATAATCTCACTTTTGATTGGATCCATGGGTGGCCATTTTGCCATTTCACGTGGCCTTGTGAAATACCATTACAACCGGCAGAAAAAAGAGCACTTTCAAGCAGCCATCCAGGATTCCCAATATGGAGCTTCTTGCCGTATCACTTTGTATCTGGGCAGTATCCTAGATCCGCCCATGTATTGCCATAACACGTATTGACACCTGGGCAGCTTGGTCCACCCTCGATGTCACACTGCCCAAGTGCGGGCCACTTGGCTTGGACAAGGTTAGTCTCAAGGGTTACATGGGTTACATTCATATGGATCTATCTACAATTTACCCCCCCGTTTTCAATACCCGGGAAATGTCACCTGCAGAATACAATCCCCATAATCACAACGGTTACATCATACTCTCAGGGCCTCCGTTCTCAACAAATAACCACCTTTGATTGCTTGTCAAATGCCTTTTATCATTTCATTTCCCCTCTCCGCTGCTTCATGAGATGACTTGAGGGAATCGACATCCATCATGCCAGGGAAAACAACCACCATACCGCGCATCACCAAGTTTACCAACTGTCGCATCTTGCGCGGTTCGTCCTTGATCGAACAGGATCTCTGGATTGATTCTTTATCTGGAAAGGTTCTCAAAGATCAAGAAGCGTTCTATGAGCTGCACCTATCCCCCGATGAGATCATTGATCTGGGTGGCCGTATCTTGGCTCCAGGTCTGATCGACGTGCAGCTCAATGGCGCGCATGGCTTTGACTTCTCCGTACCATGTGAGACGAAGGAGAGATATGATGAGGGTCTGCGCATGGTAAACACTGGGCTGGCTCGCACTGGCGTTACTTCCTATTTGCCCACGATAGTGAGCTCAACTCCTGAGGTTTACTGGAAGGTATGTAACCTATACAAGTTGAGGCAGGCTTATCTCCAGCTAACTCTTATGAATAAAGGTTCTTCCCTCCCTTGGCCCAACCGCCGCTACCCACCTCGCCCAAGAAGGCGCCGAGTCGCTGGGAGCTCATGTCGAAGGCCCTTTCATTTCGCCTGGTCGAAACGGAATTCACAAATCCGAGGTCCTGCGGGCCGCCCAGAACTTCGAGGACCTACTTCATTGTTATGGTGCCGATAACTTGAACACTTCAAACACCCCATGTCCTATCAAGATGATCACTGCCGCACCAGAAGTTGGTAACATGATGGCCCAGATCCCTGAAATCACTAAGCACAATATTATTTATTCAATCGGCCACTCTGATGCCACATACGAACAGGCCGTTACGGCCACACACCAGGGTGCCCGCATGATCACCCATTTGTTTAACGCCATGCGTCCCTTCTACCACCGTAACCCCGGTATCTTCGGTTTGCTTGGCCAAAGCGAGCGTCGGCGCCCTTACTACGGTGTGATTGCTGATGGCATTCACTTACACCCAACATCCATCAAGATTGCATACAACGCCCATCCAGAGGGACTAGTCCTGGTGACTGATGCGATGCGCCTTTGCGGTTTACCCGATGGTGTTTATGAGTGGACCAACGGCGAGCGCATTGTCAAGACTGGTCCTCGCTTGACTCTGGAGGGATCTGATAAGATAGCTGGAAGCTCTGCAACTTTGATCGAGTGCGTCAACAACTTCCGTCGCTGGTCAGGAGCTTCCACTGCGGATGCGCTGAACGCCGTCACTGCCACTCCAGCACGCCTGCTTGGCCTTGAGGGAGTGAAGGGATCCCTGGAGAGTGGCGCAGATGCCGATCTTGTTGTCCTAGGCGAGAAGGAAGATGCTTACTCTGGATCGACCTTGACAATTGATCAGGTGTGGAAATTTGGGGTGAAGATCCATGATGCCGAAAAGGCAGTGGGGGTTTAAAGCTTTCCCATTCCGATGGTCTTCATCTTGTTCGTCTTTCTTTTTTCTTTTCGGTTTCTTGTGCAGTCTGTTCATTCTTTTCGTTTATTTTTCGGTAGTGGTGCTGCGGGCGTTCAGGCATGTATTGCATTTATCAACCATAGACAAATACCATGCAGCGCATCCATAGATATGCCCTCGCTTTTTAAAAGCCAAATTTGCCAAAAATTTTACTCCGAAAAAAAAAAAAAAAAAAAAAAGAGAAAGAGAATATTGTTGAGAAACGAAATTTGTTCGATTCAGATTGATATTTCGAATATGTAATATGTGATTTGGTATTGATGTAGTAGATATGTAAATTGTTTGATAAATCTCCAGATGTTCATGACTGAGATCCAACGAGGTTGATGTGTTAGATACAGATTCAAAAATTCACGCAGCTCATAGATTGTGGGATATACCCATTGTAACTCTCGATGGGGCTCTGCGCCGCTCGCTTGTATGCTAAACCATAAAAATTCAAAAAGCAACAACAAAGATCGGGCTCCTTTTCTTCATAAATACGTCAGGGTTGACTTGAATCGTCCGTTCCTGTCATGATTTACAGGCGGGGCTGGGAGTGGGACCAGCCAGCCTCCTCAGCAATCATCTCAGCGGCACGCTCACCAATAGCCAGCACGGTCAACATGGGGTTGATGCTAGGCATATCGGGGAAGACACCGGCATCAGCAATACGAACGTTCTTCAGGCCACGGATCTTCAGCTTGGAGTCGACAACAGCCAGGGGATCGCGGATAGGGTCACCCATCTTGGTAGTACCAGCTGGGTGGTACACGGTGTGAGCGACACGGCGACCGTATTCAGACAGAGCCTCATCGGACTGAATATCGGGGCCGGGGGCAACCTCGCGTTTGATCCACTGCTTGAAAGGAGATTCCTTGGCAATCTTACGAGCAGCCTTCAGGCCTTCTACGATGGTAGCAGCATCGTAGCCCTCGGGGTCGGTGAAGTAGCGGAAGTCAAGAGCAGGCTTCACGGAGGGGTCAGAAGAGGTCAGGTAGAGACGACCACGAGAACGGGGGCGAGGGATGTTGGGGGTCATGCAGAAGGCTTGGATGGGCTCGTCGTAGCCGAGACGAGTGGTGTTGAGGGTGAAAGGAATCTGGTAGCAATGCATCATCACATCGGCAGCACGGCCATCAAAACCGGCAGCATCAGGCGCCTGGCGACGGAGGAAGATACCAGCGTCGGAATCCATGGTGGTCATGTTGTGATCAACGGGTTGGTTCAATTCCCACATGATGATACTCTCCGGGTGATCGATCAGGTTCTCACCAACACCGGGGATATCCTTCACGACGGGAATGCCCAGGTTGGACAGTTGCTCCTTGGGACCGAGACCAGAGAGCAGCATCAAACGAGGAGTATCGACCGCACCGGCACAGATCACGGTCTCCTTGCGGGCACGCAAAGTGTGCTTAGCACCAGACTGCAGGGTCACATTGACGCCGGTTACGGAGTCACCCTCGACGTTAATCTTCGAGACCCAGGCATTGGTGAGAATGGTCAAGTTAGGACGCTTCTCCTCGCCGTGCAGGATGGGGTGGATGTAGGCCACACTTGCACTGCTTCGGCGGCCATCATCGGGGTTGTAGGAGATGTTGAAGAAGCCGACACCCTCAGTGAGCTCGCCATTCTTACGGATGTCCGCGTTGAAGTTGGGAATGATAGGGATGTTCATCGCAGAGGAGCAGGCTTGGATCCAGTCCTTGCACAGCTGGTTGCGGTGGCGACCGTGGACCGGCTGGAAGGTGTTGCGCAGGCCATCGATCAAACGAGTGAAAGTCTCAAAGTCCCAGCCGTTGCAACCCTTGGCGACCCAGTTACGGCAGTCATACTCAAAGGGACGGAAGGAGATGAGGGTGTTATGGCTCGAGCAGCCACCCAGGACCTTAGCACGAGAGTGACGGATATGGCTGTTGCCTTTGGGAGGAAAGGAAGAGAAGTAAGCATTTTGGATGTTTGTATACACATTTCAACACGAACGATAGAACGCAAGGAGGAGCACGAGATCAACCAATTTCCACCCCCGATCTCCTCCAGGAGGGGCTGTCTCTTCTCGTTGGATTGCAATGGGAATTGTCGCGCAAGGGAAGAAGAGGCTACAAGCAGATGGCACATACCGTTGGGTTGTTCGGTAGTCGGGTAGTCGTAGTCTAGCTCACCACCGAGGAGGTTGAGCCACTCCTTCAGGTTCAGAACCCGGTCATCATTGAAGTCACTGGGGCCACCCTCGATGACGAGCACGCGCTTGTTGGGCAAATACTGAGCCAGACGAGCCGCGATGACACAGCCCGCAGTGCCACCACCTACCACAATGTAGTCGTAGCTGTCGACCTCAGCGGCGGAGAAATCGTTGGTCGTAGCCATGTTGGGTGGAATGTTATATTATATATGTATTTTTTTTTTTGATAAGGTTGAAATTTATGAGAAGAAAACCAAGGAAAGAATGCGAGGGGAAACTCAGGGATAGATATAGGTTTTTTTTTTTTTTTTCACCGTCTTTATTCTACCGTGAAGCTTGGAAAAAAAGAGAGCGAAAGTGGAGCCAGAGAAAATGATCGGAGTGCAGAAGCCGGGCCGGAATCTCAATCAAGTTGCCTGATCGGGACTAGCGGCAGATAAAAGGTTCGATTTTGAGTGGGAATGGGGGAGTATGATTGGTCGGATAGAGTGGAGTAAAAGTGGGGGATTTTCATTGGAGCAAAAAGCAAAAGTGATGATGAAGGAACGAGATTAGAGAGAGGAACAGAGGAAGAGAGAGAGAGAGAGAGAGAGAGAGAGAGAGAGAGAGATGAAAATGGTTTAAGATAGACTAATAGAAAGACTCTCCTTCTGTAGACTCAACAAGATAATATCTTGATCGATCTTTCTATCTCCTCAGGTAATACTGTGCAACCACATGGCCAGATCTCATCCCCATCGACGTCACTCTAAGGATTTTCTGAATAGAATTTGGTCCCCGCAAGCCACTCTCACCTTTAAACCGTTACGTGATTAGCGTCGTCTCCACCACGGGCCTCGGCGGTGTGGGAATCATCTATGCAGACTGGAAATCCAATCCAGTCCGATTCAATCGTTATTCCGCTTCCATTCTCTTTTTCTTCTTCTTCCTTCCTCCCCCACCCTGCTCTCTTCCTTGTTCCTACTCTCCTCCAACAACAAAACAAGAGGAAGAAAAACATAACATAATATAATTACACCAAATATCATCCACACTATGGCCCTCTCATTCCCTCCTCGTCAACTCTACTACGGTGGCCAGACGCGGGCTGCCTCCTCGGGCAAAACGTTCCAAACCATCAATCCCGCCACCGCAACCCCACTGGCGGATATCCAGGTGGCCTCCAACGCTGACATTGATGCCGTCATTGGGGCTGCTGAGAAGGCATTCCCCTCATGGTCCCAAACGCCCCCAATTGCCCGTGCGCGCATCCTCCAAAAAGCCGCCAACCTTCTTCGGGAGCGCAATGATGAGATCGCCCGCGTCGAGACCTTGGACTCCGGCAAGGCTTATACCGAAACCAGTACCGTCGATGTGGTGACCGGTGCTGATGTACTGGAGTACTATGCCAACTTCATCGGTGGTGGTGGTCTGAATGGTGAGACAACCCAGCTGCGGGAGGACGCCTGGGTATATACGAAGAAGGCGCCTTTGGGCATCTGTGCGGGTATCGGTGCTTGGAACTATCCTATTCAAATGTAAGTGTTGTTTTGTTTTGTTTTGTTTGTTTGTTTGTTTGTTCTTTTTTTTTTTTTTTGTTTGTTCCCTCCCCCCCATTTTTGGGGTTCTTTCTTCCCACCGAGTCAAATAGGACAATCAGAAAGAACGAAAATAGCATTGGCTAACGACCAATTTGTATTGTGTAGTGCTCTGTGGAAATCCGCGGCCTGTCTGGCCGCTGGTAACACCATGGTTTACAAGCCTAGTGAATTCACACCCCTCCACGGCCAAACCCTGGCTGAGATTTACACTGAGGCTGGACTTCCAGCGGGTGTTTTTAATGTTATCAACGGCGCTGGCGACGTTGGTGCTTATCTGACTAGTCACCCATCCATTGCCAAGGTATCCTTCACCGGTCAGGTGATGACTGGTCAGAAGGTTGCAGGTTCAGCCGCGGGCAACATGAAGTATGTAACCATGGAGCTAGGCGGTAAGAGCCCCTTGATCGTCTGCCCAGATGCCGATCTGGAAAGTGCTGTCGACGGGGCCATGATGGCCAACTTCTACAGCACAGGACAGGTCTGCACAAATGGCACCCGCGTCTTCGTTCCACGATCAATGAAGGCTGCCTTTGAGAAGAGTCTGTTGGAGAAGATTTCATTTGTACGGGCTGGTCCCCTCTTTGACGAACAAACCAACTTTGGACCTCTGAGCTCTGCCGTGCACCACGAAAAGGTCATCTCCTACATTCGTCACGGTATCGAGACTGACCGTGCAACTCTCCTCTGCGGTGGTCCCGAGAAGCCCGTCGTTCCCCAAGATCTGCAAGCCGGATACTGGGTCAAGCCCACCATTTTCACCGACTGCACAGATTCTATGCGCATTGTCAAGGAAGAGATCTTTGGACCCGTGATGACATTGCTCTACTACGATACCGTTGAGGAGGCCGTGCAGCGTGCCAACGCTACAGAACTCGGTCTTGCAGCCGGAGTCTTCACTAAGGATCTGAACCAGGCCCATCGTGTCATTGACCAGCTTCAAGCTGGTATCACGTGGATCAACACCTGGGGTGAGAGTCCCGCTGAAATGGCCGTCGGTGGTTGGAAGAAGAGTGGCTTGGGTGTGGAGAACGGCCGTCGGGGTATTGAGGCTTGGGTACAGAACAAGAGTACCCTGGTTGATATGAGCGGTGCTGTTGCCACTGTTTTTGCCAAGCTGTAATGACTATACTTCATGATATGCGGATAAAATGTATTTAGAAAAGAGAGCTCATTCTCAAAGCATCGTCACTTTAATTCAATCATCAATCATCAACAATCAATCAAGATGTTCAAATCTTCCTGGGACCCATTTACGTAAGTCATTATCCATATCCGTACTGACCTCGGTGGGTTTCTGATTGCATTCTATCCAATGCTGTACAACGTCCGGTTTCAGATAGGGCCGACGTAACTCTCCAATATCATAAGATCTCACTCAAGTGCTACCCGGGTAATTGGTGTCTAATACTATCAACATTGAAATTTTGGAGAGAGATAAAATGAATAGATATACATGTATACCTTGTCGCACTTAATTTACAGGAAACCAATCATGAAATTAACATTAAAATAGCATATTTTCATATTGACAACGGCAGAGAGCAAATCTCTACCGACGGATGCAAATTTTAGCATGCTGATTTATTATTCACTGGGCGCCGGAACGACTTATTGAACGCAGATTCAAAAGGATATCCAGCATGGCCTATCTATCGAGTTCATAACAACCGGCTGGAGGAGCAGAAAGCCGAAAAAGAAAAGAGAACTCCACTTCAAATAAGAAAAAAAGAACCGAGATAAAAGCTGCAGCAATGAGTTGCGTAGAAAATTCATAAGACCCAAGCACCCATTCTCCTTATCCAAACCGGCAAAAGACTAACAAATGGGAAATCTGAAAAAGAATAATGTCATAACGATAAAGCGATAATGCTTCACATGGCAGTCATTCGCGCACCCATGCGGTCAAAGACTAGGTCATTCTTCAGGGCCCCATCAAGTCCGCCAATTGCCGAATCAACCATGCGCGAAGACATGCTGTCGGGAGTCAGCTCATCATCCTCCATAGCTCGGGTCAGCTCGGTGTTGATGCGCAGATCCATAGGTACTTTCTGTGGAGTGGTATCGGGAGTTGGTTGCTGGCGCTGTGGGCTTTTTCTGACAGGCACTGGGGCCGGAACATAGGTACGTGGGCGATAAACCAAAGGAGGTCCCTGAGTACGAGCGTCGGTACCAGACTGCTCGATAGACTCAAAGTAACGCACAGTCTTGACTTTGAGCTCGAGGGTAGCGTCGCGATCACAGACAATCAGCGGGTGAGGGTGCAGCTGCAGTGCGGAAAGAGTCCACATGTGGTTGATGCCGTCTTCCAGGCCCTTTTGAATGGCGAATGCCTTATGGGCACCAGTTGCGACAATGACAACCTCGCGCGCATCCATAATGGTCTGGATACCAACGGTCATGGCCATGCGTGGTACCTTGTTCACGTCATTGTCGAAAAAGCGCGAGTTCGCCAAAATGGTATCATAGGCCAGGGTCTTCACACGGGTGCGACTGCTCAGCGAGGAACCAGGCTCATTGAAAGCAATATGACCGTCGGGTCCAACGCCACCCAAGAAAAGCTCGATGCCTCCGTAACGCGCGATACGGGCATCGAATGAGGCGCATTCGGCGGCAGGGTCTTGCGCATTGCCGTCAAGAATGTTGATGTTCTGGGGAGGAATATCGACGTGTGAAAAGAAGTGCTTGTACATGAAGCTGTGGTAAGACTCGGGATGGTCGCGAGGAAGGCCGACATATTCATCCTGTAATTCGCCTCAGCAAACCGCGAAGGGGTTGTTTTGAGTGGTCGATGCCTACCATGTTGAACGTCACGACATTCTTGAAGGAGATCTCACCAGCGCGGTGACGCTGAACCAAGATCTTGTAGATTATCTCAGGGCTGCTTCCTGTGGGAAGGCCCAACACGAATGGCTGGTTCTCTGTTGGCTTGAATTCCTTAATACGGCCTAGAAACTGTCAGCTTGTTTGTTCCCTAGACCCTCTTGACCACTGAAGCTGTCCACTTACTGACGATGTACTCGGCGATGTACACGGATGCCGTCTGGGGGTCCTCTCTGATGATTACACGCCTGCCAAAGAGTAAGAAACTCTGGTTAGCATGGATTATTCACGAATATGAAGGGTGGCATACATGTTGGTTAGGTCAGTAGGAGGGAAGGATAATATGTTAGGTCGAGGTTGAATGCAGAGACGAGATGGAAAGGACGAGGAACAACAAAAGAGAAAGAAGGGAAAGATCGATGAAGTAGCAAAGAAAAAGAAAAAGACTTTCTGGGTTCCAATCGATTGTTGGTTACGTCGGGGGGAGGCGCCAGTCTAGACGTACCACGTCAAAACGGCCGGAGATCGTAATACGCCCCTCTCCCCTTCTCACTAATGCTGGGCTTCTACTACTACAACAATCCTCCACAATGGGATCTTCAGAGAATGTATCGTCGCATGCGCCATGTGGGCAAAAGACCGGATTTCGATATCCTTGTCCCCCCCACATGAAACTCCTCATGGTATTCACTCGCGGTTTTCTCTAGTTGTACGTTCTGGGGTCTAGTTCTCCATCTCAAAAAACTAATTCAACCATAGATATGTCTTAGCCGTCGAATAATAGGAGCAGGGAACCCATTCTCTGACCCCAATCATTCAAGTCTGGATGTCCATGTGGTAGCCAACAATAGTATAGATGACGCAGTGGAGCAGTGGAACAGCCTCATTGGCAACGTGGGGTGGGGACCTGATGTCAAGTTGGCATGAAGGTGCCATCGGCTATGAGTTGCATCCGGTGGAATCTGCTGAAAAAAGAAAAAAAGAGAAAAAGCAGCACTGATAATGATACCATCCAACTAGACAATGAAATCCGGGGGCAAAAAAGAAAAAAGAAAAAGAAGAAAAAGAAGGCAGCACAGAACAGTGCAACCTCACAGCGTCGCAACCAAATTTAAAGATCGTGGGGCCGCAAATGGCAGGCTTAGGTAAGAGGCGCCTTTCCGATTCAAGCAGACCGCTTTCTGGATCTGGGAGTAAAACACTGACCGCCTGCTGGTTCCATGGATGCAAACAGGAATTACAATACAATACATACCATACGGCAGGGGCGTGACCCGAGTCCCATAGATGGAATGAATGAGGAAGATCCGAATACATGACGATCGGGTCATGAAAGAGATAAGATAACTGTTCGGTTGGGGGAAGGGGGCTTGAGCGAAACTGCTGAGCTATATCCGAGAGGACCGGTTTAATTGAAGAGGCATCCGGATTCGGACCGGCATTGAACAAACACATCATATACAATTGGAGTTGGAGGCTACGAGGTAGGGGAACTAATAATCTCACCTGAGAACTTGAAGACTCCAGGGCTGTTTGATAAAACTTTAGAAGAGATGACACCCTATTCCAAGGCTCCGATATCTTTCTTCACACTTGTCTTATCCTGTTGCTCTTCTAATGCTATCTTTGCATGCCGATCCATGTTTTCAAGGTCTGGGATGCCGGCTGCCTTTGTTGGACCCTACAACGTGCATGTCCGGTCTTGCCCGTGGATGACCAAAGGCACCACAGGAACATCTGTAGGTACTGGCTCTAGCCGTGTTGGGGTTGGAAACACACTATCTAAGGATGGATGCATTGCCAATGTCTGTGGGGGTTACACATGTGTATGCATTCATCTCTATTGATACTCACGTTCTTCATGACTTCATTTTACGCCGCTATCTCGTCTCCTTATCACAACAAGAGAAATGACGCAATATGACGACAGACGATAATGTCTTCTGCTCCTATAGGCAGGTGGTATAAGGGAGAGATGGATGTATACACACCACACTGCAAAGTGGATCCCTTCTACTAGGTCAATAGCTAAGTAGAGAGCAGGGCATGTCTTAGTCATCGCATCATGTGGAGTGTTGCAATCCGCCTATTATGCGGTCGCCACTGCATGCAGAGTCGCATCTATCCTTATTTCATCCTCCAGCTTTCGCCACTTTTTTTCATAACTTGGTCCATTACGCTTCCACTCCATTTGTTCATTGTTCCCCCAGTCTCCATATCTCCATCCTCTCCATCCCCGCAACACCCACATCCAAGACCACAAGACTTGAAAAAAAAAAGGAGGGAATCCCCACTTCTCGCTTCCCAGCGTGTCATCGATATAATTGGGTTCTGCCTATGAAACATTGATAAACTAGTGCGGCTATAGAGAGTTCATTTAGCCTCCCCCAAAATTTTACTCAATTCTTATATTCCGCGGTTCTTTCCCCTTTCCCACCCTTATTACTCCACACAACAATAGAGGTAGAAGGGAAAATTTTGGTGTCTTAAAAAAAAAAAAGACACATTCCGGCCCTCTTGGAATTCAGGTTTTTCTCACGTGGGACGTAGCATTCCGTTCTTTTCAAGATTCCAAGATTCTCAGATTTCTCGGATTCCACGATCTCATTCCTTAGCCTGGCTTTGTTGATCCTTCCTTTGGGAATTGGACACTCCCTGCAATTCCACCAAACCTTCTACCTCACTAATTGCTTCACCCATCATGGCGACCCCAGAGCCTGAGCAGCACCATCAGGCTCCGGCTCCAGAGACATCGGCATCAGCATCCTCGACACCAGACAAGTCCTTTCAACCAATGGAGATTCATGATGCCGAGTCCGCTGACCAGGCGGTACTCGGAAAGCCCTGGATGTATAAACCAATGTTTAAGATAGGCAATTGGCAGGCGCCCTGGTTCGCATCCCCAGAGACACAATTGGTACTCGTCTCCTTCGTCTGTTTCCTTTGTCCCGGCATGTATAACGCGGTAAGCGGCCTCGGAGGGGGTGGACAAGTGAACGCGACCGATGTCAACAATTCCAACACGGCCCTGTACAGTACCTTTGCCGTCGTTGGGTTTTTCGCCGGTTCCATCGCCAACCGAATTGGTCTCCAATTGACCCTTTCCCTGGGCGGGTTTGGATATTTCCTCTATGTGGCAGCGCTCCTTTCCTATAATATTAATCAAAATTCTGGTTTCCTCATCTTTGCCGGCGCCTTTCTCGGTGTCTGTGCCGGTTTGCTGTGGTGTGCACAGGGTGCGGTGATGATGAGCTACCCACTGGAAAACGAAAAGGGCAAATACATCGCTATCTTCTGGGTTATTTTCAATTTGGGTGGTGTCATTGGCAGCTTGATCCCGCTCGGTCAAAATATGCACAGTACGTCCGACAAAGTCGACAACACAACATATATCGCCTTTCTGGTCTTGATGGCCGTGGGATTTGTCCTTTGCTGGGCGATCTCTGATTCCAAATATGTCAAGCGAAGAGATGGCTCGCGCGTGATTGTTGTCAAGAACCCTACGTGGAAGTCCGAGTTTCTCGGCCTTTGGGAGACATTACGGACTGACTCCTACATCGTTCTAATGTTCCCCATGTTTCTGGCGAGTAATTGGTTCTACGGTTACCACTTCAACTCAGTCAATCTCGCCTACTTCACTATCCGCACCCGCGCCTTGAACAGCCTTCTATACTGGCTCATGCAGATGGTCGGAGCATTCCTCTTTGGACAGCTGCTGGACATGAAATGGTTCTCTCGTCCTACGCGAGCTAAGATTAACTTTGGAGTTCTTCTCGCTGTCACAATGGCCATTTGGGGCGGTGGTTATGATTTCCAAAAACAATATACTCGTGAGACTGTGAAGCCCGATATGGATTTTATGGATAGCGGTTATATCGGACCAATGTTTCTGTATATGTTCTATGGTTTCTACGATGCGGCATTCCAAACTTGCACATACTGGTAAGTATATTCACTACAATCGCCCCCCACCTCCCTTAACAAGCGGATTCTGATTCATCCTCTCTGTCACTGTCTATAGGTACATGGGATCTTTGTCAAATAACAGCCGCAAATTGGCCAATTTTGCCGGTTTCTATAAGGGAATTCAATCTGCAGGCGCTGCTGGAATGTGGCGGTAAGTACAAGACTTCTCTATCTTTTGAAATATGGTCCTAATAGTTGCCTAGCCTCGACGCTGTTAAAACCCCTTATATGACGGAATTTGCCTCTTGTTGGGGCATTCTTGTTGGCAGCATGTTCATTGCTTCACCTATCATCTTCTTCAAAGTCAAGGAGAGCACATCTGTGGAGGATGACTTGCGTTTCTCAGACGAAACTGCCGCCGAGGTGCTGGGTGGCACCACTGTTCACGATGATTCCGAGAAGCCCGAATCTCACGAGGAGACTTCTTCTAATAAGAATTAAGTGAAATTAGGAGGCTATTTTAACCCAATTACATGCATGCACTGTCAAATTTTTTCCCCTTCTCCTCTTACAGATGACATAGACCATTGAACTGCATTAACGAGGCGCGTTTTCTTCTTCTTCTACCTTCTGTGATTGATAAATTCTTCTCATCTGAGACTTATTCCTTTGCCTGATATTAACCAAGGTTAAATCCACACAACCTCTCGTTCTTTCAAGACTTCTCTTCACGATATATATATATATATATATTTTGCATTTTTCTATCCCTCTTCTCCCTCTTCTCCCTCTTATTTCAGTTTCCCTTTAATTTCATCGCATTCATATTAAGTGGTTGCCCTGCAAGAGTGGTTACTGAAAGTAATCAATGAGTACTGGTGCATCGGGGCCTTGGAGAGCTCAACCTTGTGCTCTTAGCATAGTAGGTTCGCTGGATTTAAACGTCACTATAATAGCTGGTATATCAGAAGAAGAAGAAGAAGAAGAGAAATACATTCTCTGTATATGTGTAATATCTGTACCTATATGCATATCTGGAAAAAGTATAGTCTGATATTCAAGCTCACAACTGTACATCAAATAGTCCCTCTCACAAGGAAGTTCTCTTAATGACTTCGCTTCATGCCGGCCACCCCATAGCTTGAAGCAGTTGGCAATGCAACAGACGACTCCGTGTGTGTAGCAGTAGCAGGGCCATCAGACCCAAAGCCGGATGCTAATTTCTTCAGACCACTAGGCAATTCCCAGCCATTCAACGTACGGTTAAAAAGCTGCAAAGCCGCGATAGGCTGGTAATAAGGAACCTCGTGACCAGCCTCATAGATGCGAGTAAAGGAGAAGTTGCCATATTCGCGAGTCTCGCCATATTCAGTACCGTCAACAACAAATGGTGCATATCCAGCAGCCTTGAACTTCTTGCTATTTGGATGCTTAGCAGCAAGGGAGATTGCCTGGCCGCCGAACCAGTTACATATGTAGTCTGCATCACCGTAGATGAGGGCAACGCGGACAGGTCGTGTGAGGATATCCTCTAGATCCTCTATAAAGTTGGGCCATACAAAGTCACCCGTTTGTTGAAACGCGTAGTAGATTTCACCATTGGATGACGTGTAGTTGAGATCCACACCTAGCGCATTCATGACCGAATCCTTGGCGAGATACTGTTCGTAGTAGCTGGGAGGGGTGGGATCCTGGGAGGGATGGCGGATGTCGTAGGTGCCACGGCCACTAAATGTATAGTACGGACCCTCTGCAATCGAGGTTAGCTGGATAAAAGTTGGAAGACCAAAAGAAATATTGGTTCTGTTCAACGTACCGACGTTATCACGACACATGTTTGTAGCTTCCGTACAGATGGCATAATCCGTTAGGGAGGTACGGTTGGTATCCTTACAGCTTGCGACAAGATCCTGACATCCATTCGGCATTGAGTTTGCAAACTTCATATAATTGTAGACAGTTTGATTGACCTGATAATTTACCAATCAATATTGCACCTTTAGTTGAAAATTCTAGCACAGAACGTACTGCTTTGATGCCATAGGTGTTTTGCACGGCGAATTCAGGGTAATGCGGAGCTTGAATAGCTTCGTCAATGATTCCGTTGATGATACCTAAGGTATTAAATTCAAGTTCAACACCATCCACGGAACCATTCGCAATCTTCTGATTTTGCTCGTAGAAATGGTCGAAAAACTGTCCATGTTAGCCAAGTATGACGGAAATTCTCTGTCCACCACTCACGGCAGGTCCATAATGCCTAAGAAGAGTTAGCATTATCTACTATATCAAGATTGCACCAGAGCCAAAAAAACAAACCCTCCATAGCTTTCAGTCCAGAGGTTAAAGCTCTTTGATTTGATTTTGGAATCAAGTTTAGGCAAAGCACTAAGGAATCCCTGCAGAACCTCCCAGGTAGCCTCAGCAGCGAGATTGGTCGTATCTTCAGCCATTAGCTTAGTCTTTACAGCTTCGATCCACCGCTACTCACCGATCATAGTAGCATTGATGACCGGATAACGGCCTTGGATCCCGCCAACGTCAGCAGGCTCAAATACACCGGTAATGGGATTAAGTGAGCCTGCTTCCTCCTCAGAATAAGAAAAGCCTATAACGAGTTCTTAGCAACATGTTTATTTTGCCATTCCAGCAACATCGCGTACCAGTTCCCAGAGGTTGAGATATGAACAACATATTCGACACTTCATTCCATGAGTGTGGATTGAGATAAGTCTGGTAAGACTCGTTCACGTGGCAAGGACCCAGTTCTATTTCCATTAGTTGCTCGATTATATTGTACCTCGTTTTTCCGTGCTAGCTCTATGGTAATACCCACCTTCAAAAAGTCCAATCAACGAGTCACTTCCAGGGCCGCCATTAAGCCACAGAGTAATTGGCGCAGTCTCAGGGTTGTGACGGGCTTCAAAAAACCAGAAGAAAGTGTGCACATCTGGTGCAAGATCAACATAGCCAGAATAGGAATTAACACCTGGAGTTATTTCGCAGACACCTTCTTTGCCAGGTTCTTTGTAGCGAATGGTAACATTGTTGGCAGTCTTGATTGTCTTCACGCCTGTAGGATGATTAGGCAGCTGGCGACGAGCAAATTCAGTACCCAGGGGCAGAGAACTAGCCGCTGCCAGCGGCAGCAAGAATGGGATCAAAGAACTAGAGCGCATGGTAGCCGCCGAAATTTCCAAGATGCGTTAAGCACAAGAAGAAGAAAAAAAAAAAAAAAAAAAAAACTAGTTATGACTTTGATGCTCCAGATTTATGAGAAATGACCGCATGGAACTTAAATACGTCCTGGGTAAGGGGAAAAAGCGATCATCAATCAGGTTGTGTCCCAAATGAATGGAACTCTATTAGGGGAACAGCCTATCTTTGCGAGGCTGGTAAGACGAACGACATGCTTAAAGCAATCGGCAATCTTGATTTCCATCCTGGGAATAGCAAGCGGGACAGCCAAGCGTCATCACTGGGCAGAAAAGCCAGTCAAAAGCATGGCCAACATGCTCGTGGGGCTATCTCCAGCTATCCCCGCAGGAGCTCCGGGGGGAGGTAACATTATGATACGAGGAGAATCTCCTCAATAATATTAATGCAGTATGCCTTGGCGTACATCTTCAGCGCATAATGTAGATGAGTGAAAGGAAATTGACTCCAACCGGAGCTCTCAGGGTCTTGGTGAGGGGAAGGATCGGCGCCGCTAGTTGGGGCGCAGTGGAGACTGAGTCGCTGAATTCGTGGAGGTACCCGACGCTGAAGCTGAACAGTGCGTTATGCCAGTTATATGTTGACAGGCAACCAGATAATATCAAGTTTTGGACGTTCTGATTGGCAGCAGCAGTGAATAAAACCCAGGCGTAGCGAGATAAGGCGGGTATACTGGGGAAGTCCTACTTGGTACAGGATGGGTGGAGCAATCACACCGCAGCCTAGACCCCTTTGCCGACATGCAGGATGATTCCACATACATATTCTCCCATTGCCACCACTGCAGATAATCAAAGTCAGTAGATATTGTCCCTAGTATTGCCACCCCCACCACGGGCTAGATAGAGCCCGCATATCGGCGGGGGAAGCACAGAAAGCTTCTGCTAGCGATAAAGCTTATCGATCCATTTGCATGGAAACCTGTCCTCTCGTCTGCAGGGCCAATGGCTGGAGTAGTTGACAACTTGGAAAAAGAACGGAGAATATGAGGCTCGAATCAAAAATATTGGAACATTTGAAGCTAACAGATCTCAAATGCTCTCTTCGATAATGGATTTAAGTTGTTGCCGTAAGAACTTGAAAGGGATACATGCATTTGTCTTTCAGGCGCAAGCTCTATTTATAAAGAGCCGGGTTTCAAGTTCAAATGTTCAAGTTGAGTCAGCACGATGTCGTGCGGCTGATAAATGTATGTTTTGCTGCAAGACACAGTTGAGTGTACATAGCACTACTATGTCGCCCTCAGCTGTCAGCTGGGGCGGACATGCCACATGACATCTTGATCTAATAGATATATCAGTTGTAGTTAGTATGAGCTAGGAAGCACTTGAGTGATTCGAACTGCTAGGAGTCAACTCTACATTGATAACAGCCCGCTACTCGCGTAGTTACAGAGCTGCCCAAGTCACGATGTTATTCAATAAAGTCCATTTTCCTTGAAACATAACGGAAATGGTTAATGAATACCTTATCATTTTGATTCAATTTACTGTGCTAATTATACCTATACATCAATATATGTGTATCTTCTTGAGCCTGTAATTACTAAAGTGCTCTTATAAGCTCGTCTACGGAGGATCCTACCTAGGACAGAACTTTTTGAAGGCCCTCCAACGAATTATTGATCTGTCATAAAATTCAAGGACCTCAACAGCCCAAAAATGACCTTTCCCCTATACTTTAAATCATTATAAATTTGCGACAAAAAGTCTCGCAAACAAGTAGTACCTATGCAACATCAATATAGTAAATATTTCGATATGTATGTGTGTACTAGCACAAGTAGAGCACGATATGGAAAATCGTCTCTCTAAGGTATGGTGGTATCACCCAAAACGAACATTCCAGAGCTGGAATTAGCCCCAAGAAAAACAAACATGTCGCATATGGATTAAATTCAAATGTTCATGAGTATAGTGGCAGTTTTGATGCCAATTTTGGACCTCGGTCCGATGAGCATACCAGCGACATTGCATACAATGGAGCGCAATGCACAAAACCCAGCATAAAAAACCCCCCTGTCGATCCGGCCGAGCCATGGAACCGTTAGTATCTAGATGAGTCTGCTGTACTAGGGTGAAAATCAACCCATCCACTGCGCAATGACATCGGGATGAACCCGGTTCAGACATGTGATGCCGATAGTATCGGCATCGGTGGATCAAACCGATCCAAGACAGCCCCAGTTACCGAGGCATACAGTGCGTACAGGCTGAAGACTACGCATGAAAAAGAAAAACAAGAACTGAAAAGGGAATAGTCGTTATATTGATCATGCTTTTTTGAAATCCCTCTATCGAAAATACAAAGATCGTCATCGTCGTCATAGAGAAACGAAAACCCAAAAAATCCCCGACTGCGCCAAATATGAACACCTTCCTGTCGATCTTCTCATCGTAGGCCCGAGTGTGCAAGGTCTGTAACATGACTGAAATTAAATACCGCGCTAAGAAAAAAAGATAAAAGAAAAAGAAGATTAAAGGAGACATCCACCGATTAACTAAAGAGGAAATGCACATGTCTGCTCATCGGGGTTGGGACTGATTCCAAGGTCCGTATCCAGATCGGCAGTCAGACCAGATTGTTTAGGATCGGCTGAAAAGTCAGGGTTTGAAGAAGGGCGATCGGAACGCGGCTCGGCCAGATTGGCGAAGTCGATTGATTTTGGTTCCATGTCAAACTCCATCACGTTCATGTTATCAATGCCAAAGTCGAAGGCCTTGTTCTGTGGTGCCGGAGCTGAGGCTGCAGGCTGAGCGGACTCGTCACCGAACAACTCGTTACCAGCGTCATCGAAATTAATGAGAGCATCGAAGTCATTTTGGGTAACTTCAGCGTCATTGGCCAAGTCCATTAACTCGGTAAGGCTCAATTCCGAGTTCAATTCGGGGATTGCAAAGGCGTCGTGGCCGGGGTTGATATTGTTGGTGCTGCCATTTTCGCTGCCGTCAGATTGTGGTGGTGTGGAGGCAAATAGACCACCAACGGGCCGCCCGCCTGCGGGGGGCTGCTGGGGATAGGTGAGATCGGGAATCTTCTGGGCAAGTGAATCAGGCGGGGGAGTTAATGTATTGTTGCGAGACAGCGAATCAAATGGATCATTAGTGGTAGTCTGATTGGTGGCGGCGGTGGCGGTGGCGGTTTTGCGAGATCGCTTGGATTGCACATCTTGTGGAGCGACCGTAAGCTGGATACCGGCTTTTCGGATCGCTGCTTCCAGAAATGAGGTAGCAAAATCGGCTGAAGCGTATATCTCGCGAAGGCGTTGTAAGATCCGCATACATTGGTAGAAGCGCTGGAGACTGGTCATACGAACGCTGGGATCACTAGATTTGATATCAAGTAGATGAATAATGACTGCGGGGAGGAGAACTGTCACTCCGGTTGTAGGGTAGTAACGAGTCAAGTCCAAGATATGAAGATCCTGGGCAATGTTGGTGATTTCCAAAGCGGCATATCTGACCTTCTGACGAGACATGTCCTGGAGCTCTGAATCCATAGAGGGGAAAGGAACAGCGGGCAGAACCTGAGGGCGATGAAGAGCGCTAGAGGTGGTCAAATAGACCATCTTCAACAAAGCCCGGTGCGAGTGAAGAACTTCGTGGGCCTCAGGAAGCTTCGATACTCCTGATGGAGTATATTGAGTTTCCACAGGCAGGTTGGCCAACCAATCTTCGAGCTCCTGGTCACAACGTCGTACCTCGAAAGACTCGGCAGTCGATTTCTTAGGAACCAACATCATGGTAGTCTCCATCGTACCACCGAATTTATGGCTAAGTACCGAATATTGAGCTGAAAGCACATGGCTCACACAGAGACAAAGCTTGGCCTTTTCAATGAACATCAGCGCCAACTCTCTCTGGTGGCTAATATTATGCAGAATCTCGGAATCTCCAACCATCTTCACAATTTCCGGTGAGAAGGACTGAAATTCAAAGTCATCAAGCGTCAACATTGGCACATCACAATCATCATCCTTCACGCGCATCGGTCGTCGCATGCCCAAGGCAATCAATCGATCACGGGTATATGTACTCCACCAAATACGTTTCCACATCCGCTGGCGACGGAGATCCATGCGCGAATTGCCGGGATCTCGATGGAGACCGATGGTGTGAGCCAGAGACAGACTAACACCCATCCAATGCCAGGTGTCTTTTTGGTCATCAGGAGTCTCATACCAGTAGGTCATGAGCAACAAAGACTGGACTAGTGAAATGCGGTCCACTTCGTAGTCAAAGTCATATAACAAACGAGCTCGCTGGAAGAAGATCTTGCGTGCCACCTTGCGAGTCTGATACCCGGCGGCCTGTAAATGCTTCATGTCAATGAATGCCATTCCAGCAAACATGACTGCCTGAAACAACAAAAGACTGATACGGTGAATGCCGTCATTCTGCACAATGGTCTGCAGAAACTCCTCCAGATCTAGTAATGGCATATATGAATGCACATAGTGGATGTATGCCTTCAAAAGTTCGTTTCGCAAGCTTACATCCGGGATGGTCAACGCTCCTTTTGCCGCGAGGTAATCGATATCCTCTTTTTGAAATCTTGCGGGAAGACCACGAATATATTCGGGGAGAAAATCATTGGCGGTTCGGTGGTTTCCAAAGGATGGATCGAGCAGTTGTTGAATTTGCAGAGTCGCATTGTCTAGAGGCATGGACGCGGGCACGGCGGGTGTGGGGGCCATGCGGCGACGATATCGGGAATCGGAGCCTATGCGTTGTGCCTGCGTTTGATCTGCAGTGACCAAGTCAGCTTGGATGTTCTCCCGAAATCCCCGCATAAGGGTATCTAGGCCATCTTAAGGGAAGGAATTGAAAACGAACATAGCAAATGTGGCATATGTTGGCCATGATCCACATCGACCGATGCTTGTGAGGGCGAGGTGGGTGGTAAATCACCCAACCCTTGCATCCCCTGCAAAGGGTTCTCTTCGGAGGCCTCGCCAGGAGAATCCGCATAGTTGTTATTTTCAGTCTCGACGCGAGACTTCCTGTAGTACAGATAAATCTACGTTAGCTAAAAAAAGTGACCTTTGATATCTTGACATTCTTCTTCTTCTTCTTTTTCATTTCTGGTATTCTGCGATTGACGAACTTTCTCCGTTTGCTTTCAGTGACAATACACTCGACCTGATCTAGACGACAATTGGTACATGGAGATCCATTTTCTACCACATCGCATCGGACTTTGCGAGCACGGCAGCAACAGCAAGCCTTGGATGCTCGGCGCTTGACGGGGCGGTTATGAGCGGTTAGACCGGCGGTTGAGGCCTTGCGTTTTCCTGATTCCGTTTCGGACATGACTGCGGCGACACTACTTTATAATGTTCGGGGGCGTGTCGTGTACATTCGAAGAAACGAATAGTACAAATACCTCAAAAGGAGGGGGAGAAAAGAAAGGGAGGGATTGAAGAGTGGAGATGGGGGATCTTTTTCTTTTGTATGTTTTGAAAGAGTCGAGCTGGGGAGAGGCGCGCTGGGACCGGGGGGGTATGGATACTTTATAAAGGAAATTCTATTTTATTTTAATTCTGAAGTAAAAGATGTGCCACCCCCATAATCCAGAAAGCAGGACGAACCCAGGTTGGACCCGTGTAAAATTACCCCCCCCCAACTGTGCAATTCGCGCGGCCACGATTCGCTCAACCACGACTCCGTAGGCAGGAATTCCCCACACGAGAGGCATTTCCACTTTCTGTTGAAATCCGTGATCCACTTGGGTCCATGAAACCACTAAACCTGAAATGAAATAAAATAGGATAATTCAAATAAAATACCAAGAAAAACTAACTAAACTAAAAAATACAGATGTCGTCACAATTACCAAGTTCGGGTTAGCGCCCATGACGCTCGGCCCGGTCACGGGATGCGACGGGACCGATGCGGTGCCGGTATCCGGAGGGTGAATTGTATATCCAGAAGTGACTTTGGGGATCATCCAGAGGCAACACGAGAGAAGGGTGAGGGAAAAGGGAGATATATCTTGAATAATATGTAGCCGTTGAACCAGAAACATCAGACCAACGAAGAGCCAGGATTGTTTCACAAGACAAACAAGCCACTCCAAGACGACCCCATCTCACCCAAGTGGAGTCCAGGAATTGTGTGTCATAAAAAGCCCACCACCGGAGCCACAGGCCTCTGGCCTCGACGGTACATACATGAGCTTACATGGCAGTAATGTCAGGTACCCATTGAAATGACCTTCAATGTCACCCATCTGGTATTTATCTGATAATGATGATTTTCACATGCGACGGGGACCTCTGCCAAGTTCCCCATACATACTGTAGTACTTCGCATGCACATACTACATATCTTCGTACTGGCTGGCTCAGCAATTGACAGCCAATCTGAACAGCTTTCTCTGTTCAATAGGTGACGTGTTATAATCATATTCAGCAAACACTATATCCATGCCCTGGGAGAACTAGACGATAATTGTAATCGCACGCAATCTCTGCACGGATTCTTCTCCTGGTTAAATCCCCGGATTACGCCGAAGGGGACCTGGTACCGTCCCAAAGGTCCCACGCCTCAATTCTCCTCCACCAATCCGCGGCTGACTCGAGAAGATCGGAGCCGCTAGTACTCGTGGAGCGGAACCTGGGGCTTGGATGGACGAGGGAAAGGAACTTATTTTCAGGAGATGGGACACTCTGGTCCAGACAATGTGGATTGCGCTAGTCAAAAACGAGACAGGAGGGGGAGGAACCAACAAAATAATAGGGAAAAGGAAAAAACCGAAAACAACCGACTGGAGAACCCGTCTCCAGTCGCCGATGGCGGAGAATAAGTGGGACCTGCCAGTAGTTTTGGTGGAGGTTTGTCGCAAGCTTACCTTTTTGGCGGGATTCTCATTGATCAGCGCCTTTTCATTCCGCCGATCCTGTGAGGCTTTCTGTTGGTCAAAAGGACTTGGCTCCGTACATACAGGGCAGTCCATATGAGCATTTCCATGTACTTCAATCGGTATGGTCTGCAGCAGTACATACATAATTTGTAGTGAGTCACTTCGCAACACCCCCGCATGATTATCTATCTGATCTCAAAGTTTGTTCTAAATTCCTGGAATCCCAAGAAAAATGCCTCATTATTGACCATGCGCAACAATATGACAGAGCCAAAGCATAGTTAAATACGGAGTATATCTCCGTTGAAAATATAAAAATACATGGACACCCTCGGGAAGTATTCCGGATACTATGGAAAATGACCGTGGACAGTGGAATCCATTCTGGTACCTTGATAAACTAAGACCAGATAAATAATTTATGCACCAAAAAAAAGGAAAATAAAAACCGCAGAAAGAATTGTCAAACCTGAGACACTGCAGTAAATGGATTTGCTCGTCAATGACAATGCCAATGCCCAGGATGAATTAATAAGAGCGGGGGGTCTCGACTCTCTCATCAAACCTCCTCCCCCCAGACCAAACGAACACCGTTTTCCCCCACAAAGTCAAAAAAGAAAAAGAAAAAAGAGAGGGCGAAAACCGCCGAGACTCGGAGCCTATATCGCATATACTTAGCATCCCGGGAGCCTGGTTGGTCACGAGGAGATCCTTTTTTTTTTTTTTTTTTATTTCTTCCAAAGATAAAAAAAAAAAAAAAAAAAAACTTAATCAAAACCGGTCCGACGGTCCAGAATGGCCAGAAAGGAATCGCTAGGAATTTATGCCGTGTCCTCGCGCTGCTAGTTTGTCCCCATTATATAGCACACTGTGCGGAACCCTGCGCGACGCTCGAATTGCTCTAAGCTGTCCGTGCATCGTACGTGCCGATGTTCGGAGGATTCAGAAAAACACTGGCAGAATGACCAGGTCAAGCATTCCATTGATAATCACGCACAACACCGGGTTCTTGTTAAACCGGGTTCTTGTTAAACAGGAATTCATTTCCTTGAAAGTTCAAAATAGAAACAGAGAGATTCCCTCCGGTGGCATCTGGCGCTCAAACTTCGAAATAAAAATGAGATTCAACCCAAAATTCGAACCAACGAAAAAGTGACGAAATCGACAGATTCGATGTGTGGAGAAGGAAGAGGAATCACGAGGCCCACGGGAAATAGCGGGGCTATTGAAACATTTTCACGCCTTCTGTGCACCTAATGAATACTGTACAGTATGTATTACAAAATTCTGGACTTTCATGAGGTCCCAAGCGGATCCCATGTGGGACGCCAATCATGTATCTGGCAAAGGTCAGTTCCCGAATCCTGTTATTTCCACCTGCACGATCCTTGGGTCTACCAAGGGGCCCGTTACATGCCCCAGGAAATCCTGCCGAATGTACCAGGAAGTCCGGGGCCGGTATGATACTTCCCACGACGTGTTCTCGGGATATGGGTCTTCAATTCTGCCCATCCAGACTTTTCCATAAGCACAGTGTATCCTCAAAGTACAGCATTTACCTCATAACAACAGAGAGAAAAGACAGAAATCCCTTGAAAATCGAACGCCAAAAAGAAAAGGACAGAGTTCAATGCTCCACTGAGTTGAGGACTTTGATTGTCTCGCGCAGGAGCCGAGCCGGGAGCTAAGCCCATTCACTGGTACTTGCCGAAATGGACTCCCGATCCAGCCTGAGGGTTTGTGGAGGCGAGTCAAGACACGGGGTCCATATTTACGGGGCATATGTACAGTATGATATGAAAAGCCAAAATCAGTCAGAAAGTCAGCCAGATCGAGAATCTTGGTCGAAAATTTTCCATACGTAGTCGATATATGGAGAGGTCAACCCCCCTAGGGATAGAAATTTGATGCCTCAGGCTTAAGGCATTAAAGTCTTGTATGCACATCTGGTGTATACATCCTCACTTGCACGATCTCCAGCCCAGGGTCTTCTTTATATCATCAAGATCAATGAATCATTGTTGGTCACTCATATTTGCCTCCTCTCAGGCTTTTCCAGCATCTTCAAATATAGTATTCGGCGTTCTCAATCAATAACAATCTGCCAATATCCGCATAAAAGTGATTCGATCCCTCTGGTGTAACTTGGAAGATTATCCTTTCAAAACTTCTTTGTCTCTCGCTTGAATGATTAATCACTATCATTATTATCATTACTTTGAGTCCTAGGGACTTAGGAAAGAAAATTATTCATAATTCTCGTCGCTCGGGCAGGAATGTAGGCCAAACCCAGCCTTACGAAGCGTGATCAATGTTACAACCACCAATCATACTACTCTCGTAGAGTTAGCCCGAAATGCGTTTCCGTATCCATGCACCGTATTGATTTTGATTTTTGAATACGCCTAGCACCACAGTACTGTATGAAACCCTTTCACAGAGACCATTGAGCATCTGGTAACATGGGAGGAGAATGGTCGGAGGCGCGGAGTGGTCCACATCGGTCATCTTGCCGGTCCCTCCCCCACGTCTTGGCGGCCACCAAGAGTGTCCGAGCCCAGAGTCAAAGGAACGAATCAAAAGGCAAGGATATCTCGGAAATCCAAAACGCCAGTAGCTTGGACAAAACCATGCAGTGCCCCCCTCCCCGCGTTTCTTCCCGTCATTCTGACACGCAGCGTGTACCTCCGGCATGGAGTTAGTATGGAAGGGGTTAGTACCGTCCCTATAGAATAAACGGGTCACTGGCGTCATAGCGCATTAACAAGTCACCCACTAAGAAAGCTGGGAAGAACACGAAGCTAAGATCCCACTGCTAGACAGATCATTGGCTATAGCACGCTCGCTATAGTGTATGCATTTGGCTGTGGCTCAAGGTCTCTTACGCACGGACGGGTATCCGTACGTTCTGGTGCATGACGCGGGCCGGGCGAGGGGAATCGGTCCGAATCAGGCAAACCTGTTGGATGCATTTCGGCACCCCGCGATGGAGCAGACCGGAGGGCCTCGGAAGTAGCTAGGATCGACCAAATAAACCTCTTTTCAAGGTTGCCTTCGGGTTTTATTCGGGTTTCGTCCGGGGAATTGCCATTTTGAAAACCACTTGTCTACGGATCTATAGATGGAACCTCATGTGTATTTTACTAGAACGCCTGGAGAGCGGAAGAGAGATCAGCATTGAAAAGAACAATGTGAGAATGGAAGCGAGAGAGGAGCCTTCTAAAGAAGTCCTTCGTATTCGGTCCATGTACTTCACAATAACCAGATGCAGAGACATCGGTGACGAAGAGGAGGGGATCTTTCAGGACGGTTGTAGCACCACGAAGTCAGAGAGCTACACCATGCATATTGGACTTTTTAGCATTTTTTTTATAGCAATATTTCTGGGTTCTGAGAAAGCTTTGACATATGAAAGGGAGAAAAGAATGGAAGAATAAGAAGTACCGTCAAAAGTGCCACTATCCAGGACTCGCAGATTCGGTTCCTGCAAGGGAATAGGAGCAAGTATCAAACTGCCCATGTAAGCTTTGATTAGATCGTGCTGAATTTGCATTCGGCTTTTCTCCTGGTCTTGGTAATTGAGGAGGTAGCCATTTTCGGGTTCAGGAATATCAGACCTGGCTGCTGTACTGGTTGAGTTTGTGTAGTACTTTATGCCTAACGTGAAGTGATATCAATCAATTGTTAGAATTTGAAGCTCAATTCCAAGGTTAGGGGAATTTCTAAAAAGGTACTATATATAGTACATGTATTCAATCAATTGATTATCTCCAGCTTCAAGTTCAAAGAAGGCCAGCCAAATTCGGAGACCGAAAACAGAGTTGGAACAATACCTAGGTACACTTCAAGTTTGGGCCCCGGGAATTTGCCGAGGGCTCTAGCATTGCCAAAGTTGCCGATCAGTTTTATAACATTTGAATATCTGATATATACTAATGGGGGTTCGAAAAGATTGTTCCTTGTCATGGCACATTTCCTTGTAAGATGAAGCTAAGTGCCCTTTTCTACAACTTGAAGAAGCATTTGAATATGTAGTATTAGGTGAATAATATTGAATTTCTGTTTACTTTGACACTACCTTTTATATTCCAATCAGTGTAAAAAGATAGTACCACCGCACGAGATATTTTTTATTTTTATTCGATAAACATGATAACTAGCGTACAGAGTAAAATATCCCTACGTAAAAAACCATCATTGAATGCGAGGCTTCATCTTAACCTGCGCCTGTGCATCAGGGAAGATAGCCAATCCTGTATACTTCGGAGTCGGTTTCTCCTCCCCTTCCAGCAGCCTTAAATCAAATCGTTTAATTAATTCAACAATAACAACCTTAATCTCTGCACTAGCAAAGGACCTCCCAGGACAGGCCTACAGCCCATGCACAAAATTGATATTGTCTGATTCTGTAGAGGTATGTTGCCATCTGCTCTCATGACTAGGTTGCTCACGCAAACGTAAAAAACGAAGGGCATCAAATTTCTGGGGCTCTGGATAGAGCTCCTTATTCTGATTGATAGGTTGGATACGCACCATGGCGAGGTAGCCTGGGGGCACAACTTGGCCGGTTGTGAACTTTAGCTCGTTTGGATCGGTGACGATGCGGGGAATGTTGACGAGCGAGGTTGGACTCATGCGCTGGGACTCACAAACGAAGCTGTCTAGTTCTATGAGTTTTGGAAGGGTGCGTTTGTCTATAACACCATCGCGACCAAGCACATTGTCTTTCCTTCTGATCTTCTCAGTGCCGCCATTACATTATATCAAGACTTTCCATTAGCTGCCGCTCCAAATTTATCTGTGTCGGCCTTTTAAAGGAGACTAGGTAGTAAACTTCAAATCACACCAAAGAAAGTCTATAAGTAGCCCAAGATTCTCCCCACAGAATTCTTCGGTGGCCCAAAATACGGTCTCCGAGGGTTTGACATGTTGCATGTCGAAAGTATTGATCTTTCCTCGTACAAATCTCCACTATCCCATTCTTTGCATTCCATCCTTTTTAATACTCTATTGCCCTAATTATTGTCACTTTCCTCAGCATAATCTCTGCTGCAAACACAATACAGCATGTTCGAATATAACATCCCTTTCACGATCCCCGTGAACTCACCCGGCACTGAGATTCCGCTTACAGCATCCGAGCTTTGAACTGGAATTTCACGAATCGCAATAATCCCTCAGGAATATGCGCCATATGTTTCAAATTGCGAAGTGCTTAGCCAGGATGGCCACGCTCTCAAACGCAAGCTTACAATGGCGAGCGGAGCCGTCCATAAGGATGATGGTGAGATCATGTACCAAGATGTGTGGACTGCCGATAATCTAATAGTATCAATCTCCTTTCCTACTTTTTAGCTTTGACACCTCTATTTCATTGGGGCACCATCAATTGATGTGTTAAATCAGGACTGATTTTATGAAGATTGAAGCACGCAAGAAGGGCACCGGGGCGCGAACAATCTTTCTATTGTCATAGAATGGGAGTGCAGAGGTTAGCTCGCCGTCTCATGACGTGAGTTTCACGGTTATATATGAGCTCAAGTTGGAAGGGATAGAAGCCGGCAGCGATGAAGCAATTAGAATTCAAAACGAGTACCCCGAGCTAGCGAGGAAAGCATGTATCTCTACGGTGGCGCAAATAAGAGAGAGGAAGGCCGATGGCCGGCTGATCGAGTGGCATTCCTCATACTTGAAATATTTACACCCTTCTTGATACCAATGTTTCCATTGGTTCAAATCAAGTTGATCAATCTACTTTGTTTATAGCGAACATTTGAAGGCGTTGAAAGTGCATGTATTTTAGATGTTCGAAGCATCATATTGTTCTTTGTAACTGCGTACATATATGGGTATCTATACCACAGATCGTATACCTGCGTGTCTTCAGGTTCATGAGAGCTCTACCTAGAGTGCATGAATACCGCCACATGCAGTAGCCACTACCTAAGTACTGTTTAAACTCCTAAAGTCCTCAAGTGCTCATGAGAGGTGAATGTGTGTAGCTTGATCACTTTGACTTTTTTTCATTTTTCATTGCTGCAATAAGACATTATTCTTTACCACATTATTGACTTGTAAGAAGATGCAAATTAAGTTTAGAAAAAAAAAGGAAAATGCAAGAGATAGAGCTAATCAAGATGAACGAAAATCAATTGAGACTCAAAGATACACTCAACCACAATGTCATCCATATTAGTTTTAACAGCCACAATGCGAAAAGTCACGTCCACAAGCGAAGCCAACATGTAGACTGATATAGAAGGCAAAAAAGAACCTGTAATCTATAATCTAAGGTTGACTGTGTGATCCCGCTTCGGCCTCCTTCTTTTTCTTGTTCAGGTTAATCCACCCCGAGCCAACCGAAATCAAAGTTGCAATAGCCGCAACCACAGTTGACAAAAGAAAACAGTCCTGCAGAGCAATCACATAACCATTCAACACAATAGTAAGCTGTTCACCGGCAAACACATTTCTCAGCTCCGTTGCGCCAGTTTGGATAATCAGAGTGGGACTCAGGTCTGGTGCGCTCTTAACGACTTCCTTCAGAAGTGTGTTGCTGAAAACGGCCTGAGCAGCTTGTACACACATAGCACCGCCCATACATTGGAAAAAAAGGACAACTGCTGAGATGACAGACAAGTCTTGGACTTCGACGACGGCTTGTCCAGCCATAATCGGGACCTGGATGCAGAGACCGACGCCAATGCCTGCGAGGGCTTGATAACCGATCCATGCCCCTGAGCTGGAGTGAAGGTCAAGACTGTAAAGAAGACCACTAGCGACGGTAACCATGACGGCCCCCGCTGTGAGAAGGGGTAGGCAGTACCCTATCACTCCGAGAAGAGCGCCAGAGACCACAGCGAACAGACCATTTCCGAGTACCAAGGGGAGTGTGCGCACTCCTGAGCTTGCGGCAGAGGCATTTTTCACGGACTGAAAGTAATTTGGAAGGTAGTACAGTAGCAAATAGAAAGAGCCAGAGAGAAAAATTGCAAACATTGAAGAAAACAGAATGGTGCGTTGCTTCATCAGCCGCGGCGGAATCATGGCCTTCTCCTTGAGAAACGCTTCGTTGACAACGAAAAGCACAATGAGCACCACAAAACCGACCAATGTCCCAATGACCTTGGAGTTGCTCCAGGGGTAAGCTGCCCCGCCCCATTGGAGCGCAAGAAGGTAGCAGCAGATTGCACCGAGAAGAAGAGTGATACCGGAGAGGTCCATCTGCATGAGAATCTCTTTCCACGTCGTGTTCTTTGCCTGTGCCTGCGGTGGGGAATGGAAGAACAGCACAATCAGACCAGCTGCGACCCCTCCAATGGGCAGATTAACCCAGAAGCACCAACGCCAGGTACTGTGCTCTGTGAAAGCGCCGCCAATGAGTGGACCAGCTACACTAGCGATAGCAAAGCTGGCTCCGATGATACCTGTCATAGCAGCTCTCTTTTCGGGTCTCGCAGTGAAGGCTAAGATGGTGTATGAGCCGGACGAGATACCTGCGGCACCCAGGCCAGCAATAGCTCGTCCAACAATAAGAGTCACCGAGTTCTGTGCCACGGCACATATAAGCGATCCAATCTCGAAGATAAAAATGGATGCAATGTAGCTTGTTTTGAGCGGGAAATAGCGATAGAGCTTGCCCCAAGATCCTTGAAACGAGGCAAGGGTGAGGAAGAAAGCAGATCCATACCATCCCATGTCTGCCACTGTATGGAACTCATCCGTTATGCGAGGAATGGCAGTCGAGACAATGGTAGTGTCAAGCGAGATGAGGAAGATAGCGGCAACCAAGCCAATCATAATGACCGTAAGCGCGGCCCCCGATGGATATTTCATCTCATCTTCTGACTGTGATTCATCTTTTGTCGACGATGTTGAGCCGAGAAGCTCGGGCTCAGAGGATGGGTCGAACTTTGGCTCGCCGTTGGTAGAGGACTCCATGGCGTACCTAGGTAGAGAATATAGCGTCAAGATGATATCCAGTGATGTATTGAGTTGACCAGAGGAATATAGTATATGAATAGATGAAGATCAGTCTGAACAAGAGAAAACAGTCCCTTTATGTACCCGCGAAGAAGACATAAATGACTAGGGGCAAGAAGAAGTCTCCGGCGTCCATTAGTTATCCGGAGCTTCGAGGCCTACACCACCTAACAAAGAACAGAGTTGATTAGATCGAACAACCGTTCCAGGGCTGTCGAAATTAATAATTTGGGTGGCATTCTTGATTGCTTATTGCCTAGTTAGTCCGCATGGTGATTGGTGCGAGGACGTTTGAGCTCTCAGGCGGGCTGGTGATCCTCAAACAAAGTCTCCGCTTAAGTCTCCGGGGAGGATACTCGTCGACACACCTGGTGTCGGGTCTCTCAACTCAAAAAGATCTTTGATCTTTCTCAACATGTGGAAATATGGCTGATAGATTCGTATCCAGCCTGCGACTTGCCAAACATGTCACAATTAGCAAGGGTCAAATAGTTACGAACCAAATACCGCGCTCTGATATTGGGTTTTGAGCCTTCATCAATAACGCGCCCTCTTTCCCAAGGCTATCAAGGTACTCGGGTCTCGCCTTCCTCTAAAGGCTAACAGTGGATCAGAATATGGCGTCTTTTAGGTTATCATGTCGATCGATAACTAGTGCGGTTGGTCAGTCCTTAAGCAAAAATGCTCAATCATGAGATCCCATCTCCTCGGCATCAACATGCAATTCTTTGTTTCCGGATGCTAGAAACCTCTTCCTTGGTGGTAACTGCCAGTAGACTGGTACTGGGCCGTTTGTTCTAGAACAGGTTAAAGAAGCGATCCGTGCCGCTTGGAGACGACGCCAGATCCCCGCAGGGGCGGGAGGAACCGAAGAGGTACCCGCCCCCGTGGCTTCACCGAAGCTTTAAAAAGAAGATCGAGCGGAGAGTATGCGCAGGACGATGAATTTCTGATGTACTTTGACGCATCTGAGTAGAAAAAGAAAAGTTCATATCCAAATTTCATAGTTCGTTTAAGCATGGAATGTCATAATACAAAAACACATAAGGCACAATTCTAGAGTCACCCCCCGGGGAATCACGACTGAATGAATCATACAACAAAAGGAAAACCAACCAAACACCGAGTCTGAGTTCGAGAACATGATTCCAACCTGATTCGACATCATGTCTCTAAACACCGCCACGTCCCATTCGTTCAATAGAGCTCATGATCCCACCTCGGCCAGGAGTAAACACTGCAATTCCAGATTTACCTCCGCTGTTCCCCCGCAAATGACCACCCGGTGCTCCAAACCGTGGCTGCTTCTTTTCAACGGTGGAAGGTGGGCGGATACTGCTGGATCCGGAGCGGCTGACACTGCCACGGAAAGTCTCGACCGGGGCTTCACTGGCTGGATGAACACCGTCATCGGGATTGCCAGCAGAAGAAACAGAAGCTTGCCGTTCCTGTGCATGTTCAACAGGCGCAGGCTGACCTTGCTGAATAGCCAACCACTCATCGACAGCGGCAACCAACTCTCCTTTCTCTGCTCGTTCGGACTTGAGATCGACACGCAGTTGCTCACTGTCTTTCTTCAATGCGGCCATCTCGTGCTGCAGTCCCTTGATTTGCGCCTCGAACACCCGCTTTTCAGCTTCGTGCTCATCGTTCTCACGGGCAATCATACTGAAATTGACAGCAGCCATGGATTCCGAGTTGGCAGTATCACGTTCGGTCTTGAGCTTCTCATTTTCTTCGCGCGAAGCATTCAACTTGCTCTCTGCCTCGCGCAGTCGCTTTTCCCAGCGAGACTCGTAGCTCTTCTTCAAAGCAGCAACCTTGGTCTCGTGCTTACCCTTATACAGAGTATGAAGTTCTCGAGCGACCTTCTCGACGGCATCCTGCACTTCTCGTGCTGTATCCTCGGCGGACTGTGCACTTGATCCGGATGCCGATGTCGCTCTCGACCCGGAAGCTGTCGAAGGACGAGCGGTGGATAACTGGGTCTCAAGCTCAACGATTCTGCCTTCCAGCTTTTCCTTACTCTTCTCTGCATCCTCGGCCTTGCGGGTAAGTCGATCTCGCTCGCGTTCACCATCTTCCAATTCCTCCCGAACGGATTCTAGAACTCTCTCCATATCCTTGCCCCGACGGTCCCATTCAGCATGTTCAACTTCAACAGCCTCTCTGCGAGCGGCCTCGTTACGAATCTCCTCCAGAGCTTCTCCCACCCTTCTTTCCGCATCGGCGACAGCCGTCTTAAGACTAGCAACCTCCGCCTCCTTGCCACTAAGGGTAGCCTTCAGAGAAGATATCTCTGACATGAAGCCAGACTTAAGAGACTCCAGCTCGCGGGGTGTTACTGTTGGAATGGAGCGAGGTGTTGGTGCAGGCGGAATATCGAAATCCAGGAGGGACAGTTTGGAGGGAGAGCGCATAGACTGCCGCATGTTTCGGACAGGAGATCGCCGAGGAGAATAACGAGGAGTCTGCTGAGTTGAACGAGGGAAGAGATTCATTTGATCGGTGAAATCGAGCAAATTAGCACCTTCATTCGCATGGCTGGCATCTCGAGACACTCTGCGCCTGGGAGTCGGAGATCCGATAGGCGATCCGGCATCCAGTAGTACACTAGCTCTGTGAGATCTACGTGCAGTCCCCGGGGTTGCTGGGTCAACACTACGGCGGTACACGTCAGCGGCAAGGGCAGGGTTAGGTCCAACGCTGCCGCGCATAGATTTCATAGGAGACTCGGCTCGGAGCTTCGCGAAGGAGGTCATGTCTGGCAGGACGGAGAATGTACTGAGGCCTGTTTCATCCATGGGGTCGTGGTCATCTTCATCTGAAATACCGCCATGAGGAGTATGCTCGAAATCTTGTTTGGTTGCTGGCTCGTCATCATGCAAAACAGTACTCATACCCTCGTTTCGATTGTCTTCAATCATGCTGTTTGCGGTCGTCGACCGATCTTGAGTGGCACTTGTAGTTGAGATTAGGCTTTGCTCGTGGGTGACACTAGACTCGTCATCGAGGTTGACATGAACCTTAGATTCCTCGGTACGATTGATCATGCCCTTTTTAGCACGATCATTTGCTTGTGCATGATCATCATAGTCTTGCGGGGTTTGATCAAAAGACCGTTTTCTAGGCGTAGCAGCATTTGACTTTTTTTCTTCTGCACTTAATGACATGCCAGGCAGGGATCGGAGCTTTTGCATTTCCAGTGTCAAATCACCTGCACTTCGTCGGACGGGTGGACTATGGATTGCAGGTGATTGGGACTCGCCCGAAGACTCTGGCTTTGATTCAAGTTCCTCTAGTTTCTGGAAGTGAAGTGTCTCCTCCCTCGCAGAAGGTCGAATTGGGGAGCTCATAGGTTCCTCTGGCTGCTCATCCAGAGCGGGCGAAGCGGGTTGCACCTCATCCGAATGCTCGAGATCAACATCCGCATCCTCGTCCCTCGCTTCTGGTCGGAATGGAGAGCTTGGCATTTTTTCAACGAGTAAGCGTTTGCTCAGACCCGGTGACAAGGGCTGTATCTCGCGCAGTCTCTGAAAATCCACCGTTTCGTCTCTACCCTCCGGTCGAAAAGGCGAGCTCATTGGATCCTCCACTTGTGGCATTTCAAAGCGATTTAAAGGCTCTGGTGTATTCTGTTGATATTCTCTCATTGCTTGAAAATCAACGGTATCATCGCGTCCATCGTAACGAAATGGTGAGCTGCCGGGTTCTTGAAATTCATTGTTATCGTTGATCTCGTCATGGTCGTCATGGTCATTAGGGGGGTCGTTTTCATTTGCGTGATATGGAGAGGAGCTTGGCGAGTCATAGTCTGTCCATGCATTCTTCAAGGGACTTGGCTGGGCGCAATGCTCATCTGGTTGTTCATCGATTGTTTTCGTGAAGAAGGGCGATGAGCCCATATTTGGGGATCGAGCTCGTGCGTTCTGGAAGGAGGAGGAAAGGGGGGAAAGGGGAGTTGCCATGATTTTGTCAAGTTGAGGCAAAGCGTAAACAGAAAAATTAACAAATTACAGTGCCCTCGGGCGTGTGATGACCGCAACGTGAACTTGGGCCGTCAGTGTTTTTGAGTTGCTCGTGGCGGTTGCTGTGTAAACAGAGCTAAACTGGATTTGGTTAGCGCGACCCGGCATATAGATCAACAACACCGCGGTGGGTGAAACAGCATCATGAAGGTACACGTTTCTGCTGATAACTTTGTTTCTTGGGGAAATAATATTTGGTTGTATTTAAATAAATTACATAATATGCTTTTTGTACTTGACAAGACGACTCCCAATGAAATGAAATAAAATAAGATGTACAATCGCTCCAAAACGCCAAATCGCTGGTTTTCATCGAAGGAAACACCGAAAAAATGATTTCGACCACTTAAAGGCCAGGCAAGAATTGATAGAATATGTAGCAATTTTCTTGTTTCGTACATGAAAGAAACAGTATCAATCAAGTATATGTGCATTCATGTTTGTTCATTGTGATGGCGATGTGGATGAATCCTCTTCTATGCATGTTCCACGACCTTCGGTGTCGGTCACAATGATATGGACGGTTTCTTTGGATGGATGATCACTAGTCGGGCTAGAGCAGCACAATGGATTTGGTCTCACGGTTGCAGAGGAATATGGCTTGCCCTGAATAAACCAGATCTGCAACGCACCCAACAGGGCAACAAAACTGCTTCCCCACCAGGCAATAGCCGTGCAGCCCATTTCTGCACCCGCACTATATAGATATCCCGCAACCGGAGGCGCGACAGTCCGCGATGCAGCCCCAGCAGAGGCGGCAAGGCCGTTAATTTTGCCCATAACTGAGTCTGACGGGCTGGCTTGTTTGATGAGAATCAAAAGAACGGGGTAATCGATGATCGAGAGGATATTGCGAACGATCAGACAAGCGTAAATGCCAATGAAGATCAGATTATGGGGTAGAAAAGCGAGAAAGGGGACCATGAAGTATGCGATGGGATGAAGGATGGTAACCACAACGAAGAGCCTCCACACACCAAGCCATTGGGCTAGTGCAGGGAATATCAGGCTTTGAATTACCAGCGCAATGATACCATCTGTTGACATGATAACACCGACGGTACGAGTAGAAAGGCCCACGCCACCAGGAATATCGAAGGGAGATGAAGGGCCAATTGCGATATCTCTAGTAGTCTCGTCTTGCAGGAAAATGGGCAACAGATGGTCGTATGTCATCGAGTGATATGTGAAAATAGCTAGGGCTACTATCAACATGGTGACTCGCCATGTAAATGCCTTTGGCTTGGACGACTCTTTCCAGACAGGCGAGCTTCCATCTGCTCGGACATTCCAGGTCTCGTCTTCATTTAGGCTAACCTGATTGAATGTGCCATATGAGTCGGCACGAAGATCAACTCCGGCATTTGCAGTTGCCCCCGATGTCGCTAGCAGGGGCTGTTCAACGGAGGTGTGTTCAAAGAAATGATGATCATTTCCGGGCTGCATATCCGGGTGAGTCTCCTGAAGGAATAGCCAACTGCCAATGATACTCAAAAGGAGTAGAAACGAACAGACGATATTGGGCAACAGGTAGGGAAAGCGTCCAAACAGACCTTCCTGGGGAAATAATGAAGGGAAGCTATCTGCTGGTCTTGCAAGCAAGCCACCGATTGCTGTATATCATTAGCCAATTTTTTTTTTTTTTTTTTTTTTTTTTTTTTTTTGATAAATCTCAGTATCGAGGGGTTAAGAGAAGCTTACCAGGGCCGATGATAGTTCCAATAGACCAAACAAAAGGCATCACGGCGTACGCACGGGCTATGGCGGTCATTCCATCAGTCTCCAGTCCAAAGGCATATGGATAATTTTAACTGGACAGGGGGATTGACTCACGTTCATGTTCAGGGCGTTTTACCAGCTCTCCCACCATGGTCTGGATGACACCAATGTTACCATTTAGGGCTCCGCCGAGTGCGCGACCTACCAGAGCAATCCAAAAGTTTGGGGCCAATCCCACTAGGAGGAGAGAGATCATTGTACCAAAACAACCGGAGAGAAGGACTGGTTTTCGCCCCAAGCGATCCGAGAGGCTCCCCCAGAACATGCCTGTGAGAGCTTCTGCCAGGGAAAAGGCAGAGATTAAAATGCCGGCATAGAAAGAGGCATCGTTGCCGCTAGCCATGTGAAAGTCCTTAACCATCACCCATGAGTAGGGAAAGATGGAAGTCAGGGCGATCGGCTCTGCCACGCGACATATTGCTGATCATGGAGTCAGTTTTTACTTTCTAAGCCCCACTGGGGGGAGAGGGAGAAGAAACAGAACAAGCCACATGCAACAAACTTACCGAGCAGGAAGAGTTGGGTAGTCGGGAAGCTGTCATCGAGCGACGCATGTGATCTTGCCTGTGGTGTTAATGCCATTGTCCTGTAGAAGTAATTAAGACCTTACGGCTATCCGTCCCCGCGCAAGTCAAATCTTTCTTGCCCAGACGCCTTCTCTGTGTGGTCCTCAAGTTCTTAGAAGAAATCGTCTTCTTTTCGCTTGGAGGTCTCAGGAGCGAACAGACAAATAAGAAGAGGATGAAAAGTAGAGATAGAGAGAGAGAGAGAGAGAGAGAGAGAGAGAAGAAGAAGAAAAGAGGGGAAGTAAGAAAGATAAGAATTTGCATTTCTATTACTCACAGGGCCCTGCGAGATGTCCGGGAGCGACCGCACTAGCCTCCCGCGGGGAATCTAGGGGGGAAACAAGATGGAATTTAACCGCATGCGATCGATCCCCCACGAGGACATGTTGATTCTTGCCGCTTATTTACATCAATTTTACTTGGAGAAGAGGAATTTACACTTGTCTCGTCTCTAATTGAAAACATGGTGGATTTGATAACGTTTGGTGTGGACGCCAAACCTTGGAACCGTGCAAAGTTTGCAGTGGCAAGTGACTTGGTGGCTTTGGGGGGACGTCGGAGCATCGGAGGAGCCGAAGTGTCCAAGCGCCGTCAATTCAGTTGCAATTCATGTCTTCGTTTTTCTTTTGCTCCCAGTAATCTTTGGAATGAGCCAAATGGAACAATTAAAAAAAAGCAAATGAGAAATAATTTAGAAACCTGCATGGGAGCTGCACAGTCTACACATCAAGCGATATTGAACGGCTCCACTCTGGATCGCGCTTAGCGGCCGCTTGGCTTGTGCCTTAAATCCCCACCGGGCCAATCATCACGAGGACCCGCAGCTCTCCGCCCCTGCATGGTGCGACAGACTACAATAGAGACATATGATGACACGTACGAGAGTAAGCAGAGGCAATGCATTCTCAACTGGACTGCAAATCTCACTGGAGCCCGCATAAAGGTTTCCTGAAATTAATTCCCGAAGTCATCACGAAGAATGGTCTTGATTGAATTTCTATAAGGAAACGGGATGCAGTGAAATCGAGACAGCCAGCCGTAAAAAAAAAGATTGTCAACAAAGAGGAAGTAAGAGAACAGGATGAGAACAGGATGGGAGAAGAGCCTACAACCCTATTCCGAAATCAAACAAAGAGGAAGTGAGAGAAAGTGCCCTCCTACTGCGCCGGCTAATCTCATGCGGTGACAAAACAAAAAAGGAAACCAGAGGGAGAACAGTAATAAAGATCAAGAAAAGAAAAAAAGACATCCCGGTAAGGAAGGATAGGATGTGTATTCGAGAGGGCCTATGAGGTCGCCTCCGCGTTGTTCGTGGCATGGGTGATTTCGACCGAGCGAGTCTCGAGCTCCTTCGGCAAACCACTATCTCCTTCAGAACTGGTCTCGGGTTTCGCGGCAGGGGTGGTCTCGGGAGCGGCAGAATCGGTGGTCGACTGGTTTACGGACGGAGTAGCACTAGAAGAGCCCTCTTGTTGAGGTTGGGTTGCGCTGGCATCTTCCACATGCTCGGATTCATGGCCCTTTTCTTCATCGCCAATCACCGCCGCGAGACTGCGAAAGTTGAACATGGGCTCAAGAGAACCATTGTTGCCATCCGTAGAGGAATGGCCTGCTGCTCGCTCGTCTGGCGAGTTCGCTATCTTGGACGAGAGCGATGAAGAGGCACTGGGCGCATGGCGAAGTTGCGCAGGCTGTGATGACTCCGCGGTGGCAGGCTCTTCAGTATTCGCCTCTTCTGCAATGACTTCCTCGGCAATGACAGGCGTCTGTTCTGCAGGATAGGTGGTGCTAGAAGCTGATGGGACGGCCAGACCGGGTTGAGAGACACGCTCAACCCCTTTACCTTTGCCGGACACAGAAGCTTCTTCACTGATGCTGGAGCCAGTGGAGGTGACCTTCGAAAGAGACGGCTCACCAGGACTATCCAGGGCAGTATTACTGGCATTATTGCTATATAGGCCAGTACCAGTTTTGCGAGCAACTTTATCGGCCTTCTTGGCTTCTTTCTCCCGCTTCTTGGCGTCTTTCCGTGCCTCCTTCTCCTCCCTCCTCAAACGATCCTCTTCGCTAGCCAGACTCAACCGAATGGCCTCCATCATCATCATTTCTTCCAAATCATCAATTCGAGTTCGTCTCGAGCTGTCCCGCGGCGGCGCAATATTCCCCGCGCTATCCTCCGCCGAGTCAGTTTCCGGTGCACGTGGAGGTGTTCGGTCCTGTCGCTCCGTCAAAAATGCAAGTGCATTCAGCGCCGGCGAGCTTGTCCGGCCGGTGTCTCCTTGGGTTGCCCTGCGCATTCCCCTTCGTCCTAAACTTGAAAGGCCACGAGACTCCCCAGAGCCAGAGTTCATGAGATATGCTGCAGTATGCAAAGCAGTCGCGGCAGCAGACCGTCGTGCTGCATGAGATCGAGCGGACGCCAGCTTGTTGAACCAATCCGGCCGAATCCTATCGGTGGTGACCACTGAAGGATCCGTGGCAGACAAAGATGTGGCACGGCGGCGGCCTGGAATCGTGGTAACGTTTGCAGAGGATAAGGAGGAAGTTGAGGATACTGGGGATGCAATATTGGGAGATGGACGGGCACTGGAGTTGGGTCCAATAGTGTATGTCAGACCTCGACGGAACGGAGGCGCAGCGTAAGTAACTCCAAACTCTGGTTGAACGCAAAAGGGACATGCAGATGGCTCAGAAACAAGCTGTGACTCTTGTTCTTCTTGCGCGCCCTCAGCTGGGGCCGGGGCATTGGGATCTGGCTCTCCATGCTCTGGGGGGTGTGGGTCGGGGCGTTTGATTTGGACAAAGCATTCAGAGCAGATGGGCTGGTCGCAACACCGAGTTCGATTCAGGTATGGAGGATAGTAAAGAAAGCAAATAGGACATTCACTTGCATCTTTGTATAGATAGACCTCGATAGGTTGGCCGTTCACAAATGGATCATTGGGAAGTTGAAACTCCCTCGGCGGCGTTTCAGCCCGTTGGGCATTCTTGGCTGGCGAAATTGCTGAGGATAGAGTCTTGGCACGATTTCGAAAGTACTGTGAGGTCGAGGTACCGGATGCAATCGGAGATGCTGTGGAGGGTAAAGACTGGGCGGGGTTGGAGTTGTGGGATACGTCGGAGTTGAAGGATTGAGAGCGAGAGGTGATGGGGACGGTGAGGTTCTGGAGATTCGTAGTCTCTGACTCTTTTATTGTCGCCGCTTTGGGTGGGGTATATTGTAATTCAGGTGGTATCTCGTCTGCTGGAGGAATTTCCATGCCCCGAGCCGCAGCCATCAACTGATGCTCTGCCCAAGACTCGGAGACATCGTTTAAGCCTTTCCAAAACGGGGCCAATCGACGTTCAATCTACTCCCCCGTCAGTTCACATGTGATTCTATGATGTTGGCAGATGTAGAGTATCGTTGAGTGCAGTCATACCATCAGTTGTCGAACTTGGCCCTTGTCAAAGTCCTCGGTTCCCACGTACACACCCTGTGTCACTAGATAGCCTCCATCGACATGTTCATCCCTCATACTACGTTCCCGCTCTTTCACTCGAGCCGCTCGTTCTTTCTCCAGACGACGGGCCTCCCGTTCCTGTTTGGTTTCACGCCGATGCTCCAGAGTTGCGACTTCACGGTCATGACTACTAGTACCAATTCCCAGAAGTGATAAATCAGGCCGGCTGCTACCTCTTCCCGACCGCGAGCTTTGATATACAGAGCGACCCGGGGCGTCCGAAGCACCCGGCGACCATTGTTGACTTCGGTGTCGAGGCGCTGCGGGCCTGGATTCTTTCGTTTGGGAATTTCCCATCGTGGAGGGAGCGGATGAAAAGGTCTCGAGGAAGGTGTCGGGTCAACCGGGATACACGCAGGGCTACCTCTCCGACGTGGCCCCCAAAGGGGTGGAGTAGAGATAGGGGGGAAAGAGAATAAGCGGCAAAACGACCAAAGAGCGAGGGGAAAGAGAAAAAGAAAAAGAAACGAAACGAACGAGCTAAAGCATAGTACCCATTTGGAACGCGAGCGATGATTACCAGGGAGGGGGCAAAAGGAGCAGTGGAGGAAAAGATGGGAGCGGGGACGGCGGAGTAACTGGGGAAGTTCGGATCGGTGAGGGAAAGATAAACCGATCGAAGAAAGCGTTATACGTAAGATCTAGCTTGACCCGGATGTGGCGGATGCTTGGTTTCAACTCGAATGAATTCAGAGGATCCAACAAAGGTGTCCCAAATGTGTATAGAGTATCTTCCAGGCGAAAATAATAATCATGACCCAACACAGCCCCATCCCACATGGGCCAGGCCTACTTCCATGGCACACGACCGTCGTCATCGTGGAGATTACATCAGCCTTGTGCCTCGGAGAAACTTTTTAAGTTGCTGGCTGAACCCTGGAGCCCTACGAGTACTGTCGATCGTCGAGTGTACATATACACTGTTGATACTGTAGGTAAAATATTCCAGGACGAGTGCTAAAGAGCACGATCCAGCGTTAAGTCTGAATCATTTCATTTGATCCGGGATCCCATCCTCCTGAAGTCCCGATTCCCACATTAAAGTCCAGCTGCAAGTTTGACTACTCGTTTGAATGTCGAGATTCCAACATTCATACCAACGGTTATCTCTCTAGACTTAGAAAGCTACAAAATAGCATCAATAGTATACCCACCCAGCGGGTAACTCATACGTCAAATGAACACATCCTGAATTCTATCCTGCATCGCATTACATCCAGTCACATCGCCCCAACCTAATATTGATGCTGCCCAAGTGGGTTCCTCGTTGTGTACAGTGGGTCGCTTCTATATACAGAAGGCGGTGAACACCAAAGTCGGTCAGTCAGTGGAGAAAGTTGGGAATGCCAAAAAAAAAAAAAGAAAAGAAAAGAAAAAAAAAAGAGCAAAAAAGGCAGATAAAGAACATGATCTCGAACACTGTTGGAGCTCGCTCCTAATTTTTTCTTCTGGGACCATTGCAATGACGGACCCCGTCAGACTCCATATCACCCCTCTGACGCCCGATATTCTCCCCTCAGTCCTACCTCCATCCATCCGTTCCACAGCCACCGACATCTCGTTCCACGCCATTCCTACATTCCCAGAGAACAGCTACGGATACGTCACCCTCCCCAAAATGGAGGCTGAGAAGATCAAAAAGAAGCTCAATGGGTCGATTCTCAAGGGCAAAAAGTTCAAAATTGAACCCGCCCGCCCCCAGAAGCGACAAATAGAGGAGGAAGAGACCGACCCAGCACCTACCAAGGAGAAGCGAAAATCTAAGAAGCACAAGTCGGAAGCGGAAGACCGAAACGCTTTAGACGGCTACGAACTACCCTCCGACCGCAAAGTGAAAAGAGGTTGGACCGAGCCCAGCAGTGGAAAGAGGGACAAAAAGCACGATAAGAAAAGGAGCAAAGAGGACAAGAAGGAGAAACCCCAGCCCAAGTCCAAATACACCGAGAAGCCTGAGTGTCTGTTTCGCACGAATCTCCCCGCCAATCGTGCGTCCAAATCAGAGGATGATAAAAAGGCAAAGAAAAGCAAAAAGTCTTCGGATTCGGTGGTGCATGAGTTTGCGAAAACCTACACACATCCTAGCTTCCTCCGTTCAAAGGATGAGGATTCCGTGCCCACAGCCCAATTTGATGAAGAAAAGGGATGGATAGATTCGACAGGTGGTGTTAAGGAGCCCCCCAGCGAAAAGGCTCGGAAGAAAGATTATCGCCCTGGCCAGGTCCTTGGCGCCAAAGAAAAACGGCCGGTCATCAAGAAGACTCAGGCAAAGGAGCCAGAGTCGTCTGCGGAGTCGGAAGACTACACTTCATCCAGCGGTTCCTCTGATGAGAGCTCAGAGTCGGAAAGCGACAGTGACAGTGACAGCGACAACGATTCCAGCAGCTCCTCCGACTCTGATTCCTCTGCGGAAGAAGAAATCTCTGGAAAGCAAACAACTCCCAAAGTATCTACAAATGCCACAAACAACGACACCTTGGCTATAGATAACTCAAAGCTAGAGGTAGCCAGTGAGCCTGAGAAGGATGCCACTCCCAGTTCACCGAAAGAAGTCCATCCATTGGAAGCTTTGTTTAAACGTCCTGCCCCAGTAGAAGCTGGCGAGCCTGCACCAAAGGCTGATGCCGGGTTCAGCTTTTTTGGAAACGGCGATGATATTGAATCGGATGAAGAGCCGCAACCTGCTGAGCCGCAAACTCCCTTCAATAAGAGAGAACTGCAAGATAGGGGCTTGCGGAGTGCAGCTCCCACACCAGACACAGCGCTTGCTAGCCGCCACATGAAATGGAGTGGAGTTGATGACGTGGACGATGATGACGAGGTTGCATTTGATACCCCCGTTTCGAAATCGCGAGAAGCAGAAGCCAAGGAGGAAACTGAATTTGCGAAGTGGTTCTGGGAGAACCGTGGTGATAATAATCGGGCATGGAAGAAGAGGCGACGTGATGCTGCTAAGGAGCAGAGACAGAGAGAGAACCGCAAGAAAGGAATGAAGGGACGGTCATGAAGAAAACAATCGCTTTTCGTGTCTTCTTAGGCTACTTGACTGCATGTATATTTACTAAAGCACATGGCATCTCAAAGCGTGGGGCATTTGGGGAAAAAAAAAGTTTACCAAGTATATGCATTCGATTCAATACACTAAGTACTAGTACGATCCTCTCACTCATTATCATATATCAATTATCTCATGCCGGAACTCCGTCAGCTGGTACAGCTCTCAGGGTACATCCTGCATTATCACATCCGGCAAATGCCACGTTGTTGCCCCACCAGTTGATGTTGACAGTGTGGTACTGAACCGCAAAGAAAATGATAATTGCTGAAATAGCCAACGAAGCGCCGAAGGACGAAGTAAGAACGTAAGCATACTTCTCCCACCAGGCAAGGTAACGACGCTTGATGTAGTAGTTGACGACAAAGCCAACAATCAACGGAGCAATAGCATAGGTAAGGTTGTAAGGCGCGAAGTTCATCATTCCGTACAGAAGAAGTGGGGAGTAGATGTAACGAGCGCCTGATTTGGGGAAATATTTGGACATCAAATAAAATGGCACGGGCAAGAGAGAACCGGCCAAGAATCCGTACAAGGTGGAATTGTACATTTTGCCAGAGGCGAAGAGTTGCTTCGGTCCAATGGCACCCCAGATCACCGAGGAAGTAAAGAAGGTGGTGATGCCTTCACAGTTGAAGCCGGAAGCTTGGCCATCATCACAAATGTTGGGGACATTTGCCAGTGCCCATGCGTTAACACCGATACTCACAAATGCAGCAATTAAAGTTGCGATTATCTGAGCACTGAAAGTGACACGCGGCGCAATCTTCATGTAGTGACCCATCTTCAAATCACAGACGAATTGAATCGCCTGCATGCAAGACACGACACCGTAAGTCTTAAAAATCATGTTGGCAACAGGCTGGTTGGGAATAGCATAACCAGCAATCAACTCCGCCACGACATTGTTGGTAACCTCGGAATTGGTGATGGCGTAGATCATGCCGTAAGGGACCTGCAAGAAGAGACACAGCAACACACCAACGACCATGCCCCAAATGGGGAAGCTTGGAACGTAGACACGGGAAACAACACAGCCAAGAACGAAGCAAATGATCATGATTACAGCGAACCACCAATCAGGTGCATCCTTGTACTTTTCCATGAGTCGATTGTGAACATCACCATGTTCATCACGGGCTTTCTTCCATCTGATCATAGCGGTGAAGCCCTTTTTCAGTTCACTGCGATTGTACAGAAGAATGTGAACGATACCAGCCATGTATGCACCGAAGAAACAGAAGAACATGACAGCGTATGAAGCAGTCATATATGGAGGGCTGTAATTGTCGTAAGCCTCCTGGCTGAAGGTACCGTTAATCATGATCTTCGATACATCGTATGTGCCACCATCGTTAGCAAACAAGGAGTTGCTCATGATTGGGAAGTATCCAGCCTGCCAAGTATTTGTCCACCAGATTGGTATGATGACACAAACACAGAAGAACACTGTTCCAGCAGCAATGGAGACTAGAGCATAGAAGGGTGTGACAATAGGATCGTAGACGACAGACGCCACATTCCAGTCGAATGTGGGGATTGGGTTGAATCCTAGGCCCGTGATGCTGCCAGTGATCGCAGCCAAAGTGGTGTTTTCAGGAGAAATCCAAGTCATCCAGTTGAAGTAGGAGAGAGCCTGGAAAATATAACCCGGGAACCAATACCAGACGAACATTCCACAGAAGGTGTATAAGAAGAAACGGTAGCGAGTGATAGTCCATCCGTGGATCGACTCGCCCTTCTGGTCGTTGTGCAAAGCCTTGTTCAACGCAATGGTTGCCAGAGCTTTAGGGTAGATCATAGAGGGAGGGAGAACCAGGAAGCGTCGCACGAGACCGGCGCAACCAAATCCTAGGAATTGGGTGGATAGGGTCAACAATATTTGAAAGCCAGCCTTGTTATACAATGTCTGATCATCGTACCACTTCTTGATTTTCAGCACAGTAAAGATATTGGTTGTGTATGCTGTACCAAGTGCACCGCCATAGCCAACATTAGCCATGATTGTGATCAGCATATGTTCCTTTTGGTTGAACGGGCCGGGGTTCAATGAGAAGCGGTATCCAAACAGTGAGAACTGACGGGTCGGCAGTATCTTCTCGAGACCTTTACCCATAGGGTATGAAACCACCTGTGACACATATGATGTGAGGAAAATAGTGGGATATCGAAGAGTGAATAGCTGGTTCACGCCCGTGAAGACAATCGTGAGCAAGACACCCAGAAACCAGGCGCGGAATGTGTTGGCAGAGATGTTAGGATCATCCACTGGATCGACGACGGCGCGGACCTCAGGATACGGCGAGTCATTCAACATGAGTTCACGCTGCTGGCGAATATCATGAAGTAATGCTTGAGCCTCCAATGCGGTGATTTGCTTTGGGTCCTTGGCCAAGAATTCTCGAGCATCGTTCAGCATCTCCTGGGGGAAGTTACCATCCATTTCGTGCTCTGCCAGAGTTTCCTGGACCAATTCCCTTAACTCATGCAGTTCCACATCGGTGATCTCCCCCTCCGAGGGGAGGGCTTGCTCCTCAATACCCGTTTTCTTCTCCTCATATCGATAGACAATAGGTTCCTCGATAGCCATGGTGTTGCCGAAGAGGACAGTGCCGTTGCACTCCCCAGACACAAATAAGGAAAAAAGAAATGGGTCACCAGAGTACGCAATGGTTGGTTTTTTTTTTTCTTTCTTTCCTTTTTCTCTGCAGGTGGGATGAATATAAATATATGCAGTAGTATATGGGCTCAACCCCGAAGGGATCTCACGAGGTCAAAGTACATGACCGGCACCACCCCGGAGCTCCGACAGCCACGGCATTCTTGAAATGTCCCAGATTGTTATTTTCACCATGATTGGTCGGCAGCCCCCCATGACTGGAATGGCGCTAAGGCCAGTTGAAAGAGGACCATTTTAGGCTTGTTTTTTAGCTCACGTTGATTGTGGCAATTAGAGTTCTGGGCATGGAGACAGTATAGTATCCCGTTTCCAAGGTTTCAATGGCTATCTCTCCCCGAGATATACTACCCAGATGAATAGTAGCCGAGATTTGAATCGCGATAAATCTGTGCCTTTTTTTAGTCTTTTTTTTTTTTTTTTAAAAAAAAAAAAACTGCGGTTCCCCTCCCTTGCAGCTGCGACATACCAAGTGTTCTCTTTCTTTCTGTCGCGGAAAAAATAAAACCATTTTGGCCAAGGGGGGCGGGTCAAAGAGGGGTTCGTCTATGGATGATGAGAGGCCTCGTAATTTATTGCACCATCTTCTCAACGAACGCGACAAGCAATATCTGCATCCACTTGGTCGGATTGGCCATAGAAGGCGGGGAAAGAATTCGAGGCGTTCGCTAGCGACCGGCGAAGAATATGGATCGGGTTGTTAGGGTCTTTCTTGCTGTAAGCGATTTCCTGTGATTGGTAGCGGTCCTGTGCCGTCTATCGTAAGGCCAACGTATCTCTATCCCACCGTGGCAATCTCTCCAGGTCTCATGGCCCAGTCTGCGCTAAAAAGGTGCTTAGACAATCCCCCATCTGCCGGGGAGTAGCCACCTTCAAGGCCCAGATAGAGGCAAAAATCGAGCATTGGCCCTTGCCATTGGGCTCCATACATGTTGTGTGCATGTGTATCAGGGGTCGCGGGGACCAATAGGTGTGGCTGTAGGGAAGTTGACCCCTAGGAAGTTGTAACTAGCGCAACATTAGGGATAGATGTGGTCGTGTGGCTTGAGCCCCCATCCTTCTAAACTTGGCAGTCCTTGGAATTTCCGCCCTCGAAAGGAAATAACATGGCTCAGTGCCGATTCGTCTTCCCGACGGACACCGGCTGAGGTTCGCGGAATATCCGATGATATGCGCGACTTTCATCTCGGCCGCACGTGGAAGTTGGAATATATGGCGTATCTTGGATAATGGGAAGTACCAATATACTCTCTCCTTCATTGGTGACAGGGCTGGTGGCTGGTGAAGATGCCTTGGGTAGGGCTGAGGGGGGCAACCTGCGGGAGATGATCCCTGGTCCTCTGATCCCAGACTACTTGGACCTTGGAAACTCCAAGCCTTGGGATCTACTACTTACTAGTCTGCTACACTACTCGGTGGATATTACTTGCTTACAAGCTGGCAGGGCTCCACTTGTACAAAATACTAAGATACTACAATGATATTAAAAAGAATTTCACTAAGGCGGCCGAGGGAAGAGAAGACCATTTTCCAAACCCGACTTGGACCAGACATGTCAACAAAGAGCAAGGCACTCTAAGACATTTCCAAGACCATTGGCGCAGTAATCCTAGGCCGTTTGCCTTGTCAGGTCGCAAGGTTACATCGAAAGTGCTGGTTGTGATTTGCGGCTGATACCAGTTATCGCCCCCCTCAGTCGATCGTGCTCTTCGAGTAAAATGGCTGCGTCAACTATTTTTGCCGCGATAATATCTCGCCATCTCTATTTTAGCACCGTCGTCAGTATTTCAAGATTAGCTTCATGGCACTCGTAGATGCAATTCGAATCTCACCTGTGCGTTCGTCGAGTTTCCTGCTTCCAGGCTATGTCTGAGCCCTGGAAGGACTGGCTTGTCTATGTGCCAAGCACTGGCCTCGTATAGCACATGGTGGGCTGACGGACGGTTGTCTTGGCCTTTCTCATAGTAAAAAAGACGTTCAAATCGTAATAAGACTCGATTGACTTCATTTGCTGCTGCTATGAGTCTCTGAGTAGACTGAAAGTTCCACCAATGATTTTTCCTGGATTTCAGCGACGCCACATAGTTGTCGAATTTTTGGGCGGCCCGAGTAAGGCGTGCTACTGCATCATAAAGGGTTGCTGGATTGCACAATTCGGACCACGACTGATTGGCATATAGAGCATCAACCCACTTTTCTAAGGCCACGGCGTAATCAGTGACCTTCATGTCGAGGATCGGCTGTTCTGCCAGATGTGCTGCCATAACTAACCAGAGCTTTGTGCTAGTCAAATGGTATTTCCAGCCAGGGTCCCCATATTGACTGATCCAATCGAAAGTATCAAACCCTGAGTGGTATGGGAAAGCACTATCACCCAAGTCTTGTGAAAATCCGAAGTCGACACTCGCAGCACATAAGAGGGTTTGGAAACGAATGGCATCCCCGCCACCTGGCGTTCCAATGACGCCTGTCCCTGTTGCATTCCAAACATCAAATACTGATTGACCCCTTATCGCTTGGTTTGGAGATTTCACGTATTGCATAGCACTTAACACTGTTCGATAAAGCAGCGGACTAGCCTTGACGTGGAACTTTCGTCCGGCGCCAGCTACCACGACATTTAGATATGAGATCGTAGTGGCATTCAACCACTCAAAGTGCTTTTTGATCCATGGGACAGACCCTGTTTGGCCAATTTCCTCCCCTTCCCAGCTAACGAAGACAAGTGTGCGTCGGGGTCGCCAGCCGCGTTGAAGTGCCGTCCCAAAGCTCCGAACAACTTCATTTAAAGCTGCAGAGCCACTATTAGGATCACCAGCACCCGGTCCCCAGGAGTCTCGATGGTTGCCAATTATGACTACTTCATTTTCAAGGCTTCCCGGGATTTTACCAAGCACATCGTGCACTCGACCTTGAGGGATCATTGTTTGAGTAGTCATGTTGAGGTAAATTTCTGGGGGTGCAGGGCCTGCATTATAACGCACCCCGTGTATTGCAAGCTCTCCACCTTGCCATCGTAGGCCTAGATCAGAAGCTGAAGGACCGTATCCGTTTAAGGCAGTGAGGATGGGAATGGCATCGGCATATGACATCGGCATAGAGGGAATAGTAGGTAATAAGCCATCTTGGTATGAATCTGCATGAAGAATGAGACAGCTTGAAGAAAAAGAATAACAAAATTGTAGACCCACCAACTGGTCCTATAGCACCCCTCTCGATCATCTTCGCCGGCCGTGCTGGCCCCTTGGGGTATGGGTTGTAACCGTTGGACTCGGTAATTGGGTAGTCATTCTGAGGATCGGTATACATGACAATGCCAGCAAGACCTCTTTTCTGCGCAGCTAAGATCGGAGCATCTCGTGCCATCTCGAGATGTAGTAGCTGAAGATGTGATGATACATCGGCCGACTTCACCACGGCGATTTTGCCGGTGAGACTGACGTTATTCTTCACCAGATCGTCGAAGTCCTCGTCAGAACCGAAATTGGCAAATAAAAAGGGAGCAAGGATAGTCGCGTTGGAAGTTACGCTATAGAACGCGGGAGGAAAGCCATCATCCCTATCCTTCAAAGGCGCCTCATATAGCACTTCCGCGCCACGGACAAGAGCCAACCGTTGTTGTTTCGTTGGAGTCGGTATCAGACGATCATACGAGAGGATTTGAGAGTCTGAGATGCCAGATCTCTTCCATTCAGCTTGTGTCCACTGAGCTTGTATGAGGCCCTCTCCTACGAAATGGGGACTCGACGTGTAGAAAAAGCTGGAATCGCGTAGGTACTCTGCCGAGGGAACAGATAGAAGTAGTGGCAATATATCCTGAACCTGACGCCTGTGGAAATTCCAGAATGCCAGAAGAGACACAATAGCCAGTATAAGTGACACGATCAGCTTCTTTCTCCTCTGTCCCCTGAGCTGAGGCGCGGAAAGCCAATATGGTGCTCGTTTCAAGTCCATATTGTCAAGATGAATGACAGTCTCAAACCAGGCTCGGTGAATGGTCGTGATCTTGACAGGAAAGATACAGTGGAATTGATTCACAATAACCTTAGAAGGGGGGATGGTATGGCATGGGAGATTAGTGAAGAGTGCTCAAGTGGGAAGAAAGAGCGACCTTGATGAGTCCCAGGCGCTGTCAGTCACATACAAACTGCCCACCACCAAACATTCGACGGCCAAGAGAGTTACCCAAGTACATATGTATGTCCAGATATATGATATTTATCGGCCATGTAATCATAATTATGTTTGTCGATCCGGCCATTTCCAGGCAGTGGCCCTGGTTGTGATGCTTGTGTATGAGTTATCTAATTCCAGGCCCACCGTTCAAAACAGCAATTTTATTAGAGAGAGCTATGGCAGAGATACAAAATAGTTAAATAAAAATAGGCTTTGCGGGAGACTAGTCCGAGTCAGCTTGGGACGCAGAAACCCTCTGGTAAAGGAAATGCGTTTTCATGAAAAGAAGACGAATCTATTTAGAACTCCTTAAAAGGACGGGCATCCCATCGTACTCGACGAAGGTGTCGATGAGGATCATGAACTTCATTCCGACCATGTAGCCAACGACGATTGTCAAGAGCAATAATCGAGCCACGAGGGAGTATGCTGGACTCGAGATGCATCACTTCGGATTGAAGATCTACACTGCTCAAAGCTTGTTGAAGCTCTTGAAATGCAAGTGTTGCTGACGGGGTTAATGGCGTGACGATGTCTTCACGGAATCGGAGCTGAACTATCCCCCGATCCTTATCCATCTGTAGAAGATTTCCCGTAATGTGAGTCTTCTTCTCCTGCTTTATAAACTCAGGCGGCACGGCAATGCGAAAATCGGGCGCGCTGAGCGCGTTACACGCAGCGGGTGATAGGAAAGACACCAGACGAGATGTATCCAGCACTGAGAGCGTCCCGCCACCGCATTCATCAGGATGGATCACCTGTAAAGCAAAGTAGTGCGGTGGCGACTCCTCGTAGGAGCAATCGGTGTGCCAGGGAAACTCATTCATTGTCTCTGAGCGGGCGATATTATCCTGGACCGGCTCAGCTGGCTGGGGACGAACATCCCAAAACCAGCCACGAGAGGCGCTATGGGTGATAGGAAGTCCGTAGCCATGGGACTTGTGTAGTTGAAAAAGCAACTTCTGGAGATAGGTACAATCGTCGTCATCGAAGTGGAGACGAACCTTGAGGATCCCATTGTTTTTCAAATATTGATCAACCTGCTGAACATGCTCTACACTCTGTGCAGCGACGGGCTTGATAGCATGGAGCTCAGGTAGTTTACTAATCTTGCGTTGAGCGACATTTCCTGCAGCAGTAGGTGAGCAATGGTATGATTCTGTTTTGTGTCATTCAGGAGCCACGAAGCGAATTTGTACCTGAAAAGCACAGTGCACGAAAAACTGACCGAGACAGGACCGAAAACATTGGGATTGATATAGAGAGCCAACTCTTGGGTAAGGGATAAGGATATTAAGTATTGGATGAGACCACAGATGTGATATGGAGGCCGACACGTACCTACCAGTTGCAGTTCATTGAGGTAGTGAGCCTTTCAGGAGGCCAGGCAGTCGTAGGCACGCTACTTTGCGGCAGGAGCTCACTGGATTGGACTCATTCTAGGCTGCGCCTGCTTCATTTGAGATCAATTGACGATGTTGGTTGCCTGCATCTTGGAGAGGGAATGAGAAGCGGATCAGGCTCAACATATCAATTGATCTGTGGCCTCGAAGGTATTTGGAGAGCCGAAAAATTGAGCCACGCAGGGGAAGAAGTGAAGCAAGTCAATACAATATAGATGGAATTAGAATTTGGAGCTGAGTAGCTTCAAGTTTCATTATGTAAAGGAAGAAACATAATGTTGAACCTCTTCAAGTACGGAGTTCTACAGCTTCATGGGATTTCTCGCTTATCCTCTCAAATTCACTCTTCTGCCTTTCCCTCAATTGGTCAATCGATTCAAATGTCCGAAAGGGTATTCACTTCTTCACTTGCCTAAAATGGAATGCCTTGTGACCGCGCCTGCCTAATACCCCCCCCCTCTCTCTCTTCTATTTAAACCCCTCTTCTTCTCCTTTTTCTCTTTCTTCTTCTTCTTCCCTCCAGCTTCAAACACCCTCACGATATGCCCCCATCCTCTTGAACGACACGCAACTCTCAAAACGAACTTGGCCAACACAACCCTGGACAGCGGCCTTCAACAGCCAGAGTCACCGGTGACGAGGAGAAATTTCTCGCGGAGGACCCTACCAGGCCGCTAACCGCGTGCACTGAGGGGGCACCACGGGATGATGGATTTCTGGATGATCTGCTCAGCGACACACTGGTTATGCGTCTTTTGTGGCCTGGGTGCATATACTTGGAAACGGACAAATGGGGGTAGGGTGAAGGATTTCCGGACCGTGGTGGTGGGATCTGGGGGCTTTATTACCAATCTTTGCTCGATGATGAGGCATTCCACATGGGTGATTGCAGGGGCATTTATCGGACCCTAAAGGGGTGATTTCCTGAACGGCCGATACCGTCTGGTCTGCTGGGTAGATTCCCGAATGGCCGACGTGACTCTGGGACAGTTAAGCGATCCATCCTGTGATAGGAGATACCCCTCGCGAGGGCCAGGCACAGCTTGAGCGGGGGCTCTCTTCATTCCCTACTGAGAGCAAAAAGACATTCCTTCCTGTAACCCTCAATTCATGTTGATTCCCTTGAAAATGACTTTATCAGTTGTGTGTTTTTTTCATTCCAAGTCCTGTATTTTCATGTGCCTCACAGAGGATGAATTGTTCATCAATGTCAAATGAATCAGTCTTCTAGCATAGCAGAAATCAGATCAACATCGTCTACGCATCCTCATGGTAGCCTCGGACATGTCAAATGAAGTGCAGATTTACATGATGTACACTTAGAGAGTGGGGCGCCCACGTGATCTCCCGATAGCTGATAATCGCGTCATTCAACACGAAACGGCTAGAATAGGACACTGATCTTGAACGGTGCTTCGTGTGACCATGTACTTGGTTAGAAGCCTCCCGACAGGCAAAGCGAATTGGCTACCATTGCTTATTTCAATTCTGTGCCTTGTATCATTGACTCTTGCCTCTAGTAAGTGGAGACAACCCACTAAGCTGCCCTTTCAGATTGACAGCTGCCACTACGAATTAATGCTAACCATTTGCCTTTCTTTTTTTTTTGCACTGTCCAGCACCAACATCCTTCTGCAAATGCACCTGTTTCTCCAATAGTACTATCATCCCCCTTGACCCTGCCAAATCGAGCTCTGGCGCTTCCGCCATTGACAATGTCCTGAATCTTTACGAGCGTGCTTTCGAAAGTGTGGAACCCGACCCAGCCGATGAGCAAGATGATAATCAAATTGATTCTCGCGCACAAAAATACCGCACACTAAGCTGCAACGACTGCAATCGCAAATTCTGCCTGAACTACGAACTCCCGATATGCAAAGGGGCGAAGGAGGATGATGTCTTCACGACTTGTTTCCGTAAGTGATCTCCTATCGAGAAGGACCAGGCGGCAACAGTTAGAAACCAGAACGGGGAAAAGAAGGGAGGCGGGACGAGAGTGAATGATCTCAGTAGACTGACAATGAAATTGACAGAGCGCGATTCCCGAAAAGACGAAGCTGTGGTGTTCATCTTCATCTTTGCCACAGGTGGCCTTCTTGCATGGGCGCTTGCCAAGCCCTGGATTGAGCGATATCTCGAGGTAAGCATAGGTTGTGGCGCAGTTCCGGCAGTGATGATTGCTTCCGGATCATGCTGGGAGGCAACGGCTAACGCGTGGTGCTTCTTTAGGCTGCACGGGAACGCCGATCGTACATGCCCGTTGCAGAACCCGATAGCTAATTTGAACTTGAACGATGATCATTTTTCTATGCTGTTCACTTTCTCTTCTTTTTAATATTAGGGCACTTATCAATTCCGCCTCGTACTGTACTAGCACAAGAAAAAAAAAAAGTAAATATGACGCTGGTGGGGGGATTCCGATGTGATATACATACAATCGCGGACTTGGCCGCGGAGTATCGATCGCCAATGATATCACGGCTTGCCATGGATCCATGGAATGTCGGGAGATAAATGTGATATGCCGCCGAGTTTGGGTCAGGGGCTCTGAACGGCGCTATGGCATAATCCCAGCGACTATGCACCGTGTTCAAGTTAGTCGAGGCACCGGTTTTGGATCTATTGGATTTTAGCGCTGGATCGCCATACGAGTGAGTTGTGATGGGTCCAATGGCTCCTCCGGGGCTCTCGGGGCCAGCGATGAAACAAATCATGCTTGGAGAAATTAGCTGCCCCACTTTCATCTGGTACCAGCGCATTCCTCGTATACAGCCAATCGCTGCGCGCGGCGATCGGATTCATTCGTCCAGATATCCTACATTCCAGGGCTGCGATCGGCTTGATTGAATCATCGAGCATGACAAGCGCAATGACGGATTGGAGCGATGTCAGTTTACGGATGGACTGGGCCCGAGATATAGAAGGATTTAAAAGGGGAGACTTTGCGTGAGATCCGCAAAAGTGGATATTCCCAGAGACCATGAAAACCTGCTACACTTTTCCACCCCCCAAATTAAGATTACACCGGGGGCTTCTCGTCGGCCATAGATTTTTTTTTTTTTCTTGCTTTCCTCTCTTCCACTCTCTCGCTCTCTCGCGACAGGATAAAGGGTTTCTCTCATTGGCATCTTGACCACCTCCTTCTTCCTTGCGCCTGTCATTCTTATCTATATACCACTGGAACTCTTTACGACTGAGATCTTCCTCCAGAAAGACCCTGGTAAAAACTGGGCCTGCGCACGGAGACCCATCGGCTCGAGAGATCGTCACTATACCGTCTACCTATCCGCACCGGTGGCGCTGATAATCACTATCCCCACTGCGATCTCAACTTATATACTCTATATATCGGAACCAGCATATCAATATAGCCATTGGGCTTTGCGCCAGAGTGTTTTGAGATATAGTCATGGCCATCTTCGATACCGACAAGCGCCCACGAGGCTTGCGCGTCCCCTCATTGACGGCCATGAAGAACGGCACAGCCGCGACCAAATCACAGCTCTCGTTTCATAGCAAGAAATCCAACGAAGGCAAAACTCCCGAGAGCGAAGTGGCCCCGGCGCTCCCGACGGCCGTACCTGCCCCGCCACCACAGCGTGCTCCTCCACCGACCAAAGAGCTCCCACCTCCTCCGAAAGACCAAGTTCCCCCTCCGCCGCGCATATTGACCAAGGTACCACCCCGCCGTGAAGTCGGAAAGAATGCGCCGGCAAATACGAACTCTCCAGCTGCGGCACAACCCCTGGTGACTTCACCGCAGGCGCAGGAACAAGCTCCTCCATTACCTGCGTATACGGCATATTCACCCCCGGCAGCTTCTCCACCGGTAGCTTCACCGCTGACCGAAAAGCAAGCGCCATTACCATCGCTGCCGGCTGCCCCGCAACCCGTTAGACCAACCGAGCGACCTACTTTTGTCACTCCCCAGATACAAGAGCCCTCGCCAGTACCAGCACCACCTATCACACAGCATTCTCCACCGGACCGAGAGAACGAAGCCACCACACCTCTCGAAGATTTTATTCCCACCCCCGAAGGCCCCGGGAGCCCCATCGAGCCGGTGTCCAGCTCAGAGCAACCCTCACCTTTGCATCAGCCTGAGATGGAGCCAGTTGCTGCGCCCTTGAACAAGGTCCATTTCAACTGCTTTCAGGAGCACCGAAACATGCCCGTGGCGCAGAATATATGGTGCTCGCTGCCTTGTCAGACCTGCCACAAATTCGACCGTGAAATTCGACACCGATGTGTATTTTGCTGCCTGCGGGTTTGCGAAAGCTGTTATCAATCCTTGCAAAAATGCAAAAACAGGTCATTAACGGAGCTGATGGAGAAGCTTGGTTGATTCTCCCCTTCTTTATATTAGAACGTTATCTCTTGATTGTGATTTTTTCTTCCTTCCTCTTTCTTATGTTCTTAATTCTCTTGCATGGTAGGCGCAGTGCGCCTGAGTCGAGGTCGTGAAACATGCTCTGCTTCTACGCTGTAGAGCAGCGGCCAGTTAAATCTGTTGATCGCCTCTACGCCCTTTTCTCTCTTTCTCTCTTTCTCTCTTTTTTCCTTTCTTTTCTTTTATGATACCAAGGGCTTTTTGTGTATACTATGGATTACCTGGGTCGGACAAATCTGCATATTGAGAATTGGTTCTGCCCGAAATGAGCAGAACATCAATGCACATGGAATATTTCTGTTCAACAGCTGTATCTTTCGCCTGTAAAAATTTTTTATAATGTCCACGCCAGGTGGGAGACCTTTAATCATGATCCTCCTCCGTCAGCCCAGGGCAACCTTCCAAATCCAGGTCAGTTTCGTAGCGGTATTTGCACCAGAAACAATAACGGTAGGTGTCCCGCAGATATACCACCAGCTTTTGGAGACGCTCAGCAGGTTCTAGGGAATTGAATTCGTCTAATTCTGGGTCCTCTTCATCAAGCTCCTGCTCTACAGCGGCTGTATAGGGCCCTGGTCGACTTCCAAGGGCTTGTTTGTCTTCCCGCTCCAAGTCGCCGTCATCATATCCCGGCAATGTAGGATTTGGGAAAAATGACGACGGGAGGGAATGTTGTAGAGCGTGACGGGCCTGTTTCTCACGTTCCCGGTCTTCTCGTTCACGAACTAGCCCACGGTAAAGGACATTGACTTGCGACGTCAATTCCACCCGTTTAGGCTTGTATGTATTCTCGCGCTCTGATTCTTCCTTCTCCGGCTGTGACGGATCACCGGTCGCTTTATCATCAGAGGTCGTTGGTTCACCTTCTCCGCCAATAGCCTCATCGCCTTCAGTATCCAACCGCTCAGCAACCTTTTGTGCAGCTCGCACCTGCGCCTCGGTGCGTCTCAACTCACGCTCCTCGCGCACGCGATCACGGTAGTCACCCTCATCATGCTTTATTTTTTTAGTTGCTTCTTCGGCCTCCTCGCGAATCTTGCGTTTCTTTTCACTGTCCAGCCCGATTCCGCCGCGATCTTCCTTGAAGATCAGATTCAAGGGTTCCGAGCGTGTCTGCGCGGGACCGGGTGTCGACTCTGGGGTATTCTCGGGTGGCTGGTTGGTATCACGTTTTCCCAGTGACTCACCAGCCTTGAAGCCCAGCTTAGCCATCATCTTGAACCCCTTGTTCGTGGGGTCCAGTGTACTCTTTGCCAGAGCCTCATCGCGACGAAAAGCTTCCTGGGCAGCTCGTTCGGCTTTCGAGGGGACTCTCCCGCGGGCTTCGGCCTAGATGAAAGAAGAAGAAAGTTCAGTGATCCGCAACGGCCGGGAAGGGGCGCAAATGTGAGAATGTGGGCTTGGCAAGTACCTCTCTTTGTTCCCTGCGTTTTCGCTGGGTAAATGATTCCTTCTGCTTGGGCTCCTCAATCACCATGGACATGTAATCGTCCTCTTCCTCGTCACTTGCCATGGTGGGATGACGACAGAAAAAGACGGCTAAGTGTCGAGGCACAAAACGCAGATTAAGTTTTTGCGGGGAAAAAAGTGGAACTGGAGCCTGCGCCAGCCACTAGCAATGTCGACCGCATCCACATCCGCAGGTAATACAGCAGCTTGATATTTGGGCCCGAACGCAAGGGATTTTTCTTTCATTTTATTCGGAATCTAGGGACCCATGACCTGCTCAGATGAGTAGCTTCCCCCTCTTTTGAGAGCGGAGAAACCCTTGCAAAATGAAGCTAGAGAGCAAACAAAGGTCTTAGGGGGGAAAGATTCGTTCTTCTTTTATGCCTTCCTGGGGCTTTTTTTATTTATTTTTTATTTTTTATTTTTCATTTTCTTTATTCCTGATGATGTCCTGGTGAATAGAGGTGTGTTTCCTCTCAAAGGCTAGACCGCTTCATAATGTCGAGGTTTTTGTTTTTCTCCTGGTTTTCTCTGGCACTGGCCCAGTCTCCTGTCGTCGACCTGGGTTATGCTAGCTACCAGGGCCGTTCAACTCCAATGGGGGTGTCCCAGTGGCTTGGAATGCGGTTTGCAGCTGCACCAGTGGGCGATCTGCGCTTTGAAGCACCTCGCGATCCGGTTGTGGTATCGGGAATTCAGCAAGCTACACAGGTATGTAAACGCAGTTCGTACGACCTCTTTGACAATGACTTACCGTCATGATAGCATGGCCCACTCTGTATTCCGGTAGCTGGTAGCTTAAACACGGCTGTGCCATCTAACACCGCAGAAGATTGTCTATTCCTAGATGTGTATGCACCAGAAGGTGCTTCTTCTTCCAATGAGAAGCTACCTGTCTACTTCTTTATCCAGGGAGGCGGCTTTGCGGCCTTGACGAATCCCAACTATAATGGATCCGGCTTAGTTCAAGCCTCTGGGAATAACATCATCGTGGTGACTTTTAACTACCGCGTTGGACCCTTTGGCTTTTTGGCTTCAGAGGAAGTCGAAGAGGGCGCCAGCCTGAATAATGGGTTAAAGGATCAACTCAAGGCTCTTGAGTGGGTACAGAACTATATCAGCGAGGTATGAGATTTTCCGGCTCTCAGATCAGCTATCCACGAGGCTAACTGGACTTTTATCTAGTTTGGGGGAGATCCAGACCATGTGGTTATTGGCGGAGACAGTGCTGGAGGCGCATCGGTCAGCCTCCTGCTTTCTGCATATGGCGGCCGAGATGATGGTTTGTTCATTGCAGCGGCAGCTGAGTCGCAAAGCTTCGGGACAGTGCTTAATGTCACCGAGAGTCAATTCGCTTACGACAGACTTGCTGTTCGCACAGGATGTAACAGCAATAATGACACCCTGTCATGCCTTCGCAATCTTGATGTTGGCACTCTGCAAGGTCAGAATATCGTTACCCCCTTACCAGGTGCCCCAGGGAACCCTTTATATCTCTATGGAGCAACAATCGATGAAGACCTGGTTCAGGATCACACCTACACTCTTTTCCAAGAAGGAAAATTTATCCAAGTCCCTGTTATATTTGGCGATGATACCAACGAAGGCACAATGTTCGTGCCTCAGAGCACATCTAGCGTTGCTCAGGCGGATGATTTCCTTAAAGACCAGTTCCCCAGTATGACAGCCGACCAAACAGACCAGATAAATAGCATGTTTCTCAATGAAAATCAGACGCAGGAGTTCCCTAACGCACAGCCTTACTGGCCGCCTGCCAGTAACGCATATGGGGAACTACGTTACATCTGCCCTGGGATGCACATGTCTGCTATATACGCCGCCGCAGGTATTCCGAGCTGGAACTACCATTACGCCGTTCTAGATCCTACACAGGAAGCAGAAGGCTACGGAACCCCCCACACGGTTGAAATCAACGCCATCTGGGGCCCTGAATATGTTAGTACCGTCCCGCCGGACTCATATTATACCACCAATGCCAATATTGTTCCCCTTATGCAAGGCTACTGGACAAGTTTTGTTCGGTCCTTGAACCCTAACATTCATCGGGACTTTTCAAGTCCAGCATGGGAGACTTGGGGGGAAGGAGAGAATGCTTATAAGCGGATATTCATCCGTACAAATGAGACGAGGATGGAGACAGTACCGACGGAGCAGCAACAGCGTTGTGAGTACTTAATAAGTATTGGCGTTGAGCTGAGACAGTAGTGACTCGACTGCTCTTGATGATGCATGCTGTATTTCCGAGTCATTCTCGGCATCTGAGGGGCCCTGGATTGGACATTGGTAGAGGGCCAAACCGATCATGTTCCTTAGTACTATACATTAGCTAAACGCCAAGTTTTGCAAGAGTCAATATACTACCAGTAGTACACGCAGGAATACCTAAATTAACGTATACAAGTAAAGACTAGCTTCCCATTCTGCAAACTTTGAATACCAAAATATTATTGAAAATGTGTTAGTGGTTGGAATGTTATGAGTTGAATGAAACTTTTTATTCCGATACCATGCACCAGCCCTTGAAAAAAAAAGGGCATTAAGATCTTGGAAAAACAACTATGTACCAATCCATTTGAATATGCGCAAATGAAATATGAAAGGAAGACATATGGTATGGTATGAGGAAATGCCAAACAAGAAAAAAGAAAAGAAAAGGAATCGAACAGAGAGAAGAACTGGAGGCAAAGAGCAAAATCGAGTCTATCACTTGCCCTGACGACCACGTCTCTCCTTCTCGTATTCGTTCGCAGCGCGACCTTCTTCGTTCTGGATCTCGGCAACAAGCCGCTTGTATTTCTTCTCGTATTCGGCATCGCGCTCCTTCTTCTCGCGCAGCTTCTCGCGAGCCACAAAGCTGGCATCTTTGCGAAGTTCGCGCATGGCACCCTTGCGCTCGCGTTTGAGTTCGGCCTTGAGGCGGTTGGACTCAGCACGCTCGCGGTCTGGATCGTAGTGCTTGTCTGGGTTGAAGTTCTCCTCAAACTTAGGAATCGCGGATTTGATGGCTAGTGGTCGGTGGTTGTGGAGGAAAAGTGGACGACGTGCGAGTCGGGCCTGATCCAGGTGGGTGTTGATCTTATCTAGCGTTGATTGAACTGGATCTCGGGCTGATGAGTACACCTTACTCTTGAATGATTGCTGGAGGTGGCTGAGCATATCTCGGACGGGTGTAAAGATCTCAGTGAAAGCAGACTTTTCAGCCCACAGATCCGAGGCAGTATCAAGAAGGGAAACAAAAGTAGCAACGAGCGAGATCTTAAATTCTTCTTCGGCCTGAGTGGAAGAAGAAGAAGAAGAAGAAGAAGAAGAAGAAGAAGAGGCAAACAAATCACGGAATTGTAGCTTGCGTGGAGCAACTTTCTTGGATGAAGCCAAGCGGACAGATTCCTGGGTCTTTCGATATGGGAAATATCCAATACTCTTTGTAGGCTCCGTGGGAGCAATATTGCAGAGTGCGTTCAGGATATAATTGATGAGCTCAGGCATGTACCTCTTTGCGACTGCCTGGTATTGGAGACAAAGGCCTGTAGCAAAAGCGCCCGTTGCAAAATCTGAAAGGGTATTCGCTGAGCACTGACCTAAAAACCGAGCAAGACACAGATGTGCAGGCGTAGAAACGGCATGGAAATGATCTGATGTAGGGAAAACGGTTGAGATGCCAGTCAAAATGACAAGATCTCCAGTGTGCAAGTTCAGCGGACGATCCTTGGATATCTCGCGCAGGCGAGCACGAAAAGCCATGGCAACATTGATAGGATGGGTTTTGGCTAATGAATGGACATGTCGCAAAATATTTTCGACTAAGGCAAAGGATGTTCCAGGCTCCTTCGCCATATATGAGACATATTCAACAAGAATCTCAGAGAAACGACCCAGCTTGTCCTTGTTGCCAGGTTGGAGACGCGGGTGATGCAGGGCCCGAATGCGCTGAATGACTGTGGGAATGTCCTGGGCTGGCACGCCCTTCACCAAAGAAATGAACTCGTCGTGATTCCCTGGGCAAGGATATGTGAAAGCCAGTTTGCCATCAGCTGTTTGATTGGCTGCGACTGCTGCTGAAGCAGCACTGGCTGTTGGAAGTGACATTCCGTTGATAAGCTCGTCCTCCTGTTCAGACTGTTCAGACTCGTCATCCTCCGATAGTTCCTCTTCTTCCATGTCACTGCCATCGACCGACAGACTGACATTAGATCTTGTCTCAACCAAATCATCATCAATGACGAAATCATCCTCGTCCTCCACTCCCATGTCTGGGCGAGGCTCATAGGATGCACTAGGGAGCCCGAAAGCCGTTGCGTCATCTATATCAGACTCCTCTTCATCATTGAAAAATGAATCTTTGTCGTCTTCCTCTTCCACTTCATCATCGCTAACTTGCTCTCCGCGCATTCTTTTAAGTCGGTCTTCCTCCAACTTCTTTAGTCGCTCGGCTTCTTCTTCTATCTTCTCTTCTTCAGTCTTTGTACGATCGGTAGGCTGAGATCGCTTGTCAAAAGTCAATTGCTTCAATCGCTGATCGTATTCCTTTTCGGCGTCTGTCTTTTCCGGGCCCTGAAGCATAGCTGCACGTTCTGGGTTCATCGTGTCCAGATCTGGCTTGGGTGGTTCTGGTTTAGCGGGAGCCTTCATTCCTCGCAAGGCTTCAAAAAGATCAGGAAGCTCCTGGTCTAGTTCGTCTCGTAGATCATCGTCGTCCTCCTTGGCTTTCTGGCGCTCATGCTTGTGGAATTTTGATTTGGCAATGACTTCCTTCATGACCTCAGCCTTTGATTTTTTTCGCTCGTGCAAATCTTCGCCCTCCGGGTTATCAATAAAGTCTTCGTTATCCTCCTCGCCTTCGACAAAGCGCTTGCGTTTTCGTGATGTCTCGTCATCAGATTCTTCGTCATTCATACCGCCCATATCAAAATCATCACCGTCCTTTCCATCGAATGACAACGATTGACCCAAATGAGTCAACTGGAACTCATCTTCCTCGTCCTCAAGGTTGAACATTGATTCCTTGCGCATCTTTTTCTGGCTCTCCCTCGCGAATCGTTCGGCGGCTCGTTCTTCGGGTGTCATAGTTGGATCGTTTTCACCAAATCGTCTATCGACAAGTCCACCCACTTTGTTTCGAGTATTCATTTCTTGCAACAGTGTGGCACGGCGCTGTGAATTAAGATTGCGTGTCAGCTTCTTATTGTATAAAACAAGTCTTAACATTCACATACCCTTTCCTCGCCTAGCGACCTAGTAACACCGGGACGAGATCGCCCTGCGGCAGTTGAGCTACCATCCCGAGTGGTCGCATCGAATTTGCTTCGGTTCGAGGAAACTTTGATCTCAAAGGGATTGAATCGGTCTCGAATGGCCTGCAAAGCGGCATTGCGCTGGTTCCGATTTTGTGCTGCAGCGCCAGTTTTCGCATTCTGACGTTTTTGTTTCTTCGACTGCTGAGGGCCCACAACTCCGCTATCACGGAGTGACGCTTTCAGCTGTTTCAGCTGAGAAGGCGGCATTGTGGTTTAATTGAATGATCCTGCGTATAGTTTTCTTGGAGTAACTGCAAAACTGCTTCGAGAAAAAATAATTTGTTCACCGCCCTCGGTCGATATTCTGCCGCGCGCCTCTCCGCATCTCCGACTTCCACAACCATCATGGCTCCGTTCTCTGGAGATGGAGCATTATGGCTTTGTCTAGGTAAGTTTCTGTGGTTATCTTCGTGTATAGGAGCCAATATCTGATTATGCCTAGGGATATCGCTTTTCTTCGCCGTACGCGGCATCGCTACAGACCTTAGGCAGGTGGTTGATCTGACTGAGATCAAGCATGTCGAGCGGGAGGACAAGATCATAAGTGATGGTACAGAGGAGGGTAGGTTGATATTTACAAACCTAATGGATGAATTTTCTGTCTAATCTTATAGCAGCTCTTAAACTCGATACCCTTCTTAAGCTCTCTGAGAGCACGAGCCATGACCTTCGAGCGGCGTATGAAAGCCCCGGGCCCCACATTTATTGAAATGTATACCTATTGACACACGGACAGAGCCCTTCGTATAATCTCAGAACGCTCAACCAAGGGAGAAACGCGCGATCTTCTACTGGACGACCTATCGTCTAAGAATAAAATACGCCAGGGTAGAGCGCTGACCGCGCTTCACTTCCTCGTCTCTAACCGAGCTTGTATGTATACTGTGGATCCAACAGCCTCAACCCATGCTCATCATTTACAGTATCGCGAACCTCAGTCTGCACCAGACTTCGAGACCGCGCAACATATAAAGCCTTGATTGATTGTCTATGTAATTTTCTCGAGGAGCACACGGAAATAACATATCCGACCACATCACCAGTTCTCGCCAGGACCCGGCCACTCGGAGAAAAGAAAGCACTTCAGATTCTCAATAATCTTCTTCCTGAGAATGTTCCTGCAGCCTTGGAAGCAGGAATCGTTAGCCGATGGCTGACAAACTATCCATTCCCGTGTGCATTGGCGGAGCCATCACGACGACAAGACGTGGTGATTCTCCTAAAGACTTGGCTGTTCGACGATACCGTCATGAGCTCCATTTTCAGTACCTTGACTGCAAATCAAGAAGGAATCAAACAATTACGAAAACATGGGTTGATGGGAAGCATGATTGAGGAAGAGAACGATCAAGATGATGAGTACGACGACGATGAAGATGATGGCGACGAGGACAGCGATGTATGGATGGTCGATGGAGACGATACAGCCGGCTCCTACGTAGGATCAGCTTCACGGAGAGCTCTCGAAGGAAGCGCAGAAGAACAAGCTCTTCGTCGACGGCGGAGAGAGGCTATGGTTTTAAGTGAAGGAGGGCGCCCGCTTGGAAGGGGTGATATTATCCAGCGACCTGTTCAAGATGATTCACTTTGAAGCTTACCGAGTTGACACAGACCCTTAACCAGAAAATTACATGCTACTCTGATAGCATTTGTTGTATGATACCCCGGCCAGGAATGGCGAATATGATTGAAATTCAATTCCATTCATGCAAATATTCATTATATTTTCCTACAGTCCCATCCATGCCGCCTTGGCCAAGTGATCAGTCTTCTTCCGGCTGTTCTTGACCATGCCAAACATTTTCATGTCAGATAAAGCGCCATAGAACAAGGCCATGACTTCCCGCTCGTCAATCCTTTTGCCTTTATCACTCTCATATACCCCATAGAAGGCCTGCCACAAATCATGAACATTGACTAAAGCACCGGATTCAAGATACAGCTGATATAAAATAGCACCAGCGGGTTGTCTTGCCGATATCTTGCCACCAGTCTCAATGGTAGACATAAGATAGTCAAATGGACTAGTCAAGGCTCTTTCAATCGCAAAACGTGGTCGGGGTGTGAAAGTTTCCTTCAACGGGTTGCGTAAGTCAAAAAGGAAGGCTTCGTGCATAAATAGGTCTTGCGGTCGTATCAAAGTCTCGGTGAAATACTCCTGCAACGCGGCGACCAATCGTTCAACAATCTTTGTGTACTCAATATCTTGTGGTGATAAATTGACCTTGCCCTTGGTAAGTAGTACCCGTTGTTGAACAACCGTCGTTTTCATTACGGCACTGTTGACATTGTATTCACTACTCAGTGGCAAGCTGTCGGAATATGTTTCAAGCAGTGTGTTCAAATCAGATTGAATAACGGCGAGAGGGGAATCATTTGGCAGTGCCGGGAAGGTGTTCAACACTTCAGTCAACTTTCCAGAGTCCATAATCCTCACAGCGGACAACATGTCTTCCACGAGAGGTGACTCGCTGAGCTCACCAGCAAGCGCGCGAACAGAGAGGTCCGAGATGGTCGTCTTCTTAGTTGCTTGTGTGTGCTGAAGACAAGTATGAACCAAAAGAACCGCTTTGAAGACGTGACGCATCACTTGCTGCCCCGCGTCGACATGATCGAAAGCTGCGCGGAGAAGATGTTCATCATCTTGTATCATGTTACGTGATTCATTGACGGATCCAGCTTCTAATAGATCCTCACAGAATCTAGACAGACATCAGTATTTGCTCAGTTCAACAAACAATCATGGTGAAGAGAACGAACACTCGGAATGACGGCAAGTTTCTAATGGCTTCGCAGAATTGGCCTTGCGGCAATATCGACGGGTCCGGATTTCCCAGGAGTACAGACAGAGGATTGGCAAAGAAATGCGACATGCACGCATACTACGTTGATGTTAGCTCATCGCCGTAGACAAAATAAGAAAGTCTGTTCACCTTGACCATGCGACTAAAGGCTTCCGGTGTTTGAAAATAGTCGCTCGCTTTCTCAAATAATGTACTTGTAATGTTACGACCGATCCAAATCTGCCCATCAGACCTAGTTTGAAGGGCTTCGTAGATACGATCTACGCAGTTGCCTGCCTCCTGAACCTCGAAGTGTTGGCCCCGAAGCAAGGAAACACATGAACGGGGAAGTCGTCCCTCGAAAAGCTCAACTGATGTTGAGATGCCAAGTAGTACTGTAAACGGTATACGATCAAGCCATGACCTAATTCTCTGTTAGTAACGAGAATGATTTATGATGAACGAGGGTCCTCACTTGAACAGTGAAAACAAATCTGTTAGCAACGCAGGATCAAAGGCTTCACTATCACGAAGAGCGAGGACAAGCTTTTTTGTCCCTCTTCTTTGGACGTAATCGTGGAGGAGGTCCAAGTCGTATCCAAGCACCCGAGGTCCCTAATATCGTCAGCCGAATTCAATGAAAGCCCGATAGAATTTTACATACGGAACGATCTGTCACAAATCGCTGATACCCATCATTTCCTTCGGTATTAGCGACTGCCGCTCGGATGATATTCTTCAAGGATGTTTTCAAATTTGGCGCATCGCCTGACTCGAGAATCACCACACCACCCTCGTTGGTCGATTTAAGTTGATCGTTAAGGCGAGAGAGCAATCTGCTGAGTGAAGAAACGTTAGATCCCACGGTGACCAAGGCTGTGGGGATACATCCATCGGAACTAATATCTTATTAGCGTCGACACTTCCTCTACGGGGAAGGGGGGTTCATCGCACGTCTCCGGTGATGCCTCTCGCACAAAAGACAGCACATCCGACAGTACACCTGCATCGACATCTCCAAGAATATTCTTTTTGATGGTTCAAGGTCAGCAACAAGATCACTTGCTCGTATTGCTCCCATCTCCTCTTACCTGGATCTTGCTTTCTTGGTCCGACCAAAGTTGTTTATAGGTGTTGTATCGCAATTGCACGCATTCGGGGTTTTCTTCTCCGTTCAGCAAAGGCATAAAAACTTGAGATTCCGATTGCTCTTTCTTCAAGTTTGTCGAAGAGACTTTTCTGCGCTTCGAGGGTCGTTCGCCGGCAGATTTCCCGGGCTTTGCGGGCTGGTAAATGTAGACGCCCTTGTTTTTCACGTCAGTCTTTTGTCTTGAAGCTTCCATGAGATACTATGGGGACAGTGCAGGCATACTTGATTTTGCGACCTGTCCTTAGACAGGTCCATCGCATCCTCCAAGCCATCTGGATCCATTGCTGGGCACAATTGACAGTCGCGTCGGAGGAGGAGAGAGATAATGACTTCAATGGGGACGCGCTAAACCCGAACAGGCATGATTAGCTGGGCTTCCGATCTGCAGAACTTCGAAGTTCGCGCACTCCGAGCCGCTTTTCTCTTCTCTTGTTTCTTGATCCATTCCCCACCAAATGATCGAATAATTCCCCATATGCTCCGCCAGGCTGTTCGAGGAGCTCGATTTTATAATGCGGCGCGCAACTCGTCGGGTTCTCAGCGCCCTTTCAGCGCCTTAACAGCGCGCAAGCTTAACTTTGGCGGGCCGAACGATAAGGTCAACTTCTACGAACAGGACGGCCCCGGAAAGAAACGACGAAGAGTTGACCCCGAAGCTGAAGAGATCGAGGAGCGAGAAGAAGTTGAGGCGGAGCTCACTAAGCTTCAGCAAGAGCTCAAGGTTTTAGAGAAAGGTCCATTTGCCCCCGACAGTCCATTCATTCAAAGGTTGCCGGAAAGCGATCGAAGAATTGCACTCGAGGCCCTTCGAAAATATGAAGAGGAACAAGTGTCACAACAATCGAGGCCTTCTTTGGATGATGTATTTGACCAGGAAATGGATGATATGCTGAGGGAGGAGTTCGAGGGTATGGCGCTGGAGCAAGAGAATTGGCAGGATAGTGCTCGACAACAGCGCAGGATAGCGGCTAGACAGGCTTCAGAGGTTCGAAAGCTAGTAGGCACTGATTCCCATCCATATGCCAATCGATTTCGAAAATCTCTTCGCAACTTTGATGATAATACATCAGACGAACGTGCCTGCCGTGATCTATGGAAATCATATCGACGCTGCAAACAGGCCATCCCAGGGTTTCTTGACGCACTCCCCACCGAAGCCATGGAATCAGTCTGGCAATCGCAGAGCAATTCGCAATTGTCCAATACCGTACGATCCACGCACCTAGAGACCCTCGTTCAAGATTCCAGATCCGTTGGCAAGCCACTTTCCACGCCACAGATTCTGTCATATATTCAAGCTCTACATAATGGTGGCGCCACAAGTCTAGCGCTAGAAGAATGGGAAGCATATCAAACAGAACTGTCACGGAAGAAGGAAGACCTCGAGGAATACTGGATGCTCGGTGTTCGGCTCTTTGCAGCTGAGAATAACCCCCAGCGCGCACAGGATATCGCATTGGCATTTTTAATAAATGACCAGTCAAGGCAACCAAGAGTCCTCATTCCAGTTATAATAGCATGGGGCATGCTTCCTGGCAAGGAACCAGAGGTGAAAGCATGGGCATTATATTTGCAGCTGAAGACGTTTCTGGGTGTGCAAATGACCATGGAAGATTATGATATAATCAGTATTGGACTGCTCACGGCTGGAAGATTAAACACGGCTGTGGCGGTTTTCAAGGATATGATGGTGACAAGAAAGGCTCCTACTAATGATTCCACAGCTGTGTACAAAGCAGCCCTAGGCCTAGCTGGCAACCTTCAAGCGTCAAGCATCAATGAGGAGGCTGTAAACAAAGTTTCCCTATCTGTGCTTACGATGCTGCCTCGTGAATTTCATAATAGATTTTTTTTTGCCAGCTGGATGAAGAAACTTATTGGAATGGGGCAAGTTGACTCAGCTGCGCTTGTCATTGAACTAATGTACGAGCGTGGCGTGCGTCCAGACTCCAAGCATCTCAATGGTTTGGTCGCGGGATGGCTTCGTGAAGGTAACGCACATTCACGGGATAAGGCAGAACGACTGGCATGGTCCATGATACAATATCGCATCAACGCTGTCTGGAAGCGATATGAACCAGTCAAACCAACGCCTAGGCTGGATATTCAACACCAAGAGGTTGACCCGAGTCAAATTCCACAGTTCCTGAAGCGAGACATACCACCTGCGACCATCGAGACATTTTCCATTCTGCTTCTTCATTATACTCGTCGAGGCGACGATGATATGGTCAAATACCTAATCAAGTGTCTTGGTGATGCACATATTCAACCCAATTCTTACTTTATGAATCACCTTCTTTTTGCTGAGCTTCGCAAGCAAGATATTCGCTCCCTTTGGACCAAGTTTCAAAAGATGTCGGCCTATGTCCGGCCCGATCTAGAGACATATGCATGTCTGTGGGACTGTGGGAAACTACAATATGATCGAGGGCGCACTTCTTTTGATGTTGGATTCCCATCTGCGCGACAGCTCTTTGCTGGAATGATGCAGTGGTATTCACAACTCCCTCCACGGAGTCGCAAAAATACCGACTCTGAGTTCTCCAAAGAATTGTATGATCAAATTATACGCTGTTTCTGTTTGTCCAAGGACATTCCTGGTACGCTTGTTGCACTTCATGCTATGCGCACAACCTTTGGGATTGCCCCAGACGACGCCACAGCCCGCATGATCGTACTTCAGGTCGCTCGACTGGCTGGTGTACCAGCGGGTACGCCCAAGCATCGTCTCCGTCGACTGTCATCAACGCCTCGAAGTAAAGAGAACATCGCACAGGTTACACGTCTTCTTGAGCTTCTCGGTGAACGTAAGTCCATGGCTCTTAAAGCTCAAGGGTTTAGCCTCGAACAGCTTGATCCTCATGAGACCCAACGATATCAGCTCGAAATCATGGGGCATCTCTTGCGCATTGTATTGAGCCGAACAGATCGACTGAACCCGGCACAAGTTGAGGACAAATTGGATCGAGCCATGTTGGAGATGGGCCTTCGGGATATTGAAATTGGTTCGCCTTTGGGGGTGGACGACAGCCAATTGCTTAATTGATAGTTGGAGGTTTCTCCCATGGAACTGCATTGCACGCACTGGCGTTTCTGATATTTGCTGGTGGCTACGGTAAAGAGAGCCTGTACATTATACATTGTGCCTATCGCACTGTACTTTATTCTACTCTAATAAAATTGCATGGAGATATTTCTATCTTCCAATTCGTTGCACCTATAATATAGCATGCGCATTACCAAAACCTACGTCCCAAAGGGCGCCATCAGATCCATGAGCTCTGACAAAAGTCTACTGGAATCCAAATTGTGCGAGGGAAAAGAAAAACTCTTTGATTTAACCATTAAACCCTCAAAAGGAAAGAAAAGTTTAGTTTACAATGCCGTAGTCTATTTCTTGCCTTTACCCTTCTTCTTCTTTCCACCCCCACCAGGTGATGCTGTATTGTTTCCTGACGGCTCGGCCTCAACCAACACTGGCTCATCATCACTGCCCTGGACAGTAGCTGCGGGTGTTCCAGTAGGAGCCGGCGCAGGAGACTTCTGTGGTGTTTGCGCGGGAGCAGAATCTGACCCCTCCTCTAGCTCCTTCATAAACTGTTCCTGGGTAGTAGCCTTCTTTTGACTCCAGCTCTGCTTCTCTTCGGCGACCTTGCTTTGTTGTTCAGCCATACGTTGGCGGTAAATATCATTCTGCATCATTTCGTTCGCGGATTGGAAAATAGATTGGCCCCAGCCCTGAACATAAGCGTTTGCCTAATTCAGAAATACGTAAGTCATAGTCCATTGCGGAATTGAGATTGTAAAATGGCAAAACTCAATGAAGAGACTTCGCTTAACTCACCTCGGCAACAACGTCCTTGACTTCCTCTTCCATCTCCTTCTCGGCTCGCGAAAATCGTTGCCAAAGGTCATCGCCGACACTTCCACGCTGAAGTAGCATAGAAAGAGCTTGTTTTTGGCTTCGAAGGGCGAGAACGCGACGGATATCTTCTATAGCTCTGCGAAGGAGAGCAGCCTTGAGGACAGACTCGGGGACCGCAGGGGTCTTTTTGTCCGATTGTGCGGAAGGGTCAAGGTGAAGGAGGGATAAATAGATATCGCGCTGGAGATGAGCAGGGAACCATGGCTCCAAGGAGGCCGCCTTGTCTAGTTATACCAAAGGAGCAGTTAGTTTGTGGTATCTGTAGTGTGGCGAGGGGTGTTCAAGAAGGGATGACGGAGCTATTAAAGCAGATATGGAATTGATTGAGCACATACGGGCCTTGCGCTTGCGATATAATGAAGAAAATGTTGCGAGGGAGCCGATCAGAATGCCTAGGTAGGCGAAAGGAACGGCGAGACTGAGCCAGTTCACCATGGTCAAGTGTGGATGCAGTCTTGTGGGTATTCGAGATCGGAGGCCACTAATATAAAATCCTGGTGTAGAAGAATATGAATTCGAATTATTATGATGTGGAATAGGTTCCAATCATGATCCAATAATTGCCTGTGTGTGTAAGATCAAGGAGGTGTGGTGGAAGGTAAGAAGCATCAAAGACATGCAATGCAAAGGCCAGGTGTTTTAGTGGGTCGCGTCACATGGTCTCTATAAAACAGCCTGAAAGATCGACATTCGGCAGTAGCACAATGGAATTACAACACAATGTCAACGATTTACGTTGAAAGTAATAATAAATATTGAATTTCATTTCCACTTATTTCTAGGTTTTCCTTTGCATACTGTCCTCTCATCCCGCCTGAGAGAAAAAAGAAAAGAAAAAAAAAAAGAGCATATCGTTTCATATTCAGGAAAAGAATCTGGCTAGTGAACAACTGTCCATCGCAACACAATAAACGAAAACACAAAGGGTAAAAACAATAAATGATGGGAAATAACAAAAGTAAAGAAATCGGGGCTATCTCATTCAGAAACTTGCCCCAAGAAGATCCAAGCTATTCACAGGAATGCAAATTTGAATTCAAAAGAAGCAGGCATCGCGTCCACAGATGAAGTCCCTTAGTAGACTGGTCGATTCTGGGAGGGGTAGTTGATCTGTTCCTCGGTGCTATGGCTATTAGACCCGATTTCCTGGACCATCTGCATGTCCTCCAAGACTTCATTGAAAGTTTCACTAATACCTTTGGCCACAATGGTGCGGTTCCACTGGCCACGCATGTGCCACACATAGTCCATTAAGAATGTGTTGATCTGCTCAAGCTGCTCAACAGAGTAGCCACTTGTCCGCTCGGACAATTGACCATGCAGGTGTTCAACATAGGCAAGGTCAATTTCCAGCTCGGGAACCGGTTCCTCAATAAGCAAAGATTGTAGGTTGGTCGGGGCATTGTTTGAAGGCTTAGAGGAATGGTCAAACAACGGAGGTTGTGGTTTTAACAGTGATTGGCTTCCATTTTGAGTGCCATGTTCAAGCGAATCACGAGGAAGAGGGGAGGGCTGACTGCTGGCGCCTTGTTGAGTATCGGGAAGGTATTCCTCCTGGGACACGCGGTCGGGGTATTGGGTGAGATCAGGATATTCGTGTCGAGAGGCGTGAGGGCTTTGGGTATGCTCCTGCTGGTTTGAGGATTGATCGGACTTTTTATAGGAAGTCGTCTGAGTTGTAGACGCTTCATTGGTGTAATCTCCAGGCTGGGATCCAGGAGCCATGGGTGTCATGGGCCCCTTTTGGGATAGGTTTGACATCCCAGATTCACGTCGAATTTGTTGAGATGGCGCGGTGTGTGAATACGGAGGTTTAGGCTGTGCTGAAGGCCCGAACGAGCTGTTCTGGGTATCTTTGTTGCCAGAGTGATCTTCAGAATTGGACATAAAAATATCGCCGTCGACATCCCCATCCCCATGGGAGCCATTGCTCTGACCATGAGGACCAAGCTCGTTCAAATCAGACCCGCCACCATTGTGATAACCATTTGCAAAACTCACATTTGACTTCTGAGTAGGCGTCACAGGACGTGCGGTGTTGTGCCCGAGTGCGGGGACCCATTCGCCCAAATGAACTGGGCCAGTGGACAGGTCCGACTCGGTGTTGCCATGAGGAACATTGGCTGCAGCCGCCTCTTCCTCTTGTATCCGTCTCCGTGTCTCTTCTTCAACTCGCGCGGCGCGCTCTACCGCTTCCTTCTCACGAGCCACTTCTCGCAAGTAAACATTCTCGCATTCTGCAACAAGAGCCGGCTCGGACTGTTCAATAGCAGAGATATCGACCTCAACGTTGGACATCAACTCATTTGCTCGCAACAGTCGTTCCTGGTCTCCCAATTGGCGTGCATCCTTTGCAATGCGCTTTATGTCTGCCAGGAAATCGCTGGGGCGCTTGTAGTATCCATTTGAAAGACGCTTCTCAATCGTCACGATCTCCATGTTATAGAAGAATTTTGCAGTTGCAGCCTCCCGGAGACCAGGAACACCATGCTTGTCCGTATCCTTTTCATAAGGTCGGTAGAATCCTTGTTCTTCAGGAGGGAGATCGCTGGTAACAATATTTGGATCTGCTTCATCCCATAGATATCGAATTTGAGCATCGTCAACCACTCCAGCTCGGAAACGTTTGTACTTCTTGATCTGATCCATGATAGGCTGGATGCGAATTTTCAAAAGGTTGAGGGTTTGGCGATCTTTCTTCTTTTGGGCCTTAAGTTGTTCCTTGGTAAGCTGCGTATCAATAACCGGAGGAGGCGGAGGTGCGACTTCCAACTCCTCAAGTTGCCGCTTCTTCCTGTTTTCTGGATCTGGGAAATCAGAGGGGGCAGTTTGGACATATTCAATTAGCTTCCCGAAGAATTCATGTCGTGCAGACCTGTTAGGAGCCGGCAGGTCAAACAAATTCTTCTTTGAGAACCCAAACAGCTGTCTCAGCAACGCAACATCTACTTCTTCGCCGCCGGCCTCTAGGACACCGAGCAACAGAACGGGGTCAGATGGGGGTATGGATCGCAGCAGACCAATAAATGTCGAGATGACCGTAGGTCCAACTGTCTCGAACCAAGTCTGGAGGTTAGGTATATAGATCACACTCGGTCTGTGTCGCTTCACTTCGGCGAAAAGCTGAATAACAGTAGCTTCCGGTGACCGTGTAGAATCACTTAGCAATGTAGGAAGGTCGAATGCTTGAACATGAAGTCCTTCAAAGTGGTGCAACAAGGCGGCGGCAAGATATTGTTGCCCCATTCCTTGAGAGCCACGAAGAAGCATTCGAGGCCGGAAAACACGACCACGGTCAAATTCCTGCATCATCTGCTCGCGACGGAACCCATTACCGTCTGCAGGCTCCTCGTATTGTGCTTCTTCTAAGGCGGTAAGTCTCTTTCGTTGGGGAAGAATCTCTGACAGGGCCTTTTCGATGTTTTCCAATGACTGACGCAGCAAAGGCTCCACGTTGTGGGGTAACGCTGACGCTCCTGAAGAAGTAGATCGTTCAGAGGAGGGAACCATTTTTTTCACCGCAATCATGAAATCCTTGGGAAGAACATCTATATTTTTCGGATCAATGACAAGTTTCTTGTCCGATTTGTAGATTTGCGGATACTTTCGTTGTACAGCATTAAGTGCAGCTTCAGTGCAAAGAGCACGCAAGTCAGCACCGCCATATCCTTTGGTAATCTTGGCAAGTTCATCCTTGATATCGCCTGGGAGAGCAGGATCCCAGCCCTTGGTGTGAATATCCAAAATAGCACGTCGGCCCTCGATGTTAGGAAGAGGGAAATAGAACTCGCGATCAAAACGACCAGGACGGCGTAGAGCGGGATCAACAGAATCGGGTCTATTGGTAGCACCAATGACAATGACTTGGCCTCGACCATCCATGCCATCCATCAATGCAAGAAGAGTTGAAACGATCGAGGCATGGATTTGTTCCTGCTTGCTGGATCGTACAGGAGCCAGACCTACGACGCGGATGTTAGTACATGCACATGTGAAGTTGAGAATTCTATAAGAAATGGACAATGTCTCACCATCAATTTCATCAAAAAAGATAATGCTGGGTTGGTTTTTACGAGCTTCTTCGAAGAGAAGTCGTAACTGGCGCTCAGCCTCACCGACCCATTTGCTTAACGTATCTGCACCCTTCCTCATGTAAAAACTGACCTTGCGTCCTTCGGAACTGACACTATTCGCCAATGCCCGAGCAAGTAGTGTTTTTCCGGTTCCAGGGGGTCCATGGAAAAGTACACCTCGAGGGGGGACAATATGAAACCGTTGAAAGATCTCCGGATACAATAGTGGAAGAGAGACCATTTCTTTCAGCTGGTCAATGTGCCCTTGGAGACCACCAACGCTGTCAAAATTGACAGTCATATCAACACCCAGTGGGTCCGCATCCGCTAATGTCTGCTTGTCCTTAACCTTGCCAAAGTTGGCTGGCGTGCCAGCAAGGTGTTGAGCAGTATCAGCTGAATGGGTCTGAGGAACGGGGCCACCAGTCGAAAGCCCAGCATTCTTGGGCGGTTGAGCAAACTCATCATCACTGCTATCACTATCAGCGCCGCCAACAGCAGCAGGGGCTCCAGGAGGTGCAAGGACAGCTAATGGACCACCACCACCAAAGGGTCCGGAAGTCGGGAAAAGGGATCGCTGCCAGCCACCACCTCCGCCGCCGCGTCCACGACGAGAGGGAGATTCCGTGATGGCATCATTTTCATCTTCAATGGGGAGCAACAAGTCGGGCCGAATAATACGGTAGTCTACATCTTTGCGACTGCGACGTGGCTTTTCATAATGTACATCATTTAGGACATGACGAGGGCGGCGTCGAGGACGTCCGCCACGCAAATCTTGAAGCTCCTCGGCAAGCTCATCAGCAACTTCTGACTCGCCTCGAGATCGTGAAGGGCGTTGGCGTAGACCAGCACGACGACCAGCGTTGCTGCTTTCTTCGTCTTGTACTTGGATCTTTTGTGGAGACCCAGCAGATTTTCCAGATTCTGAGGCTTCATCGTCGTTGGAATCTTCCTCTTCGGGCTCAAAGTCGCTCTCATCATCGCCACTTTTACGCTGTGAGCTTTTCGAAGGCTTCTTGCGACCTGACCGACGCGGCTGGGCCTCTTCATCAGCTCCCGCGGATTCTGTCTGTCTTTCAGCGTCTTCCTCATCCTTGGGTTCGAGACGATTCGCTCTGCTACGTCTTCGAGTTGTAGGAGCTTCATCCTCATCCTCATCATCTCCCTCCTCATCCTTTGCCTCGCCATTCTCGGATTCAGGAACAACACCCTCATCAACACCCATGCTGACATCGACTTGTTCTTGCGTAGCATCTGGTCCTATCGTATCACCTTCAGCGGGAACATCACTTTCTAATACTTCCAATGAAGCTTGGATCTCCACAGAGCTTTCGACAGTTTCATCAATGGTAGCAGGCTTCTTGTCCGCTCGAGATGTACGAGGCATAAAAGGCTCGGGGCTTTTCGTAGCTCGCTCGACAGTTTCCATATGACGGCCTGAGTTTGTCAAGGCATAAATGTCTTCTGAAGCGCCGCGTGTACGACGAGTGGTTCGCCGAGTTCCAATGAGGTCGGGGTTTGATAAAATCTCAGGTGGGAGTTTCAAAGTAACAACACTACTTTTCTCCTTTCTTGGCGATTCAGAAGGGGTTTCAACAGCAAGCTCTTCGTCTTCCCCTTCTTCATCATCAAGTGGGAAGTGTTCTTCATCCGAATCAGGCTCCTCGTATGCAGGCTTATTCTGGGTTGTTCGACGACGAGCTGTGCCTCGGGCGTTACGAGGAACATCAGGATCATCTGACTCTTCAAAGTCTTCTGCTGAAAGGTCATCATCGGTTGTTAAAACTTCGTCGTCAGATACGATATCGTCGGAGTTGCGGCGGCGCTTCTTTGTTGGTCTCGCCCGTTTTCTGGGACTCCCGTGGGACTTTTTGGCCCCTCGTCGCGACATAGGACGGTTAGAGTCTTCGTTCCAGTCTTCATCATCCGAGTCGGACTTGTTGGCAAGCTCCTCCAGGGAGCGCTTCGCGTTCGGGCGCATCTTTTTGTGAGAGAAGACGAGATGAGGTAAACACTGTGAGACAAATCCATCAGTGTCTGTGGGGAAATTCATGCAATGAGGTTAATCGGGACAAATTTTGTCGATTTGAGGAGACGAGGTGATGTCTAGCGTAGCATGTCGACCAAGATCGTGCGAGCAAAGACATCCAGTGGAAGCTGACCGAAGACAGACAAGTCTTTGCCCAGAGAGGCTAAGGCTAGCTGTAACGCGTAGTGCTTTAATCAGATAATCAAAGGGAGTACACTCACAGCCTTTTCAGACAATTGCTGACCAGCAGACTTGGGATAGTCCGTCAGTGGGTGGTGGAGCGCAAGTCGGGGCCAGGACGAGGGCCTCACGGACTCGGCGCCAACGCGTGGAGTTGAGGCAAAGAAAATATGATAGAATCAACGATAGGGCGCAACGAGCTTCTCAAGAAAGAAAACGGTGCCGAACTACGAGTTTTCTTTAAAAAAACCGTGATCAACAACTGAGTGAATGCCCCAGGGCGGAAGGGACTCGCGCTCAGCACATTCGCTCTCATCAGCCACACGCTCAGGTGTGGCTTGTGATGAGTCATCACGTGCACGCTCCACCTCCGGCTCAAGTGAATACTCACCCTACCAGGTGCCATTATGAGGCCAACCCAATGCCATGATAACCCCGGGAGATCAAAAGGTTCAGGCGTTGAAATTGCTCTGGTTATATGAGTAAATGTCTTTTCTTTCATCCGCGCCCCGATTTGAAGGGTTCTCGTCCCCGGACGAGGATGGGCGATGGGCACGACATGATGGTAGAAGAAGGTTGTCAGAGAGCAGTCAGGGACGCGGAGAAGCGCACCCGGAAAGCATTCTATTATTTTGGGTTGTGGCTCCCTTCCTTTGCTGCCCACCAGAATTCATCCGGAACTGATATCATGTGATTGATTAGTCATTCCATGGCGGAGCTACTTACTGAAGTAGAGGGTGTCTCGAGGGCAGTAATAACATTCATATTGAACCCCTTTACAGATTTACAAATCCTGAGAAAGATACAATGACTAAGTTACAAGATTAAATTTTACTATTAGACTATAAAAAATAGTACGAGTCAGTTGTAAGGGTTCATCGATATGTGCTAGTCTGATAGGACCTGATTAAGCTATGCTATGGCCAGTATCAGCCACGGCCCGTTTGACTGCTCGTTTTGCTTGTGATATCCCTTAGTCCCCAGAGTAAGTCAATCCGCTTCATGAATTAAATGATCGAAAACATTGTATGATGTACCACTCATAATCCTTAAATCGAACGACCAATACCTCAGAATCACTGCAAAATTGCAGTGTTCATCATATCCAAAACCCATAATTGCCAAGCATTCACCATCCCAAAACAAGTAACGACGCCAAACCCTTTTCGGCTCCCCCAGACCGCGACAGCAAAACTCCCGCCTGCAACCGCCAACTCATACAAGAATCATCCAGATCATAATGTTGTTCCGACAATCCACACGCCTTGTTTCAAATCTCTCAGTCATCCGGAGTACGCTTAGTGCTCGAGCATTGAGCTCCACGGCCCCAAGATTGAACGCAGAGAAGAAGAGTGCCTATCGTGAAGGGGTAAGTATTTCATTTAGCATGGGCTATAATCATCTCCATGTCCATTATACATGAAGCTCGAGCACAGTGCTAATACACGAGTTAGCTCTCAGCATATGGGGCTTTCGCTCGCCCTTTTGGCAAGGTTTTCTTGGGTGCTGTTCTCACCTATCAGATCATCTATTGGACATGGGTGAAGCTTGAGACGGACGAGATCAAGCTGGAAAAGAACGGTGAGTCACTTTTTGTTTATGACGATTCAATGGCTTGTTATTAGACTTGGGTCTCAATTTCTCCTATGCGAAGAGCTACAACTGACTTTATCTCCAGATCAACTAGCCAACTTAGAGAAGAAAGCTCGTGAGCTGGCAGCTGGGCAAAAATGAACATTGAAGCTTGAGTGTCCTAATTGACTTGTACTATATTATTTTGTCTTCTCTATAACTTTACAAGAGACTCGTTCATTCAAAATTGTTGTATATTCAAACATCAGATTCCACGCTTAAACCCAATTAAAACCAATGACCCCGACCCTCCGAACCAGCAGATATGACCGACCAGGATTATTTCACATTATACAGAAATCGTCAAAAACGTAAATATATAGTCACAACATTCAAACTTGAAGCACATGTGCACGTGGAAGAATCTACTACCTCCTATCGGAGAGTGAATGTGCGCCCGCATATTTGCGTTTCCGATTATTTACCTCCGATCCCGACAGCAAAACACCCGCATTGTTCCCGACGACGCCAGCACCAGCACCGGGCAGAACGATTGATTCATTCAACTTTGGGAACACCCAATCACATCCGCGCTGACCCTTTTTGAAGTGCTCGGTGTCAATATGATTAAAACGCTCGTCCAGAGCAGCAGATCCGTGACTTTGGAGCGAGATCGATCGGCTGCATAGGCCACACCAGAAATGGCCTTGGTCAGCCAAATCGAGCCGAGTAGAAGGTAAAATTATCTTGAAGCGGTTCTTGGGCACGTGGTGCTGTTGGGTCAAATGCTGTGTATATGAATCCTCGCGGTAGAAGATGCGACCGCATGAGGTACCCTTGGAGTGATCGTGAATGCCGCAGAGCCAACTCGAAAGGTGGAGATGTTGAGATGTCTCATGGCGCTTCCAGTCAGCTTTGCTCCCGAATGATTTGGCGCAATGTGGAAATGTGCAGCCATATGGACGTTCGTGACGTTTCTGATGTTTCCTAGTAATGGGCCATGTTAGTGTATGTATCCATGGGAGAGCAGGGACTATAGACTTACTTCATCTCGCACCGTAACCTAGTTCGCTTGGAGCATATGTCACACTGAAACCAATCCTGTTTCTCATCTGTAGGCACTTGAATGGCTGGGGTATCATCGGAAAGCCGTTCTAAGGCAACTGAGAGAACCTGTCGTAGCATTTGACGCTGAGGCGGGGAAAGTTGAGCATTTTCAGACTCGACATCAATCCCTTCATCGCTCTGTTGACTAGATTTGCGAGTACGATTGTTCACCATCTTAGTCATGGCGTTGAGAAGATTGTCTGCGGCGTCGGCGACAAATGCTTCAGGCTTCATGCTCCCGCGATCCGTGATGGTATCACACTCCTCATGAGTAGGTGATGTCAGAAAGCCAATTGGGCTGATAGAGGTAAACCGTGACACTTTGGTATCTGGAGGTGAAATATCGGCTGTATTGCTGGATACTGGCTGAGGAGTAATTGGTGCAGGCACGAGGGTGTTATTATTTTCTGATACGTGAAAAGAATCACAGGACTCCATTTCCATATCGCCCGATAAAGTGGACATATGATCTTGTGCGTCCATCAGGTGTTCATCAACAGAGCCTGTATCCTCTATCTTGGGATGGGCTCGATGGCCAGTGACGTTTTCGTACCACTCCATTGATCTAAAGAAATACAAATGTCAGTCTATTCGTGTGGGACAAAGGGTCAGTGGAGGGGCTCACTTATTACGAAGTTTCTCAGCATCTTCGTCGGGATGCATTCGGCTGAGATGTTGCTTGAAGTTATCTAGACGTGGCCATTTCTTATTGGGACGAGGGCAATTCTTTCCGAAACAAAGATACATCATCTTGGGCCCTCGCTCGGGCTCCTTGTTGTGCACACATTTTTTATGGCGGGCAAGGTCGTTGATGGTACCGAAGCCCTCTTTACGAGGGCAGTTAGGCTCATCACATTTGAAAAGCTTTCGATGGCGAGCCTCATGCTTCCTAGTAATTGTGAAGTGAACATATTAATATATTAACCCTCCACGATGGGGCCAAAGCCATGTGCATACCTCTTATCGGATGGGCACTTCCCAACCCACGAGCAACTAGGGTGATCACATTTGACCGACGTTTCGCCAAAGTCTTGGGAGAACATCGACATGGCACCCATGTGAGATTGGTCCGAGAATTGCATAGGCTCTACATAAGCAGGCTCATTTGGCCCGATATGTGGACTGGACAGTGAACCATATGACGAAGGGACCACTGAATGCGCAGGTCCATTTGTACTTGCATACCCGGAATCGCCCGAGTGCAGACTGCTCATATATTGGCTCCCCGCTTCGGAAGGGGTCCGATAATGTAGTTTATGAAAGGCATTTTCGGAGTCCCTCAAAGTGGAAGCTATGCCCTGCATGTGGGAGACTGATGAAGTAGTACTGGGAACACCAGCCGCCAGCAGTGGGTTCCACGCATCTTGGTCTACTGCCAGTCTTGAGGCGGGGTAATGTGGATAGTAGAAATCCTGGGGGGCGGTGGAAGAGGGCCATTGATTCAGGAAAGATGGACGACTTTGTGAGTCGAGCGAGGCCAGGTCGGTATTCAAGTGCAAATCGAGCAAGGGATTGGAGGCTGAGTTGTCTAGAGCTATATTTGATGATTGAAAACTGGACAAGTCCTGTGGGTTTGCTCCAACGGAGCCGGCCATGATGTCTTGAAGGACGTCACTTGAATCATTCCAGCGTACATCCTATTGCAACGAACAAGAACGATATAGTGTTAGTGGCGGGGCATCAACATCATGGGGGATATACTAGTTGCAGAGTAGGGAGGAGATCAGAGAGTAGAACAAAATATATAGATGGATAAATAGAGACGCACGAGGAGAACGAGGGATTCACTCACTTCCATAGTGTCTGTGTATGTATGATTACCTAGGTGATATATCCAATACTAGTATGTATGGCGTGGGTGAACAGGGTGGGTTCGGCCCATAGATGCCCGGGTAAAGAACCAAGTATATGGGGAATCTGGTGACGGATGATAAAACAGACACGTTCAACCAATCCAGTAATACAGAAACACTTTCCAAGGCTTTGTCTAAATCAGCCGGGATGGGCCAGGTTAAATAAAAATGCAACACCCCCTCCCTTTCGCAGGGAAAAAAATAAAAAAAATAAAAACGAGGTGCATGCACCATGCACACGCGAAAGGGTCAAAAAACACGCACCACGATGGCGCTCCACTTTTCGCCCCGAGCCGATTTAACCACGGTTGTTGAACTCCCTAGAACCACGCGGCCTGCAATCAAGGAGGTCGGGAGAGCAAAGAATGAACGGCCTCTCTATTCCTGCACCCTTCATTTGCCCTTTTCATAGAGGAAACATCAGAGTGAGACAACCCGTGGAATGTGCATGTCATCCCTTGATTGCACAGCCCCCGCGATGTGGTGTGGGGGGGGGGGGGGGGGGGAAGTTCACCCGGGTGGCCGATCATCCATGCCTGACAGGGCTAGACATGAACTAGACAAGAGAGACGAGGAAGATCCTAGATCCCACAGATCCGCACTAGCGAGATGAAGTGAATTATCGATCCTGCACACACTCCCAACGGTCTGGTTCTTCTTTTCTTTTTTGGGCGCCCAGCATAAATATTTCCTTTTGATTAGGTATCCAAGAACACATCTATACTTCCTTCTCTATGGTTCTTCTGGGCGGATAGAGTATCCACTGTTACATTCCCTCGTCGCTTTTTGCTTCTTTTTTCTTTTTCTTCTTCCTTTGAACAATCTAGGATACCATTCAAGATTAAGCTGATCCTTTGAGAGCTACACCTACCCTGCCGCTAAACCAGTCCATCCATCTTGTGGCTGGCGGAAAGCAAGGATCCCGGATCGGGTTGTGACAGGGCCGATCGGCAAACCCTCTGTGGATCTCAACCTGCCATTGCCATGATTGCCATGCCGAACGTCGTGTCGCAAGGGATAGCATGGGAGAAACAACGCATGGCAAAGAAAAAAAGGTTTCGGTTTGAAACAAGACTGACGTCCTGACACCCCGTGGTTGCTGGGGGCTACGAAACGCTGCCCCCTTGATAGGGAATCGAAATCCCCCTTCTTTATTCAACAATACACGGGACAATCAGAGAAGAAGACTCGGCAGCGCGAGAAAAAAAAAAAAAAAAAGGATGCGTCACTTGCATCGGGCAAGATCCGATGGAAAGACAACTCGAGAAAATATGATCCCTCATATCCTATGCACATGGCTCAATGCGCCACCTGGTCTGAGACAGAATTCCCCAGCGCCCAAAAATATGTACACAAAATTCCGATCATTCGTTCATTTCACACATACAGGAATTAGTTTAACGCTCATGATTCCTGAGTGGGGGTTTGTTGTTCCCCAAAAAACGAATATTGAAAAGAAAAAGACAAAAGTAGAAGCCTCCAATGGAAATCCGAGCCAGAAAAGCGAACCCGAGAAAAAAAAAAGTAAAGAAAGAACTATAGCCCAGACTATATAGAGGACTATAGAAGAAAAAAAGAAAGCAGTGGAAGTAGAAGTAGAAAAACAACCACGTACGGGCGTTATCGACGACGTCGGGACCATGTGCAACGGAGAAACAAAGATAAAAAAAAAAAAAAAAAAGAAAAGAAAAGAAAATAATCACAATAGCAGGAGAAAGGAGCAAGAAAACGAAAGTGAAGAATAACGAGAAGGGGAAAAAAAGAAAAGAAATAGAATAAAATCGCATCCCTTCCATGCACATCCATTGCGTGACGTATAACGCGGCAGTTGACCGACGGCAGTGAAGATTGAACAGAAGGGGTATACCCGTACACACACGCCCTGCAATGCATCCCACTAAGCGAACTAACGAAGAAGGAGGGGAGGAGAAGAAACAAAAAGAAAAGAAGAAAAGAAAAGAAAAGAAGAAAAGAAAAAGAAAAAGAAGAAAAAAGGATAAATATCAGGCGTGGCAGTCATCGATCACATTTGCGAGTAATTGTTCGTATAAGAACTGGAACCGTACGGAGAAGTAGTAGGTGCAACATGTTGGTATCCAGGATAGCTCGCCTGTGCGGGGTAGAATGATGGGTTCTCAGACTGAAACTGGGAGTACGATGACTGCATCATGGGAGCATGGTTCTCTGGTGTTTTTGATCCGTGGACCGCATTGTAAGGTGGTGGGTACGTCACTGAATTCTGATGATGTGCGAGTTGGGTCTGGACTGATGGCGGGTGGAGCGAGGCTTGATTGAACTGGCCCATACTAGTATGGTATCCGGGATTGTACTGATCATTGCCATTGAAGGAATCCGCCATCGGCTCGGGTTCTGTCGAAAGCACACCACCTGAGATAGAGGAGTACCCGAGAGGTGACACGTCGTACGGCATGTTGGCGTTGACCGGCATAGTAGAGTCACTAGGAGCGTATTGTGGCCGAGGTGGGAGTGTTGCTGCCCCTGTCGTTTCTGGATGTCCATGAAACGGTGCCGAGAGAGGGGGATATGTTTCAGCAGCCCCGCTGGAGACCCCTGTCAGGGGCACTTGGCTAGGAGGGGAGGCAGTGCTCGGTTTCGCAAGTTCCAGAACAGGCATAGCCAGCTGCTCCATGTGTTTCCCCAAGTGCACAGTGAGCTTTTTCCAGTTGCCGAGAATGTTCCCGCAGAAACGACAAGGCTCTGACTCGGCGGTCCTTTCCGTCTCATGCCTGCAGTCCTCGAGCAGCTGCCATAATTGTGCCAAGTCCCGTTCACGTTTGCCAGACTGTCCCTCCGCATTTGCACCCTTTCCTTTTTTCATCTTAGGGTCAGGCATTTTATGCTCACGAACTAAGTGCTGGACAAAATTGTCTTTGCGGTAACAGGTATGGTTACATTCATCGAATGAGCAAGTCCACCACTCTAGATGGCGATGAAGCTCATTTTCATGTCGGACCCAGTCTGCTTTGCGTTTGAAGGACCTGACCTCATTACACTGAGGGAAGCTGCAGGTGAACGGCTGCACGTCCTCTTGAACGTGCTTGGACCAATCTGACGGCTTCTGAAATTTCTTCGCCTCATAGCAAATACCACATTCAAACTGAGCTGGGAGTCGACTGACGGGTGGAATTGGCACACCTGGAGGAAATTGCGCGGGGGTGAAACTCCCCTCTCCCCCATGTGCTTGATCGCGGCTCAAATTGGAGATTCTGAATTGAGTTTGACCCGCCTCAGAAGAGGCCGAAATTTTGCGTGGCTCCAGCAATGTTGCCTTACCTCCCAGGGCAAAACAAAACTGCCCGGCCTTGCATTTCCCATTAGAAATGGCAACGGCATGTTTCTGATGTGATTCCACTAGCTTCTTATACCGCCGGACTTGCTCATTTGCAAACCGCTGGATCAGTGCTGGCTCAAGCCGAGGGTTTAGTTGCATGATCTGTGCTTTGAATCCCTCAAACGTTGGCACTGGTAAGCTTGATACCGGTGGGAACTCCATGACGAGTCCCTTATCATCAGTTGCATACATTTGCTCCTCGTCCTCATCCTCATCCTTGGGAACAATGGTATCGACTGCTGGCACAGCATTGGCTCCTACTGCTTCGTTGTCGGTCGAATTCCTTGGAGAAGAAAAGAAATTGGCCACTGGTGGGCCGCCATGGGAAGTCATGAGGTCCATAAGTCCAGGAGTAGCAGGTCTGGGAAGTTCACTTCTACTTCGGCCACGGGCTTTCACTGGGTGGCCCTTGGGGCTCACGTCTGCGTTGGGCGAGACGGCATGTACAGCATTGTTTCCTCCGATGGCTGCCATTTGTCCAGTCATAGACATCAGAGCACTCGTCAAACTAGGAGATCGATTATGTTGCCTTGTTGATAAGCTCAGTCTATGGCGGTGTGAGTTGCTTTCTTTTCGCTGGGGCTGTGGCTCCACATTAGCTTGCTGGCCATTCGTATTGGTGCTTGTCACTGAGAGATCTGATCCTTGACGTTTCAAGATTGACGATGGATGAAAAAGATGATGCTTCAAAAAGAGGCTCCCGCGACTTTCTTTGGGTTTGGCCTCGCCAGAAACACTCATTCTTTCAAAATTCGACCGGACGTTAATTATACTATTATTATCGATAGTCGCCGCTAGCGATGCTGTTTCGAGATCTTTTGCTCTTTTCTCAAAAGCCACCATTGCGTCAGTGGAGCTCCCTGGTTGCATCGCCTCTGTCCTGGGTGCTGGGTCACGCAGAGAATCTTGCCATGGTTGCAGGGGAAAGTTGTCAGCAGGTCTGGCCACTCCCAAAGAGGGAAAAACTTCAGGGGTTGAGCGGTCATAACGTCCAGGTTCATCAGCATCAGCAGGCAGAGAATCAGATCCGGTGCCGCCAGAATTGACACTACTATCGTCGTCTTCCTCCTCACTTTCATGTACCAGCACACCAGGTCCAGGGGTTAAGCTCCCAACATTAAATTTCAAATTGAAGTAATCTTCTTGCTGAAGGGGACGATCACCTGTACTTCTTGCACGTAGCCTGTTATTGGCCTTGTGGTATCTTTGTCGACTAGGAATCGGTGCTTCTTCGTCACCAGCTTCACTGTTGGCCGCGCTCACATCAGCCGACCAAAGACTGATATCCTGATTTTTAATATCCAACTCCCGCTGGCTTTTCAAGTCATTCGGGCTTGGTACATATTCATTTCCGCGGGAAGAGGGCTCTAGACCGCCTTGGCCAGTTTTGGGGCTCCCTATCCATCTACCATTGTTGGTTCGGGCGACTGAGAGAGACGAAACGGATCGGTGGTCATCATCGACATGGCCATCGTCCTCTGAGTCGGTGGACATATCGCACGGAGAAAGATGCATGGACGACCGACTTGGACGTCTGCCATGTACTAGACCCTCAACCGGCGAATCCCCCCGTGACACACTTGATACAGTTATGCCAATAGGACTCCTGACAGGACTTCGACCTCGCACAGTAGGGGCCGACATAGCGTCAGTTCTTGTGTGCTCCGTCGAAACCGTTAATTGAGCTGAGGCGTAACCCGGTTGGGCATTCATAGGCGAGCTTTGGCTGCGCATATTATTCTGTCCTACTGAATGCTCCTGCATAGATGACGGACTTGGTACGGCTTGTTCTTGATTGAGCCATTGTGAGGGAACTGTGGCCGATGAGGGCCAAACTTGCTCCTGGGTAGCCACAGGTACCTCCCCACTCAATGAAGATCTTCGATCCTGCCAGCTGGAACCCCGCAAGTCAATATCCGACGGGGCGAGAAACACACCCTGGTGAGCAGAAGTGCTGAAATTGGGATCCTGATAGGCGCTTTCCTTGTGTGGGGCCCAAAGGTTCGGCTGCATGGTGGAGTCGTCGGCGTCCACTGTTTCATTCTCACCATTGGGGGAAGAACCATGATAGTTCGGGCTGCCCCCAACGGGGGTCAGTCGAATGGCGCTAGCTTGGAAATCGAGCTCTTCGGGATCGGACGAAACCGATAGATACGGATCCTGAGGGTTAAGTTCGTGCAATGCGGGTGAAAAGCCCGGATTTGAAGCACTCTCCATCTTCACAGATTGGCGCGCGGAATTTTTAGCCCATGCAGAGAAGGGCGAGTTGGGGGAGCCGCCTTCAGAAGGAGGCGAGAGTGGACCAGAAGAGGGGAAATCATTGAATGGATGCAGATTTGGTGCGAGAGTGGCAGTTTTATGATATAGATTGGCGGTCATCGGGTTTACCGATACTCAAAACCTTGATTTTATGTTTATTTCTGCTTCAGAGAGTGGAGGCCAAGGATAGAAAAGCTGCTGACAAGCCCAGGTGTCACAGCGCTGGGGGTTAAATGGAATCAGCCGAGGGAACAGGCGTTGAAGAGCCAGTGGGGGCTGAAGATTCTGAGGCGGGCAGCGTATTAAAGGGGCAGAACAGGGAAGACAGAGCTCTCGACTGATCACGAAAAAAAAAAAAAGTCGCACAGGCGAGAAGCCCAAAGAGGTAGAGTTTAAGATTAGAAACGAAGAGAAGAGGGGGGTCAGCCTTGTGAGTTGGCTCCGCTGAGATGAGCCTCATTTAGCGCCGGTATGGCTTGGCAGATCCCATCGTCACATTTGCTCTTGCAGCTTTGGGGGATTTAGCTCTCCATAATTTGTGTATACACTTGCTTTCATCTTCTTTCAACCAAACAAATAAATAGATTTGGGGGTCCGTATTATTCCTATATATGATAACGAAAGGTGGTTCTCTGTGTTCCTAGACAAGGCACTTTTCACATTCTCAAGGTCCGCGGGGTCGCTGCAGATAATGCCAGAACCTTGCACAGGCATTGACAGCGCCTCGACCCCCATTGCCTGGCTTCTATTCTTATCCTTTTAGCCCCAAGGTCCATCCATCTTCTTCACACTATACTAGACTTGGGAGGGACGAAACTATTCTTGAATATGTAATCAGAATTTTCCGATACATTACATTATAGGTAATTCATAACAACATCGCGATTCCCCTCGGGGGCCCACGGTTCAGTGCCAGGGGATCACGTGGACTGGTGGGTCCGCGGGGTCACACACTTTGGAACCGCAAGGAACCAGTTGGTGCGGCAGAGACGTCATAGCTGAAGTGCACATGTGGGTATAGTAGATGGTGCAACTAGGATATGTAAATAATAAATTCAATGTAATTGCAATATCTAAGTGTTTTCATGGTGATTCTTCACCTGCAAAGATGAAATTCTGTAGTTGGTCAAAATAATTTCATTCTCATACTATATAGGTAGTCAACTGGTATTATATCTCATCAGTACATGCTCATCACCAGTGCTCCAAATCGCTAAATTCATTGTCCCAAATCATAGTACATCGCAAACCCATATTTCATATGCTAAAGCCACAGTCGGAAAGAACACATAAGAAAGAAACAAAAGAAAAGTACAATGATCGGCTGCATCTCCACATGAGATGGAAAAAGGTGCCAGAGTCACATACATAATCTATGCCCTCAGAAACTGCCCCTTAGTAGTCGGACTAGTAGGCGCCGACTGAACAGTAATTGTAGCCACCTTGTCAAGACCCTTCAGCGTAAGATTTTCATTGGAGGCTTTGGGTGTCTTAGGCGGTGATAATTGTCCCTCGTCGGCGACTAAAGTCTCAGTAGACTTCTTCGCCAACTCCTGCAGTCGTGCCATGACAACAGGGGAATCAGAGTAAAGCAGAACACCATTGGAATAAACACATGAGCTGGCTCGCTCTCCACTTGCAAAGTCTTCGTGTGCTGCCTCGCGCAAGATACTAGGGAACGTGCGGAGGACAACGTGGCGAGCGGGGTCCAGTTTTGGACCTGGGTTCTGTTCATCCTGGGCATGAGGTACACCGTATTCTTCCCATCCCTCGTTGGAAACGCTTTCAGCATCCGGAGCGGGGAATGATGCCAGAACGAGCTCTCGTTCAACACGAGCATGACGCCACGTCTCCGCCGCTAGTTTCACAATCTTGCGAACACCAGTCAGAAGGGAATCCAGATGCTTGGGATCAGCAAAATGCTTGATATGATCAACAATCTCATCCACAATCACAGCTGCTGCTACATTGATAGATTGCTTGGCGTCGGAGGTGGTGTATGCTGCCTTGAGAGTCTGCTGGCGCCAGAATGCCTCGCGGCGGACGGATTTCCGGCGGATGTCCATAGACAGCATCTGGAAGAAAGTATCGGCTTTGTCATAGCGCCGACCGAGTGTAAAGAGGAAAGGCTGGAAGACACGGTAAGTCAATGTCTTGGATATGACGTGCTCAACATAGGCACAGCGAAGTTCGCGGGAGGCAGGGGTGTTGTCGAGAAAGGATGGTAATTCGGAGGGAATCTTGGAGAGAATGTCTTTGGGTGGATCAATGGGGAGATAAGCAAAGTGTTGCTTGGATAGATCGTGAATCAGCTGTGTCAGCTGGGTAAAACAGTCCAAACTAGAAGATCAAAAGGTTTATTAGAATCATGTACATTTTATGACAGCTCGTTATCAACATGAGGTTCTATAGAGAGAAAACAAAAAAAAGAGTATAGGGTTTTCTTTTCTCAAAAACCAACAAATGAAAATGAAAATGAAAATGAAAGACATGAGGATGTTCATAATCATCACAAAACAAAAAATGAAAACAGAAAGACACAAATCAGAAGCAAGGAAGATATTCATAGACTCGTAGAGACAGCAGGCTCACTTACAAGAACTGATCGCCCTTGGTAGTCTTAAGATCGGTGGCTTCGCCAAGGCTATGCAGCGTCTTTCTCAAACGGTCGCAGTCACCATCCAAATGGTCAATAGTAGATCGCATTTCCTCAACTGCGCGCTGAAGTTGTTGTTCCTTGATCAAACCATCACCCTCCAATTTCTCCTTCTCTCGCTCCGCACTATCAAGCTCACTGTCCTTCTCCGAGAGGAGCTTCTCCAATTCAGCTCGCTCCTGAGACCAGGTTTGCTCCTTCTCATTGAAGTGAGCCTCAATGGCAGCAATCTTGTCAGCCAATTCTTTCGCTGCGGCTGCCAATTGCTCTTCGTGAGCGCTTCGCATGGTGTCCAGTTCTCCAGCGTGTCCTTTATGAAGCGCTTCCAATTCCTCAGCATTCTTTGCGCGTGTGTCTTCCAGTTCCTTCTCTTTCAATTCTAGCTCGGCCAATTTGGTGCTAACTTCATCACGCACCGAGGTAAGCTCACCCAGCTTGGCTTGCAGCTCAGTTTCCTTGGACTCCAATTCGGTAATCTTAGACGCTAATTCAGTCTTACTGGCTTCAAGCTCAGCGCGATGGGTTTCAAGCGACCCCTGGAGTTGCCCCTTTTCGGTCTCCCACTCTCCTTTGTGAGTGGCATGTTGATCAAGCAGTTCCTTCTCGCGGGTTTCCAGTGTCTCATTGGCTGCTTTCTCATCCTCACCCCTGATTTCCTCAAACAGCTCAGTCAGCTCTTGCTTCTGGGTTGTAAGGGCAGCAGCATGAGACTCATTCTGCTCCTCTTTCTCCTTGGTGTGTGTATCTTGAGCCTCTTGGATAGTCGTGTTGAGCTTAGAAATCTCGGCCTCGAGATTAGATTTGGATTGCGAAAGCTCCTCGTTTGATTTCTGGTGAACAGACAAACCATCCTCGAGGTCTTTCTGCTTTTCCTGCAAGTTTCCAATTTCCATTCGCAGTTCGTTGATGGTATTTTTCAATTTTGCACACTCTTCGGCGCTTTCAGTAGCTGTTTTTTTCATCTGTGCTTGGAGCGCTTCGATATAGAAATCTTTATGCAATAAAGCCTGCTCATGTTGATTACCGATCTGCTTCATTTCGGCCTCGCGATTGGAAAGTTTGCTATGCGTATTTCGGAATCCATGAAGAAGGCGATTGATGTCGGGAATGGCAGATTGGATTCGATGAAGAAGTTCTGCATGTTCGGCTTCACTATCTGGGGGAGAAGGATTGCCATTTTCGCGTGGCTGGCCATTGCCTAGTCCGAGGTCACGAATAGCCTGGAATGATGCAGCGTATGGTGACGATTCGGCAATGCTATAGCTTCGCTGCATGGAGTGACCATCAGGGGGGTAGTGGGGGTAGGCTGCGTGATTGTATGGAGGAGCCATGCCCACTGAGCTCATGGCAGGGGAGTGAACGGCTGTTGCAAAGCTCTGGGTAGTTGAAGGGGGCGCAGGTGGTGGCGGTGGTGCCATCGATGGCATTGGGGGTACTGGTGCTCTCGGAGATGCTGGTACAGGAGGTGGTGGAGGGGTTGCAGTGGGCGACATGACTGGAGGCATATATGGGTAATGAGAGCGAGCGAGAGGACTGCTCACTTTGGGTACCGGCGAGGCGTAAGGTGAAGCGTATGGCGAGGCGTATGGGGATGCGTAGGGAGATGCGTAAGGTGAGGCGTATGGAATATAGGCTGGTGACCCGGGATAATAGTGGGTATTCACGGGTGAAGAGCTTTGCATAAACCGTGCCTCGGTCAGAGAAGGCGATGGCAAAGGCACCAAGGCTGGGGAATATGGAGAGTATGGAGCGAATGAAGCGGATGGAGTCGAGTTGGATGCAATGGGTGTTTTCTCTCCAGGCTCAGACTGTTCAGCGACAGGTACACTCTCGATGGGCTCACTCCCAGCAGGCTCGCTTTTTTCTTTAGGTGCAGCTTTCTCCTCGCACTCAAGAGCAGGTGTTTGGGCTTCGATATCTTCGTTGTTGAGCACGGATGGTAAAGGCTCAGCAGGATCCTCCTTTACGGTAAGTTCTTGTTCTTTCTCGGACTCAGGTGGCTGTGTGACAGCAGGCTCTGCATCGCCGAGTGCTTCTGTCTCTGGTTGTTCTTCTGAGGTTGGCTCAACTGCTTCGACAGAAGTTGGAATTTGTTCCGGTTGTTGTTTGGATGGTTGTTCAGAAAGCTGTTCGAATGTTGGCTCCGATAGTTGCTCTGATGGTAGTTCAAGCTCTGGTTCCAGAAATTGGCCGACAGAGTCTTGATCTTGTATCACCAAGTCTGGGCTGCCAGGCGTAGGAGTTTCGGCTGGAGTCTGCTGCTCAGAAGCCTCTGGGTCCTTGGTCTTTTTAATCTTCTGTTTTGCAGCAGCTTTGTTGCTCTTGTCTTTGGCTTTCGCCTTCTTGCCACCGGCTCCCATAGTGGTAGAGTGATGCGTGCCCAAGTTCACTCTTTTTGTGGTGGGCTGATTAGACGTGTTTCCAATAGAAATTCTGTTTCAAAGGCAAAGATAATAATATGCAATGAGTATAGATCAAGTTTTTGTGATTCATGGGGGCTTTCTGCACTGTACATTTGCAAGGTGCCTTGTGGCTCAAGATATAGCCCAAAAAGACCGCACACAGGAAATGGATAGTTTGGGGCCCAGAGTGCGGTGTATGATGAGCCAAGGCGTGTTGAAGGCTAATCGGGCAGAGAATCAATAGGCCACGACAAGTGGGCACAAATGAGTGCGATACACGAAGTCAAGGCTGCCCGTAGACAATTTGGGTAAGTCTAATTCGGAATGTCTGGGTGTTGGGTGTGGTAGTCCACTCACGGGGTTGATCCTAGGATTCGACGGACAGGAAAGAGATGAGAAATCAAGGCAATTTAATTAAGCAAATACCAAATATTGAAAGCACCACAAAAAAAAAAAAAGGAAAGAAAAAAAAAAAGAAAGAAAGAAAGAAAAAAAGTCTAAACGAAAGAAAACAGAAAAACAGAAAACGACGAATCCCAAGTCTCAATCTCGAGGTCGCATGGCGGACCGAACCTTAGTGGGGAATTGGTACCCATCACGGCCGACCGGGTTGACAACATTTCGAACACAGCACAATAATGATCAGCGAATCCATACTCCAGAAAAACGCACTAAAATGGGAAATATTCAATTCTCAACCGAAGCGAGACCCAATTGTAAAGCGCCATGAAGGCAATTGGGCATCAACCCGGTTCGGGCGAGGATTGAAACTATAGGGCATAGTGGGGACCAAAAGCTGACTTGTTCGATTGATAGCCCGACATTTGACTGTGCGTTAGGTATAGTTCAAGTGAGTCCAAACTGTAACAGAGGAAACTAGGGAGATTTGGCATCTATCCGAGATCCACTTCCTGTATGTTAGGTTTTAAATGTAGAAATGCACCGGGAAAAGAAAAAAGAAAAGACAAGAAAAAAATGAGGCAATCCATTTTGCAACCACACAACCCCGGTAATACTGTATACATTTCCCTTGGCCCTCCCTATCCATGCATCAACTGCATGGTCTCCACATTTCCTATGGTGCAATAAAATGGAATTTCATGTGGCCTGCTGAGAATAGTAAGCCAGTGAGGTTGGATGATGCCCGTGCCTGATGTTGATGATGAAGTCAGCATGGGACCAAAGTGAGGCTAGACGCTAGTCCCGATATGGCATGTGTCACATGACCTCGTCTGTTCGCAACTTCGTCCTATCACGGCTGCTGAAAGGGTCATCACCAACCGCCATTTTGTTCATTGTCCAACAGCCATGTTCGCCGCCAGACGCTGTGCTGTCTCATCGCGGCAGATGCTGCGCTCGCAGCTACCTCGCCGTTTCGGTTCCTCCCACGCCCACGCTGAACCCGTGAACGAAAGCTTCGGCGTAAGCTCCTTCAACCCCCGCCGGTCGAACGCGGAGATTCGACGAGATCTTTGCACGACCCAATTGCACGAGTATTTCTTGCTAACGTGTATCGCACACTTAATAGCGCAGTTTCTACGTGACAGTTGGCAGCTTTGCTTCTGCCTACCTCATATACCGCTTCACCAAGTCCCAGAAGGAATCTGGCTCCGAGTCCTGGATCTCCGGCCTGATCAGCAAGTACACCACTCCCTCGGAGGTGTTTGAGCAGCGCAATGCCATTCACACTGCTATTCTGGAGAAGGCTGCCGAGGACCGCCACCTGCTTCAGAGTCAAGGACCCCGCGAGGCCTACGAGTTGATGCAGCCTGAGTATGTGGAATTGCCCCTTATGTGGTCTGACTAGAGAGCAGAGGCTAATTTGATCTGTAGTCTTATGAATGGTGGCTCGCCTTACAACGTTTCCCCCGGTTCGCAGGCCGATCTCAGCAAGGTGGTGGCCCACTACGAGAAGGTGAACAGGGAGCACGAGGCTGCTCGTGTTGCACGCATGCAGGACGGAAAGGTTGTTTCTCTTTACGATGAGGCTATTTAAAGAAACAATATCCATTCTTTGTTGATGGTCTGCAGTCTGTACTAGACGCATACTTTTGGGAGGGAGCAAAACATGTACATATACCGTATGTTGGGACTGGGAAGTTTATCCGGCACCTGATCATTTGAATTTCCATTTGTTTGAGACAAAGATTTAGCATGGAACTAAGCAAAACCGTTGTATTTTGTATATTTTGGTTGATGGTTTTTGTTGATGACTATGTCCAGTATCAATGGGCGGCGGGGGTAACTTGTAAAACTACCCTACCAACACCTTCAGATTGCACGTCCACCCTCTGTTGAACTTCCAATTCACTTTCTGCGACATCTTCCAATACTGCAAGGAACTCGTCCACCCCACCCCCAACGCCGAAGTAGACCTTTTTCGCCGCAATCAAGGCTCGGCTCAACGAAGCAGGTGTGGTAGAGCGCCGTACTAGCTCAAGTAGCGTCTCGGAGAACGCTCTCAATGATGCGGGAGAGTATATTGTCTCACTAGCAAGTAGCAGAGTCTTGAATACTCCATTACCCCGAGCAGAAAACACCAGATCGACGAATTCGGGGGACCAGGCACCAGAGACAAAGTCGAGAATAATTCCACGACGAGCCAAATCGGCTTTAAAATCGCTAAGCAGCTCAGGAGTAATATCAAGTTCTTCATCTTCTACTTGCGCCTGAGCGGATTGTTGATCTGCTGCTACCACATTGGTCTGTTCGCGATGGAGAGACCAAGTCAGCAGAAGATTAGGCAACGTAACAAGTCGCAAGACAGCATCGTTATAATCAGCAAAGGTGAAAATGATCTTTTTAGCGGGTTCTGTCTGCTCAGAAGTCTCCGTTTCGCTAAGAATATGACCGAACAAGGTCAATGATGGCACTGCAGTGCCTGCTCCGAGCTACAGTCCGTGTCAGAATTTTCAATGTTTATATGCGGGATTCGCCAGAATGGAGTTGTTCGACGAACCTCTATGATGTGGTCATTCGTCTGAGAATTCCCAAGTGACTCAATAATAGTATTTTCGCTAGCCACGAGCTTGGCCAGATCTAGTGAGCATTCCCATGTTTTAAACCCGCCCTCGTAAAAGTTTGGTTTGAGATCGCCCTCCTCGATGCCAGCAATCAGTTCTTCGTTTTCATGATCAGCAGTATCTTCTGCCATTAATTGTGTGCGAATATCGATAACCTCTCGGCGCCCGATAGTGATAGGGCTACCGCTGATCGTGAGTCGATTGTAGAATATTTGTGATGGAAGAACAGAAAGCTGTAATAGATCAGCTTCAATTTATATATGAATATGTTCATGAGGAACAGTGAAGAAAAGCAGTCGCTAAAGATAATGTGACAATATCAACCTTGAAATATCATAGAAAAGACCGCAAGAGACATTAAAATCAAGAAAGAACGGTCTTGTTGCTCAAACTTACCCATCCATCAATGTCATGCTTGGAGGCTTTTACCAACTCAGGAAGCGAATTGGTGTCGGCATTTGGCACAACAACATCCTGGATCTCATTGTTAACTTCGGAATCATCAAGGTCGATATCATCACCTGAGAAACCAAAGCTGAAAGCCATGACTGCGTGTCAAATGTGTACACTCCTTCGTCCTCAAGTCTGCAAGGTCCGCTCAGTATTTTGGGGCGGTGGCTGATGCCTCTTTGATTCTGACAGATATGTAAACTCGATAGTATATTTTCACCTGGAACCTCAATTCGGGGGCAACCCGCGTCTTATCATGGGCTTCCGTGAATTTCTCCCATTGATGCATACCAAAAATTGCAGCGCCAAGCGCCATGCAAGTGGTGGTCCAAAGTGGATGACTAATCGATGCCCCGCAGCCCCTGCTCAAGTGGAGTCGTCTCAAGAACTATAGAGCCGAGTTCTAGATACGATGTCTTGGAATTAAATCATGACAATTTAAATAAAATGCCATGGACTTGCGATACCATTATTTACTGGTCTCGATAAGATATTCTTCGACCTCCAACGCCCTTTTGACAGAACGTCAGCTGTCCTACATCATATATGGGAATAACCTTATCAGTCGTACTTTCATCAACGACTTGCAACATCACTGAAGATATAACTTTGTTTAAACCCCTACAATAAGAGAGAGAATGAGACGCAGAGCTACAGAGTGAGCAGGCGACTAGCCTTTCGAGTTGCTGCATAAAGATGATGTTCCGAAGAATCTACATGGAGATCCACTTAGCATTGGAACTTTGCTGAAAGATCGATTTGATGGTCAGTTGGAACCTCGAATTTCAAGGTCCAGTAGGTAAATTATGTGAACTCATGGTAATCTTCAGAGGAATTCTGGGAGCATCATACAGATGGCCCAGAAGACAAAAGAGGCGTTTCAACTCCAACACTGATCGATAAGCAAGATATCAAGTGGTAAGTATAAACTATCTACGATTTGGATTATTCGGGAGAAGCGATTTTGGTCAGAGAGAGCATAATTATAGAGAAGTATTGGTCAGAAGCTGGAAAAGAAAAGAAAGAAAGGAAAAAGGAAAAAAATTGCTTGGTCGAATGGGAGATGGATATTCTTTGTTCTATGATTCTTTAAAAGCTCAGGCCAACGAAAAGAAAAACCAGAGAAAAGAAAGTCATTTAGATAGCCATTCCAGATAGCCACCCGAATAGCCAAGAGCAACAAGAAAAGGAAAAAAGAAAATCGTCTATTATCTAAATTCATGATGATGCAAAAATTTATGTCGTAAGCTAAATGTCCCAAGGTGAAATCGAAATACGCGTTTAAGCCTTGGTGGCAACAGCCAATTCAAGAGCCTTGAGGACATCGGCCTTGAGGTCCTCGGCATCTTCAACACCACAGCTCATGCGCACTAGGTCATCGAAGACGCCAGCAGCCTCACGCTCTTCCTTGGGAATTCCGGCGTGAGTCATGCTGGCAGGTACCTCACAGAGACTCTCAACACCACCCAGACTCTCAGCCAAAGTAAAGATCTTAGTGTGTTGACAGAAACTATGAGCAGCAGCTTTGCCACCCTTGATGCGGAAGCTCAGCATACCACCGCCCATACCATCCCGATGCTGCTTGAGAGCAATTGCACGCTGAGCGTGGGAGTCAAGACCGGGGTAGTTGACGGAGATGACCTGGGGGGAAGCCTCAAGAGTTTGGGCAACAACAGTGGCGTTCTTGGAAGCCTCCCGAGCACGTAGATGCAGAGTCTTGAGGCCACGGTGAGCAAGCCAGCAGTCGAAGGCGGAGGGAACAGCGCCAATAGCGTTCTGGAGGAAAGTGAGACGCTCCTTCAAGGCGTCGGAGTTGAATGCAGCAACACCCATCAATACATCCTGTGAATTTGTGTTAGTTGAATAGATTACAAATCAAGAGTGTAAAAGATAATGTGGAAAATAAGCGCTTAAACTCACCGAATGGCCGTTGATATACTTGGTGACGGAGTGCACAACGATATCCGCACCATGTGTCAGGGGGTTCTGGGTGTAAGGGCTCATGAAAGTGTTGTCGACAACAACCAGAACTCCGTGGCGGTGAGCAATCTCAGCCACAGCGTGAATGTTGACCAGACCCAAAGTGGGGTTGGAGGGAGACTCGATCCAGATAAGTTTGGTCTCAGGGCGGATCAGCTTCTCTAGGTCATCCTGAATGGTAGGCGAGAAGGTGACATCGACACCATGGGCATTGGCGACCTTGGTGAAGTAGCGGTGGGTACCGCCATACACATCAGAAACGGAAACTACGTGCGATCCAGCAGCCAGAGACTGTAAGATGACTGCGGTGGTGGCGGAACCAGAGGAGAAAGCAAGGGCATACTTGCCGTGCTCCAGAGCGGCAATGGCTTCTTCAAAGTTGTCCCTGCATCCGCGAATGTTAGCAGTCTAAACAATTGAACAGATTGCGATAAGTCGCAGACTTGGACTTACCGGTTGGGATTGGAGCTGCGAGTGTACTCATATTGACCGACGGGGCTACCGACGCTGGTCTGTGCATATGTAGTAGATAGGGAGATCTATCTGACTATTAGCTGCCGATCTATCGGAATGGAGTGGGCTTGACATACCGGAGCGATGACAGCACCAGTGACGGGGTCGTGGTGGGCGCCGGCATGGACAGCCAAAGTGCCAAAGCGGCGGTCGGTGGTATGACCGTTCTCCATGGATCCCATTTTGAAGAGACTTGTACGAAAGAAGAGACAGAAAATGGGATGTGAATCTTGAAGGTAAGGAGTAAGGATATGATGTGATTAAATACGAGGAACGGAGGCCGCTTTTGGAATGACCCGGCGTTTCGCAAGAATGGATTATCAAGCAGAATGTTCCAGGACGATTTCAGGGTTCACAAATGGATAAAGAAGAAATAAGCCCTGTATATATCTCCACGCCAATTAAACTGAGAAGAAGGGGAAAAAATTAAAAAACAGACGAAAAGGAAAACTGTGAATCGTAGTTACTTTTACGTTGCCTGCGGCGTTCTGGGGCATAGGGCGTCGATGGACGAGCTGTCACTGGTGGACGATCTCTGCAAGATCCACTTATTGGCCATTTTGCCGGATGGAGCCGCCATTTGCGTTCGGAGAAAACGTTGATTTTCCCGACTGATCGGAGCGATCGGAGTGATGGCGCAACTGACGGTGTATTTGACCTCATGTGTCCCCGTCGATCTCGTCAATCTCTCATCTTCGATGGGTGATCCCCGCCGGACTAGGCCGGACCTCGGGACCCAGTACGATCTTGAAAGCAAGGGAATCCCCACATCCATATTGCTATACTCTGTACCTCTTACGTTCTCAGGTATGGATCATGTCGGCATGCTCAAAAGACTATAAATGAAAATATTACCAGTAGGGCAGGTAGGTCGCCCAGTAGAGACTGTAGGTATGTACGTGTCGGCTTCAACTACATCATAATATGTCCGGTATAGTAGGTAGTTTCGTAGGTGTAGCTGAGAACTCTTACGAATAAGGTTGCTACCCTATGTACTACTACTAGTATCATCTATGAATCTTTCGATGTACTACCTACTATCAACCTAACTTGCCGGCTTTTTTTTTTTTTTCGGCCACCGAGATGTGCAAAATGCTTTGATAAATGACAAATTTTGAATGATCTATGTACCAGGTGGCACGGGTATCTGATTTGAGTATGAAAGAAAAATAAAGTGCCATCACAAACTTTTGGTTTAGGTCACCACCAAGTAATCGGTCCAAGGCCACCCATTTGCATCGAACCCTAAAAGAGGTGGTTAGCGGAGAATGTTACACGGGACGGATCAAGTGACCATACAATAATCGAGTAAGGAGCCTTTCGTTCTGCGACAGTCTGATCGCTATCAGGGCCATTGGGAATCTGGTCGTGCCATTCTTCTGTCTCGACACGGAAACGGACAAGTTCTCCCACATCAAAGTACAACGTGGTGCCGTCGTCATTATCCCAGGTCCATACTTGATCTTGGTAGTCACTGCAATACGTGTTATTAGCAGATAGTCTAAATATCAGCTACCGGGGCTGACAACTTACAATTTCGCTCCGGGAAGAAGCAACTCGGGCGGAATGAGGATATCGTTGAAGAATTCTACCCCAACTGTATTGAGTTAGAACGGGGCGTCTTGAGGAACATATAGATATATATATATATATATCTTGATCGGGGGGTGGAAGAAGTACTTTTGATTCCGAGCTCAGTGCCACTAGCAATCTTGCCCAGCATGATCTCGCCTTTGAAAGGGCGGAACACTATCATTCGAAATTTGACTATATGAAATTAGTCAAAAGCTTTCGGACTGATCGAAGAGACCCAGGCGAACCATTAACATTCACAAGACCAGTCCCATGGCCAATGAGTCCATCTGAAGACTCCAGTAAATCATAGAAACTGATGCATAGGCCAATCTTTTGGATTACCTAGTGGGATGCTTGTTAGGCTGGGGGAAAATCTCTCTCTCGAGAGAGAAAAACTATGCTTGGTGCATGCGCTCACTTTATTGGCATATTTTTCATTGATGTTATCCTCGATCGCCACCGCACTGAACTTGGAAAAGTCCTGAGGAGCGATCTGGATCAGATCGGAGATGGTAGTCTGCAGCCGTTGGTGAGCCGATAGCTTCTCATTGCAGGTCGAGGAAGGGACGTACTAAAATAAACATTTTGGTTGACCGGAAGGTGTCCAAGAGGTAGAAATTAAGAGAATAAGTACAGCGAAACATCAAATTTCAAGCGCTTCCCCTCCTCAGGCTCTTTTCCGGGGAGTTCGATGTGATTTTTGACGCGACCCTCTGAGAATCAAAAAGCCTGTCAGATTTGCACCAATCAGTGCCGCGGATCGCAATCACACGTGACTCCAACTGTCAGAAAGTCGAGCTTGAAAACTTCATGCCGGCGCGGGTTGGAAACTTTGCTTGTTTGTTTTTTTTTTCTTTTTGGGTGCTGTTTAGTTATTCTTAATATTTTTGTTATTATTCTGATTATGGTCCCCAAGCCCTGTCCGGAACCTCTTTGAGGGAGGAAACCATGAGTGCCCAGGGTTTTTCTTTTCCTCCTCCTCCACCTCCTCCGCCTGTGTCCCAGCAACATTCAACCTACTCTACACAGCATGGGAATGGTCACTGGTCCGGGCGAGGAGCTGGGGGTAGTCGTGGTCGAGGACGAGGGCATGGAAGCCGAGGTAGAGGAGGACATCACCCAGATGCTGGCCGGCCTTCCTACCAAAACATCACCAGTTACAATTCTACGCCTGGAAATTTTGGCTTTCCCGCCCAACCCATATCTGCAACGTCGTACATGCCTCCCTCACCTTATCCGCACACCCAAGCCAACTATCAAACACCTCCAAACCCTCCCACCTACCCTCCTGCCCAACACTTCTCTCAGTCCGCTGGCTCGGCGCCGTTCCAACAACTACCTGGCTACAATGGCCCGCCGAACGTTGCACACCCTACACCTTACTCTACACCAAATGCACCAGCATACCCACCTCAAGTTCAACCCCCCCAGCACGCTTCACCGCCAAATAACCCAGTGATCATGGATTCTATGTACTGGACTGCGGAAGCACATTCATCGTATGCGGGACCTCCGTCTGGGTATGGACATGGACATGGCAATGGAAACGGAAACGGACGTGGTGGCCACCGAGGCTCTCATGGTCATGGACATCATGGATCCAAGCCACGGCATCCTAATAAACGGGATCATGGATCTGCGTTCAATAGACCAACGTCCACCGCACCCAAGGTTCCAGCACCACCCCCGGTCCCCAGTTTCGGAAACCCTCTACCCTGCAAACCACCCCCTGCTGTGGATGCCACTCGTAAGCCAAAGAAAAGGAAGCGAAAGCATAACCAGCTGGGCTTGACACCGAAGACTGAGGAGCATGAATCCAGTGAAGAAGAAGAAGATGTGGATGAAGAAGCCAAGTTGGCGACCAGTACCGACAATGGACCACTGCAATTTACCTATAAAGGACGCACGGCCGTTCTACAGTCCGCTTCGGACATCGCTGCGTGGATTGAAGAAAGAAAGAAAAAATTCCCCACTCAAGCCCGTATTGATGAAAAGAAAACTGCGACGGAAGAAGCTAAAGCCGCTCGAGAGGCGGTGCGCCGGGACAAAGAGCAAGAGAAAAACGATCAAAAAGAAAAACAGAAAACGCCCACCGAGTCTGGGCGAAAGCTTAGCGACTCACATGTTCATGGGGATCCTGCCATCGATGCGGCGAGAAAAGCACAACGCAAAGCAGATAAAATCCGTCGCACCCTGGACCGAGAGCAGAAGCGATTTGCTAAGGCCGAGGCCGAGGCCGAGGCTGCTCGTCTGAAGGTTGAGGCGCTTCGAAAACAAGTGTTGGGCTTGAAGTCTGATGGCAATACGCACGGTGATGTACCTGCCGAATCTCCGAATGGACTTTCAGCCTCATTAGATCCGGGGATTGACCTCGTGATGACTGATGCCACGGAGATACCGGCGGACCAAGCGTCTTTATCGGTTACTCATTCTGGATTGGAGGGCATTAATGTGGCGTCTGTGGCGCCAGATGGCTTGGAGGGTGCGATGGACTCCATGTCCGAGGGATCCGAAAGTGACTGGACATCTTCCAGTGGCTCCGATTCAGGGTCAGACTCTGGGAGTGATGGTTCTGCCCCCGAGGAGGTAAGCTCCCGGCGCGAGGGACCCGAAAGGGTGGCCCCGCCACCTCGCGAAGGCAAGAAGACGGTCTGCCGGCACTTTGCGCGCAACGGGCAGTGCAATCGTGGCGATAAGTGTAAATTCTCCCATGAAATGCCAGAGCGAGGCCCCAAACCCAACGCCAACCCCAAGCCTATTGAAAGGAAGGGGCGTAAGGGACTTTTCCAAGCGGTGAGTTTTCTCTTATTTTTTTTATTTTTTTTATTTTTTTTATTTTTTTTATTTTTTTTATTTTTTATTTTTTATTTTTTTATTTTTTTTTCCCCTCCTTCACTTTGACTTTCGTCTTTTTGACTCATTTCGTCCTATTCTGCCCCTTCCGCAATCACCCCCTTTACCCTCCATTTGGGCTTGATCTAACTCTCTGGTCATGATAATTTTATCTCTGGGTATTCTATACTGACTCCTTCGTTTTTAGTTACTGGAGCAGCAAAAGACCGAAGAGGATAAGCGAGCGATGGAGGTGATTAGCTGGCTGGGGCAACATGGGCTGCTCGAAGCGAACTCACCAGCCAATGGCGCCCCGCATCTGGCCCCTGTTTAGCCGCTCAGAAGCCCCGAGCATACGTATGCCGCAGTCCCATCGTAGTAACGTCTAAATCTATTTAGTCCCTAATATTCGCATTAAAAATATAAATTCCAATTATAACAGAGTCTTTCATGAGGGATTGCAGGCGTAGAATTAAGCAAATCACCAGAATTTAGGACTGGTCCACATACTCCGTAGGCGGATTTTGAACCCGAGAGGCCCGTCGCGTGGTGCTGGAGGAGATGATCAACATGCGCATCCTCATTTCCTTGGGGGGGGTGCCACTGCAAAACCCCTCAGGGACCAAAGTTTGAAGGAAAAAAAAGGAAAATGAAAAATAAAAGAAAGAAAGAAACAAATAATAAATAAAAAATAAAGATAAAAATTAAAATAAAAATAAAAATGGTTGAAAGGAAGTGAGGAGTTCGGTGAATCTGCGATGTCTGCGAGGCTACCGATTCAGGATAAATGGACCGAATTCACGATAGCCCTAAAATAACTCCATCAGTGGAGGTCTATCTATCAGTTTAGTTGAGATTAATAGTTTTTTGACGATGATAAAATAAAGAATAAAAAATAAAAAATAACAGGGAATCTCAAAAAACAACACCTCGAGGCTGTGGGGGCCACGCCGGAGCGCATCTTTTTGTCCGCAACATACTGCGACTAATCCATCTTCAGTAGACCAAGTGGAGATGTCATTTAAGGTACTGGCAAGCGAGACTGTTGACTGGTGGGAATCACCACCAAGACTTGTCCAAATGCCCCCTGCCTTGGACCAATCCACTGTTAGCTCGTGGATCGCCGCCACGAGCGGGATTCTGGTGGTTGAAAGCCCCATCCACCTGCGTCCTGCTATTTGTCCATGATGTCCGTGTACGCCTTCCAGCCTTTCTTAACCCTCTTAGGCTGGGAGCGCGCCCATGGACTCGTGCTAGTTATCTAGGCGACTTTATAAGAACCCGGGGCGAACTCCCGTGCCTCTTTGGCTTCCCTTTTTACCTTTTTTTTGCCATCCACTCATTCGCTTCTGCGTATTCGCTCTTTTTCTATATTCCGCAGACTCTATTGCCTATATAACCCACGGTCGTTCATTGTCTTGTTGGACTTTTTATTCCCCCCACACCTCAAATCAACACATCCACATATTTCCAATTCTTTCGCATTTAATCGCATCTCAATTCACCATGCGTTCTGCTATCTTCGCTGCTGCTGCCTTCTCGGCTCTAGTTTCCGCTGGAAGCGAGGCTAATGCCTTCAACAACCCCAAGGGTGGCTACACCTTCACCTCCGGCGAGTCGACCAAGCTGTCCTGGGACCCTACCACCGACGGTACTGTCTCCCTGCGTCTGCAGTGGGGCTCTGTGACCACCCCCGAGTCCGGTGATGCCATTGTCTGTATGTATCTATTAATACCCTCCGACGGGAAATATTTTCCCTTATCAATCCAATAGAGAGCCTCATACTGACAACCCCCCTCAGCCAACATCGACAACAGTGGCTCCTACACCTGGGATGTCCCCACTGATCTGGTGAAGGACCGCAAGTACTCCATCGAGATCATCGACGACGATGACTCCGATGACTACAACTTCCTGCCTTACTTCACCGTCGCCGGTGCTACCGAGACTGCCTCGGCTACTGCCACTGAGACCTCGTCCAGCGCGTCTTCCACCAGCACTGAGGCCTCCACCACCATCAGCAGCTCTTCCACCAGCACTACCTCATCTAGCTCTACCAGTTCTACCCCTACCACCATGTCTACCATGACTTCCACCAGCTCCAGCTCCACCAGCTCCAGCTCCGCCAGCTCCAGCGCCTCCAGCAGCGCTACCCCGATCGCCACCACCTCCAGCTCCCCCAGCTCCAGCGCCAGCGCTTCTTCCTCCTCTACCACCGCTGTCCCCACCAACGCCGCTGGTATCAATCGCGTTTCCGGTGGTATGATGGCAGTTGTCGCCGGTGCCGCCATGCTGCTGTAAGATATTGGATTCTGGTAATGACCTGCTGTAGGGTCTTGTACAGCTCTATGTGGCTTTTATTCTATTTTTCTTCTTTTTGTGGGACTGGGGATAATATGAACCTAAATCTTGCATATATTGGATTTGGTCCCATTTACTCCTTGGTCTGGCATTGGTTTCCCGTCCGCTATGTCAACATTTAACGTCCACTACCTTGGCCCTTACGTCTATGATTCCGAGGTTTCCTTTTTTTTAAGATATCACTTTTTTTCTCACTTCATCCATGCTTTGATGCTTAATATTTCAAGCGGCCCTCTCACGAATGTATTTTGGATGTATTCTACTATTTAGGAAATGATGTACAAAAAACAGTCCCTGAACCCTTTTCCTTTTCCGCCCCCTGTTTATACCCTGAACACTAGCTTCAGCCCCAAAATTCCTTCTGTATTCGGAGTGAAGTGCCTTCATCCCGCGATCGGCAGTGGGTCATGATCCTTCCTAAAAGATATTCATTCGGTAGATAAATGTTCAGCGCGGCCCACTACCGAGATAAGTGATGAACGATTACGAGATAAACGAGTACGAAGTACACACCGCACAATAAATGTATGTATCCGAGACAAAATAGGAAACAAAAAAATATCATGTTACCCTGGCCAAGCAAAGATCAGTGGTTCTTGTGGGTACAGGATAGAGGGTAGGGTGATCAGAAACCCAACAAAAAGAAAAGATACGGCAAACTCATTAGCCGAGAAGATTCAGGATTTCAACCTTCGAGTAATGAGGATCGGCTAGTCCTCGGTCTTGGTGGGGACTGCAACGGCGTAGGTTCGATAGCCTCAGGGGAAGTGGCTTGATTGGGAGTGCGGTGGATCTTCGGAGCCTGAAATCTGATCCTATTAGATCGTGAGATAACACGATGGAGTCCGGTCGATGTGGATTACGTCGCTCACCACGCTAGGACTAAAGTGGCAGGGATTGAGTCGAGATTTTAATATGGAGACATCTCTCGGAATAAACAACATTTATGTACATATTTTTGAGCTTGTCAGGCTGTTTCATCCTAAGCAACTTTGAAATTCCGCTCCCGATTACTTACTCCATTACTATGATGGTCCTCAATTTGGGACAGATTTCTACGAAGACATTTAAAGTCCAAGAGGTATTTATCTGTAATTGAATCAAAATGCAATGCACATTTCATCTCATCTGATGTCTCATCCTAACCCCCTACCTAGTATGAAGTACTACCAGGTACCCAAGACTATATGCCATGGGCATACTACTAGGTACTATCGCGAACGACAGGGAGAACTTAAATCACAATACCCCAAGCAAAAAAAGTATTTCCTGGTGCCTGATAATAGGCACATTGAATATCATACCGATAAAACCCTGCCTCCCATGCGGTGTTTCAAGTCATGGTTTCAGTCCCGACTGGTCAACTCAGGCCTAGCTCGATCTGACCGTAATTGCGGACACGACTATAGATTTCGACGTTGTGGGAAGAATCAAATCACGAGCCTTATGGATGGTAGGCCAACCAGCTTACAAGCATGGCTCGAGGACCTAAAGCGCATGCAAGGCTCACCGAATTTATTATGTGTCTAGGATCCCCAGTGCCCGCATCCTCGTGTTGACAGGAGCAAGGGATCGTACCCTGCATCCCGCTACAGGAACCCGACGCCGAATAATTGGAACAATTACCTAATCGTTGAAAAGAACTTCTTTTGATCTGATGAGTCGATCATTCGATTTTAAAATAGCCATCACAAAGGCCATGATCCGAGGTGCATACATATGAGATATGCAAGATGCAGCATTTCAAGATGAACATTTAGATCTTGTTGGCTCGGGCTTCGACTTGGACGACAGAATCCACATCATTTTTCTTTTTCTCTCACTCTTCTGTGTGACAGAACCCAGCAATATGTGCTAGTCATAGCAGCTTGGACTGGTCTGCAATGGCGATTCCGCCTGGTATGGTGCGGTGTGCATAAGCCCACGGATCAAATGCTGGAATTTCGTTTTCTATAATTGACACACTCTTTTCTCAGTCCTTACTCTTACGTACTCCCAAAGAGGCTATAAAGCCCACCAATTCTACACATTCAAGTTTCTCAAGTTGAAGTTTTTGTTGACCAAGTGCAGTTGAGTCTCCCGTAAGATAAGTGCAAGCAGAGTTGACGCAGCAAAAGCAAATACACCGTCTCACAACTGTCCAATTATAACTATTTGCTTTTTTTCGGAATAAGGAGAGGCACTTGAAAAGGAACCATCATGCTCTCGATCACATTTACCGCCGTGCTCCTGGTCGGATTCTCGCATTTAGCGCTGGCGCAGACTAATATCACGGCTAGCGCTTGTGCTGCATCTTCTGTCTTCTCCTCTTGCAATCGGGATGTTGCCGATAAGTGGAGCTCATGTCTGAATGGATGCAATGGCAATGGTGATTGCAGTGTTGACTGCGGTTGTACTGCTCACCAGGAGTATATCAATTGCATGGCGCATTCGTGCTGGAATCAGGTATGTCGTAATAGAAAGGAGAAATGAAATTATTTCATCGAGGCCTCAGTGACTAGAACAAGTTACAAAGAGGCATCATTGTCCTAATGCGGAATATAACTGAAATTTCATTCTAACAGGTCTACTCATGCGAATACCAACTTTTCGTGCAGCAATATTTTGCTATTTGCCCTGGTGCTATCGAGCCGATTCCTTTCTGGCCTGCCCCAGATAATGCACCAGGTCGCTGCTCCTGTAATTTGGGCAAAGTGCTCCGAAACACACTAAGCGCGCGCAAAGAACAAGTCTCGTGCATCTTGAACGTGACAGACCAGACTGTGAACTCGGTGACGCAAGACCTTGGCGATTTAGCAAATATAGGAAATAATGTTGCCTCTATCGCCGAGAAAGCTACAGAATGTGCATGCTGTGGAGCCAGTGCAAGTATTTCAGCGTATGTCAAACAAAACACCCGCCAGTATTGATACGAGGGCCAGAACAGAAAGAAAAGAAAACGATTTTCTTTTCAGATTCCTTCTCGCGCAGACGAAAAGCAAACACTAATTGAATAATGCAGTGCCTGGGAAGTCTGTCCACATACCATTCCAACCCTCGCCGGTGCTGAACTATGGGATATCTTCTTTACTTCCGATTATCCCAACCTCTATACATCGATTCCAAACTTCGTCTGGGATAGCTGTGACAGCAGATTCGATGATGGGAAATGCAAGGCTATTGGCTTCGTGGATCCATCTGATAAGTTCTACAAGCCCGGCGAGTATCCGTCCAACGGCACATCCAAGCTATCAAATGTCGATGGCACGCTGAGTGCTCCTCCTAGTGGGACGGTGATGACTTGGTCGCAGGCCTCTTCTACGTGGACGGTGACTGCTACTGGGTATGATAAGAAGGCGGTAGCCAGTCATAGCGAGTATCAGGCCACGGCTACTTGGACAGACGTTACTGGGACAGGCGCTTCTGCGACGCAGACTGCCAGCGAAAACGGGGGCGATTTGATGAAGCCTGTTGGGGTTATTGGTTTGGCTGGTGCCCTTGGTGTCATGTTGGCTTGGTAGACGGTGTCTCGAAGTCTTACGGCTTGAAATGATGGGATAAATGACAACATTTGAACTTATTAAAGCTATTTCACGATCATAAATGACATTTTTGGGTGGATTCATCTCCCTTCGTCATGGGACTTTAAAGGCTTTTTATTTTTATTTTTATTTTATTATTTTTATACGACTCATCAAAGATGATAAAGTTGTAGTAAGTCAAAAAATCATCGCGATGATATTTCTATGAGCGGCCTGAGGAAACCCTACATGTATAACATTGAACTTGAGCACTACTCAAAGGTCACGGTGTGGATATGCAAATCACATATATTTTCATAGTAGATGTCGGTAATAAGGGAAAAATTGAATCTATAGTATGCTTGAGTTCTGTATGTTATGGCAGTATAGTCTAAGACCTGCCAAATAAAACTAAGACAGGTGTCTAACCTAATATGAACCAGAGAATCAGCATATTCTATTCGTGAACCCGGGGTGGCTTATTTGCGCCGAGAACTCCAAAATGACGTGCTAAATATCGCCAAATAACAGCAGGAGCAAAATGATAAGGAAAATCAGGCAGCCCTGACAATTTGTTGACAAGACTAGTACTCTCAGGCACTGGTCCAAGATGGGATGACCCTCTTCAAGAATTTCATGAACTTGAAGAAGCCAACCGCAAGCTCAACATTGCCATAAGGGTCAACGACACGCTCCGGGAAAGCGATACCGGCACCGAATAAACCAGGCACAGCAGTATCGCTGCCAAGCTCATGGAAGCGACCAGTCTCATGATCAAACTCCATGTTGAGCGGCGCGCCGTTCCTGGTCAAATGAGGCAGGGGATCTTTGGTAAAACCAACGGCGGCAAGGAAGTATGTGCAACCAGGTAGGTGAGCATGATATTGGGAAGCCTCGCGGTCTGGACCACCAGAGCAATCGATCTTGGTAATGATCTGGCCAGCAGGTGATGTCGAAAGCTTGTCGTCTTCTAGCTCGGCACGAGCAAAATCCGCGGCGTGGCCCTTTAGACCAGTGTTATCGCGCAGAATCCAGCCATCCATGTATTCTGCATACCGGAGTGCATGGCGGGTGAACCACTTGACGCGTAGTTGCGGATGAGAAGTCTGGGCGAGCTCAACGAAGTTGAGGAGTGCGAGAATAGCACTATGAGAGGCGCCCACTACGGCGACGGTGATAGATACATCTGAAGGTATGGTCTCTGCAAGTACAGAAGGCTTAAGTACTAGATCAAGATCCAAAGTCTCGATATCTAGTCCCCGAACAGGGACTGGAGTCTTCGTAGGATGAGAGCCCGTGCAGAGCACTACACTAGAAGCCTCGAACTCAAGCTCATCAGAAGAATCATCTTGCTTGACGCGGACGATCCACTTTGGAGACCCAGATGTCTGCAATTGGGCAATTATTAGCGTGAGGGGGGAAATGCAGGAGCTTGGGTCTGTACGAACCCTATCAATCAAGCTTGCTGCTGTGACAAATCCACGACAAGGTTCGACATCGTCTCTCTTCACCAAGCCATCTGTCAGACCACGAACCATGTCGGCTGCATAGTGCAAGCGGCAGGTTTTATTAGGATCCAACTTTTCTAAGACCGTGAATGCATTGGGCTGCGGTGTCTTCTCAACCACATTTCTAAAGGGTTCCCAAAATGTACTATAGGTCTGGAATAGCTTTACTGTGGTGTTGCTGTTCACTTTGATATTAGTGATGCCGCTGTAAGGTCTCTTGGTACTGAACAAGAGTAAACCCACCTAGGCACTTCACGATATTTCCGATTTACTCGGCCTGATTCGAAGCTAGGGTCAACCCAGGCAATTTTGCCCAGCTGTTGTTCCAGTAAACCGCCCAATACCGCCGTACCGCCTGGGCCAGCGCCCACGACCAGAGCCCCACATTTCGGAGTAGTCATATTTGATAATCGATGCTTTGAGTGGTAGGAATAGACAGAAAGCAAATTGGAGGGAAAACAGTGTGTGGAGACCGGGGAAAAGAGGGGAGGGCGGGGTTTAAGTAGGAAGCGAGCGCGTGACATGGTAATTGGATTCATTGTGAATTCTAAATAAGAAGAACTGCCGTGCTGATCTCAACGTTCACAAGGGCGAGGGGTGGGAAAACCAATGCACCAGAAAGGGGGGTCGTGTTGCAAAGCCAAGACTCCTCGGAATATCATCAAATGGCGGTACGGGATAAGATAACGCAAGCAACATCCACTTAGAACACCCAATCAGAACCACGTTTTAAGGGGGGGTTGAGTTGAGATGTTCCTCCCGGTCCTCAAAACACCGCCTTTTTGAGTCCTTGTGTCGTTGTCGAAGTGACGTATCATGGAAGAGACAGACTTTCTCGGTCGATATATCGATTGTTCACAGGTAGAATTTGACGTCAATAATAAGTATATCACACCACTTCCACTGGGGGCCAGTCAGTCGTCATCCGAGATGTTCGGTATCGCTTCCCTCGAATCGAGCGCATGAACCGGCCGAGAAGAAGAGCGCGGCAGGTGTGAGCGATGCAGGCGCCCCACTGGCAGGACGGCTTGTGTCGGCCTGTCGGCTGGATCGGGTGTTGTCGTATGCGACGACTGCGACGTTGTGTAAAGGGATTCTTCGGGGGTAAAGAGGGAGACCCTGTCTCGTCAATTGAGTATCATCAACAGGTTAGTCAGGCTAGTTAGTAATAGATATCATGCGTTTATATCGACAAAATCGATTTGACAAGGGGGAAAGGGAAATGAAAGCGATGGTGGCAGTCTGTTTGGTCTTATACTATCGATGTTCTAGTGTCGATCCATCCCGTCTGCGGCTTGGCGGAATTGCGTGATCGAGTTGCGCCTGGATGCCTCAGGCGTGGAGGGCCAAGGCACCTTCAAAGGTTCTTTGTATACTTAGTGGTTATACACCTCGAGAGAACTCGGGAAATACATATGTTCATACTATATTACTTGCTTTGGTAAGTCGTGCGAAAAAAGAACTACATATAGATCACATCATTTTCGGTTCGAATCGTGCGCTGAGTCATTTCCCTATGATTGCTGCGATTGCTGCACGGTCTATAGATCAGACTCTCAGACATACTACTACCTAGTAGTAGTGGTCCTCTGTGGAAGTTAAGATAGCTCTGTACTAGTAGCTCTTAAATATGTCATATTTAATACCTAGTGGTACGAATGTTCTGACAGCCTTGTAAACAATCATTCGGAGACTTGAAAAGCAATCAGAACGTATCTCTGTACGATATACATCACATCATACAGCCCAAAACACCCGAACGCTGGCTCGGTAAACGAAATTAGTCCAGCCTGGGAACCTGGCTCGTGCCCAAAGAGCAATCGAATCGCCAATCTCTAGATCCCGCACATATCGCCCGTCTAGCGTGAGTCGTCCCCGGCCTTTGGTCCGCTCAATCTCATCTGCTTCAGACGAATCCGGATGGATGTCATCCAAATAGTGCCAGACAATGGTGTTATTTTGTAACTTTCTGATATGTTTCCCGTTTGATTGCAACTTATTGCCTCGTGGAAGAAGAAGATCGTCATCTGGTTCGAAATGTAGGCGGTTCTGACCCCGTTCGTTTTCCAGAATCTCTTGTTCCTCGCCATCCACATACATCTTGCGGCTGTGCGCATCCCGTATGACTTCAACGTCGAACCATGTCCATGTTGCGTGATACATATCCTCATTGAATGAGTCTGAGCTACCTTGATCATGCGATGATAAATGAAAGACAATTTTACGGCATGGATGAACCCCGCGGTGGGGGAGTTGCTTTGGAGATGCTTCTCCCAGGCTCTAGAGAACGCAGGAAAAGAGTATTCGTCAGTAAATATGCCATGGGCTGAGTACTTCAATCGGCAGCACTTGAGACTTACCTTGCGGTCATAGCAAAGGGGCACGGTTTTCAATAAAACTTGGTCCCGATCATTTCGAACGATTCTCCTTTTTGTGTCTTCCACCATGTGATGCTCTGTCGAGGGCCAGTATTCTGCATCGTCGATGATTTCATCAATCAACTCCACGGGAAATCCTTCTCGGAGTTTCCATTGTAGCAAGTATCGCACTTTCAGTACATCATCGATTCCAGGAAAAAATTCGTTTGACTCCGCCTCAAAGTCCGGAGGGCTTTGACTTCGGCTTGCGCCTGTAGGGTCTCTGGTACCGAACAGCCTTCCACGCCCCCGGGGATGACGAGGAAACATGTTGATGCAATCCTGGAGAGAAATTATCCAATGGTTCCCTGTACTAGATGCCCTCGTAGATTCACTTTGAACTGAAATTGTGAAAACTCAGTCGTAGAATGACAAGATATTGTTCAGGTTAGAGTCTGAGCTTGGTGGGATAAAGCTAAGACCCCACCAGAGTTGATTAGAGCTGCAGCCTGATTCTAACAGGTTTCTGAAGCAAGTGAACAGTGGGTATTGGTAACCAGAAAGTTTCATGCCCCATCAGACACAAGTATTAAATAATGAGCTGCCAGGTGTCGTCTCTTCTTTCCTTTGTTACCAGAGTTGACGTCCCACTTAGTACTAAGTAGGTGGTTGACCTGGGGAGTGTTTATCTCTTATCACCCCGCATCTTTGAATTCACAGGCCTCTCATTTAACCGCAAGGGTTTTAAAAGGCCCCTAACATATCTATAAAAAAAATGGGACTAGATATGAGTTTTCTCTTCTATTCATGTTTCTTTGTTCAAGTATTGCGGCGAGTGCACCCACTAATTCATATACTCGGATATACAGACAGTACTGAACATTGAAAGACATTCTTGCACGGGTCTCAACTCCAACTCTCCATGACGTCAATGTATGGTAAACAGTACACAAATAGCTTTAAAATTTATACAACAGAGATTGACCTAGATACGTAGAGATCATAATTTTATCTGCGAAATACATCAAATGCCCAGTCTAACACCGATAATTGAAACAAAGGTGGTTGCTTTTCTTTATGGCTTTTGGCCACCTGCGGCCCGGTAGGCTGCCGCTCGCTTGTTGCTGCGGGCATTGCGTTTGGCCTTGGAGCCCTTGGAGCCACGACTCTTGGTCTTCACCTTCAGCTGAGAAGACGCACCATTTTCAGTGGCGCGGTGACCCTCAAAGACAAAAGAGTTCCCAGCAATGGTGTTCTTTGAATCTTCCTTCACCTTGGCAGCCCCTGCGCGGCCAAGCAATTTGCCAGCACGACCTTGAAGTGTCTTCTGAGCCTCTGCCAGCTTCGCATCCTTGCCACCAGTCTCTTCACGCTTCTTAGCGATCTTCCTGGCACGAGTAACCCGTAGCTTTCGGGGCAGCATTGGTGGGAACTTCTTCTCGTTGAGGAGTAGAGCCTGTTCAACACCAGTGCCGTCGTAGAACTGGACGTAAGCAAAGCCTTTGCCAACCCGGGTTGACCGATCCCGAATAACTCGAACAAACTCAACATTCTTCTTGGCTGCCTTCTTATCCTTGGAATCTCCAGTGTGCGCATTGAAGGTCCGCCAGAGACCCTCTTCAACATCCGCTGGGGCTCTAACCTTCTTCTTCTTCTTCCCAGACTCGTCTTCTCCTGGGCCTTCTTGGTCAACAAAGTCCAAGTTTCCGACAAAGACGCACCGCTTGTTGTCAATTGAGGCCGGATGAGCCACACTATCAACGCGAAGGTGTCGATCTAGGACAATAGTTCCATTCAATGCAGCAGGTGCTTTACGAGCAGCCTGGAGGGTGGAGAAGACAGCATAGGCATTGGTACTAGTTGTGGTCTCATCCAGGATTTCACGCCGGGCGAATGACGCTCGCTTCGGGATACCACCACCGCTAGCAAATGGAATAGACCGGAATCGAATGGATTCGACCTTGTGCGGACCACCCGATTCGGGGAGAGAGGAGCAGAAGGATGCTAGGTGTCGAAGAAGGGTCTTCTTGGCCGACTTTGATTTGATGGCTTTGGTTGAAACATTGCCCAAAAATACTGTACGATTGGATTTCTCGACTTCATCTGCTTTTTGGGCGCCCGAAACGCTCTCGTGAACGGGGGCTGCCGATGTCTCCTCATCCTCGTCACTGTCCTCACCATCGGAAACCTTTGTCTCCGAAGATTCGTCTTCGGCCTTCTCATTATCCGATTTCAGACGCTTGGCTTGCTCGAATTTCCTCTTCTCCTCTGCCTTCTCTTCCTCTTTAGCGATACGGCGCATGTATGTCTCCTCCAAGTCCTCTCCGGCGGCACCGCGCTTGCGCTTGCGGTTCTGGGTTTCCGGTGCTTGTTCCTCAGCGGAGGCAGATTCACCAAATTCGGAGGCGTCGTCCATTACTTCATCTTCTAAATCCACAGAGCCATCTGCTGATGAGAGTACTTCATCGTCTTCCTCATCCACATCGGGTTGCTTGCTAGATTTGGGGGGGACATTGACATATTGTACAGTCGGGGCTTTCACAGGTCCTGACTGAGAACTCATTCTGGTTATCACAGACCACTTTTCACACAAGGAGGCAATTGGGACATACACTTTTGTCAAAGAGGGAGGACAAGGTTGGGTCCAGAGTGGTGCTGTTACTAGCCAAAAAGGAAGGACCTTCAGAGGCTGATGCGCCGCTATCAGCCTTGGATTGAGACTTAGATTTCTTGCCCATTGTGAAGAGGAATGGAGGACTTCAAAAGGCTTTGGTCCTCTCAAAGTTGTTCAATTGATGGAGTCGAGGTCGGACTGCGCATAGCTCCGAACTTTTTTTTTCTGAGGCCTTATCGGTCTTGGCACCGGCCGAATCAAATATCACGTGTTCTTGTACCTTGAACTATACGTGAAAGAGCGGGCAAATTCAATGAATGTATGTAAAGCGGTTGAAGAAATCTGAAATAAGAGGTATGAAAGAATAAAACGTGAAATCTTAGGTCACGGACCGCATTTCTTTGTCTTTCCATCTTTTATCTCATAAACTCTGTACTGCTTGTTCACCGTGAGGTATCATGTCTAAGAGTCCCAAAGCCTCCGTTATGTTTGGAAAATGCCGGGAGAATAATTATGTAGACATATCGGTATCTTCATGAGTCTCCGCTCGTTTACGCCTCCTACTATATATAAATTCCGAGGGAAAACATCTTCTCCCTGCCAACTACAAAACAGACATGGCCGTCTCCGGCGACGTCAGTCCCACGTGATTTGGGAGGTTTTTTGCAGGCGGTGACCTCGGGTTGTGGCAGAACCCACTCGCTTCTGTTGCTTTGCACCCCATCATAGCGGTCTTGAGATTCCTCCTTTCCTCTTCCCCGCTGGATTCGCTGAATTTCACTTTGCACCAGCCTTACGACCGTGTTCGCGTTGTCTATATCTCTCCTATAAATCTTCATGCCGAGCGCCTCCCCGCGTACCTCCTATTCCTCTACGCTACCACACGCTTCCTAGCCGACCTCCCCTCGCCATTCCAGTGCTGGCGCATCGGTGGTCCGATAGCTTCTACCACAATTCTATAATAGCAGGGCGCGTAGGTATAGCTGAAGCTCTTTGCTACTATATCTGGAACGCGGTGGCTGTGAGAAAACTGCTCGATCGCGAGCAGCTGTGCTCATTACCAGCGTCGCTCCCGGCGCATTGTTGAGACGGTACGTCGCTTGCCTAGCTACACTCGTCTGTTAAATTCCCGGAGATATTATTCGTGTGATTGGGGCTATTTTTATCCCTCGAGGCCATTCAGGGTCATCCATTAAGGTTGCGCGCTCATCGGTCCTCCGACGAGCGACGATTGCCGACTCTGGGGGCGTCCGGCGATGATCAATCTCCGCACCGCCTTCTAGAGTAGAGGCGTTGACCTTTTTTGCAACCCACCCACCCATTTCACATCCACTTACCTTGTCAAGGTGCCTCGAAGCAGCTAGCATGGCAATTGAGCTAATTCATTGCATGGTTCTTATAGAATACCAAAAACCTGGGTGTTGCCGATCGGTGACCTTGCCGCCTTCCTCTCACACCCACAGCCTCCACTCTACTGGAAGCAACTCGTCGGCGCGAGGAATACACACATTCCACCCACTTATACTTGTCTTCACTCCTGTTTTGCCCCTTATTTTCCGTGATCTTCCATAGACCGAAATGGAAGTGGCCGAGAGCACAGAGCAGACCACCACTGGTCCCAGCGGAGGAGAATTCACTATGGCCAACGGGGAGCGTAATCCATTCTTGGATGATCCACTGATGGATGATGGTCGTTCAAGTAGCTTGAGTGAAATTGATGACGTGTCCGACAATGAGCCTTCTGATTTCGAAGAAGATTCGATCCAACCAGAAAGACAGCTCGAGAATGACTCGGAAGCGGAGACCGAGCGCATTGAAGACTCCCCTCATAATATGCGCAAACGCGGAGATATCGTACTTAGCGCAGGTAGTGCCGGTCCGAGTCCAAGCAAGCTTCATCAGTCTACCACGCTAGCTGATGTTGATGAAGAGGAAGAGCATGTTGTGGATGATTCACCAAGCAAACCCCGCCGATCACCAAATAACAATGGGCTAACTGATGACATCCCTAAACTGGATGACATTGAGCTTCCCGATAGTATCGGAAAGAAGCGAAAGCGTGTTGAGGCCGGTGATGACACCGCAACGGATCCTGGCGATGAAGAACCCCTCAAGAAACGTCGAAGCTCGATCAAGAGCGACTTGAGCGACCCCACTGACGACGACACTCCTCTCTCGCCCGAACCTATCGAAGATCCTACCGCTACTGTCGACGATGAAATACCGGCTGATGACGTCCCCGAATCTGACCTCCCCGCCCCAACAGCTAAAAGCAAAAGAGGCAAGAAGGGTAAGCGCAGAGGGCGACGTGGTCTGGGTGGTGAGACAGCAGCAGAGGACGTGGCTGATGAGAATCTTGGAGAAGATGAGGAGCCTACAGAACCCGGCGACGAAGCTAATGATGCTGAAACCGCGGCTAAATTGGAAGAAGAATGTAAGTGTAGAATTTCAATGGGATCCTGGAAGACCTCAATGCTCTAACACTGTCTTTAGCTGCGAAGAAAATGTCGGCCATGGAATCACTTGCGACGCTAGAAAAGGAATTTGCAACATTACGTGACAAGTAAGCCTGTTTCAAGCATTCACACTGGTTCTTTTGTAAGCCACTTACTTACCCGATCGCAGGATTTACGACGAGCGAATCACAAAGCTCAATCGTGAACTCGAAATGCTTAGCGGACCAAATCCAACTCATCCCGAATATCTACGTCAAATCGAATGTGTGGAACGTTACTGCGATGCCAAGATCAAGTACGAACGTACATTGTATCATTACCGCATAAAGGCCTTGGTCAACAAAAGCTTAGCGGAGAGAGCACAGGCACACAGCACATATTTCCAGCGCATCCGAGATGTGAGGGAACGTCACTCAAGTGCCATAAGCAAGCAGTTCTATGCTATTCAGCATGATCGCTTCAAGACGGATGAAATGAGTCCGCATCATATCATCCCGTTCCCCACTCGCCGCTCCCAACAAATTGCCCATCAGGCCGCCTACAATCAAGAAGTCTCAGTCATGGCTGGCGTCGCAAAATATGTGGGATTTCCAGCTGCTCCCACATTATCTGGTGCACGACCGTCTGAGCTTGATGATGATCTCGAAAAGATGGGAGTAAGTTGACCAATCGCCATAGTTTGCATTTCTTCACATCCGCTAACAAGTATATCGGCATAGATCACTATTGAGACCCAGTTCTCAGTCCCACGGCATTCATCAACATTGCCACCTCGAGGTACTATGCCAGCCATGTCTTCTAACATATTCCGAACAGCAGCCGAGGAGGCTTTCCTGGAACAAACGCCATGGGCCAACCCACAACATCCAATTCATCAACAACAAGCGCAGCATCAATACTCTCAGCACCATAGACCGCAACCTCAAGCAAATCCTTATGAAGCCCCACAAGGGTCATCGTACGCTACCCCGGCAGCACAACGGCGGGTGGTAGATATAAATGCGCCGAATGGGTCAGCATCTACAATTCCCGAAAATGCATCGGCTGCCAATTCATCCGCTAATAATACACCATACGGAATTGAGCAAGAGCCACGACATCAGACTCAGGGGGCTTTTCGCAACCCAGACTATGACCTTGAGCGCAAGTCGGGCTTTCGGTCCCAAAGCTCCTCACCACTTGATGTGCGAAAGGCGCACCCACACACTGCTCTAGAGCGTCGCTCTCCACTACCTCATTCTTCCCGTCACCCTGTTTTCTCACCGCCTCCAGCTCGCCCCGGCTTGTTTCAGCCATCTGCTGCGCACAAGCCCGACACTTCACCAACACTTTCAAATAAACAAACAGATCCATTGCACTATCGACCACAGTCTGAGCTATCAACAGGGCCTGTATCAAGTCACATGTCAACACGATGAGACGTTATCTCGAATATGATTGAAAATAACTTTTCATGAAAACAGTCTCAATCTGTGTCTAGATTGACCTTCTTTCCCCTCCACTCCGTAACGAACATTTATTTCTACTCAAATTACGTCTGGCGTCTTTATTACTTTTCTTTCCCCCCTTGTTTGAACTATGCTATCGTCAGAATAGCTATTTGTTTTGATCAGCGTTCCGAGCTAGAAAGGGCAGAGAAACATGGTGAATGTTGTTGATGAGCCAATACTTGGGATTGGTCCCACTCATTCAATTGGTTTTCACATATGGGAATGTGTAAGGTGTCTTTTTATTTAATACAGCTGCATGAAAGGCAAACAGGCTTTTATCTTATTGATTACCATATGGAATGGTGTCTGGGTATTGGATTTTTATCTTCCTTATTTTTGTGACTTCCATTGTTCCAACTTCGATATCTACCCCTGCTAGGTAGGGGAACGACTTATGCATTTGGAGTTGATTACGGCTTGGTGTTCTTTCTGGAATTGGATGAACTGGATTCTCCATCTTTGATCCTGCTTCAACGTCTGTTGGTCCTGAATTCGTGTACATACCACTCATATATACTACAGCGACCCTATTTACACTGGATGCCTTCCAAGGTTGCTTCCATTATCTATGACCTATCAATGTATCCTTGCGAGAATCCCAAGTGCTTATTTTACACTATTCTCAGGCCTCAAAGTTCTAAGAGTATATAATATATTCTCTCGCTCTTCAAGTCCCATGGCAACATCTCAGCAAAATGATAGATAGCACAAAGATATTATGTAGGAATTAGTGACCGTTTGCATTTTCGGTATCTCAAAATATGTTCGTCAGACCAAATCATAAGTTGATATTCAGAAGATCAAGGTAAACACAAGAAAGAAGCTAATGCCCAGAATAGAGAATGCATGTAGGAACTCCGATTCCTATCCTGTATTAGACGTCAAGTACGGGGTATAAGCTACAGAGCACTTCACTCTGTGGCGACATCGGTCTTGGCTTCTGGCTGACCGGCTAGAGGAGCAGCTTCCGCTGCTCCATTGGTGGCTGCCTCGGCGGTTTGTGTCTGTTGTGGACGCCATCTGGCTAAAACCTTACCCGCGGCTGGGCGTGATTCCTCATCTGAGGGTTGAATTGTTAGCTATGGATACTTCATGCGCAAATGGAATGGAAGAGAAAATAGCTTACAAGTCTGATAAACATCTTCTAGTGTGTTCAAACACATTTCACGGGCTGGAGGTCGGAACATGATCAAATACCTAGAGAAGATATAGTTTAGACATCATACCAAAGCACTATGAATCGGTCCAAACTTACATGAGAGCTTGCACGCAAAGGTTGACACGCTCAGGATCCTTAGCAAGACTGGCAACCCGTTGTGTGATATCAACGGTGATTTCCGGGATCTCACTGAGAAAGCGAACAAGTACTTTGATATCACGAGAATCAAGGTATGGAAGAATACTATCCAAAAGACGAAGAACCCATGTGTCGTAGTGGATTGACACAGTAGTTTCGTCACCATCGTCGTTCTCATAATCCCGTGCAGATGCGGCTGCTTTCATTTGAATGCGATCATTGTACCACTCCTCATTGAGCCAAGTGATGGTGATATTGAGCCGACCGCGAAAATCTTCCAATATGTACCTGTAAAGAGTCTCTCGAATTGAGTCAGAGATAGGCTGCCTGCGACTTGATTGTCCTTTAACAAGCTTATCACCACCTTCCAGGCCAGCTGGAGCACGGGTGGCTAGGCGGGTAAGGAGCAAAACCCAGGCGTCCCGATCAAAGTTACTTCCGGCCAAGCGGGAGAAGCCAAGTTGTTGCTGGTTTTTGGTTTTCGCTGGCGACGGGTTTGTTTCTGCCAGATTTATCATCGAAAAAACACGCGAAACAGCACTCCGCCCGACCTCACCAGCATCCTCTTCGCTGAGAGGAGGTGGCTGGGGTAAAACAAATGGTCCCATAGACACTAGCTCGGCTTGAACTTCAGGCAGTTCTGGCATAACTGCACCGACTTCCTCGGAAGGATTCTCTGCTACATCCATGGGCTGATATTCTGGTTCATAATCATCATCATCGTCTGCCGTGGCAGCAGGTTGCTGCTGTCGTTGCTGTTGTATGCGTGCCATGTTTTGTTCCTTGGTAACAGTCTCATATCTATTTCGAATAGCCTAAAGACCTTGTCAGCGCTAGACATCGAGTGTCGAATTTAAATCAAATAACCTTACATCAACGGCTTGCGTCAGCATTGATTGATTAACATGAGCCAAGAGGGGCACGGCAATTTTCACAACAAGGTCAGGCGGCAATTGCTTGACATCAAACGAAGAAAGCCCGATATCTTGTGTTAAAGTAAAAAGCTTATCATAGCTTGTGGGACCTGGTGGTAGTGGAGGAATCTGGAGTATGGGTGGAGTCATAGCGTCCAGACGTGCTCGTTTGGCCGTGTCTAAACCATCTGTCGGCTCTGTGGGCAAACCGCGTTTACGTGAGGTATCCTCTGTAGCTTCCAGCCGGGATTGCATTAGACGCTCGATATACATTTGCATCTTCCCGATCATTGGGTGACTTGGGTTCCTATGGAAGAAGTATTAGCATTAACCAAAGAAAAGGAACATAAAAACAGCAAACATACTTTTTGATAACGTTGATGAGTAGTGCTCGGGCTGTGCGCTCCATTGATTTAACACTGACACGAACCGTGGGTGTAAACGGGGGATGGACATGTTTCGCTGGGTAGAAATCCAGAATGGTGTTGATTATCTTGTTGGCGATAGACTGACGCGTGCGGATGAGAGGAGCCAGGCAATTCAAAGTAGCATTTACAAGGATGGCATCACTAGACGCCAATTAGTGAGAGCGAACAAGATATTCCATTGCGGCGACTCATACCTGGTTTCTTCTTGAAATACACCCAGAAGTCTATCGAGCAAACCTGATGCCTCAGCCTCCAGATGTGGGATCATAAGAACAGTGTGAGCTCGTGGCACAATGGCCAACGAGGTCTCATTTTGATCCGGGCGCTGAGAAACGGTGAGTATTTTTGCGTTGAGACGGGAAGGAAATTACTCGAAGAAACATACTCTAGGGTCTGCAATCAGACCCGGTGTTTGAACCTGCACCACTCGTTGTAGAAATTTAACACAACAAATCCTGACAGGAGCTGGAAAAGAATCCATTCGTCTGAGAATATCTTGTTTTATCGTATTCATTTTTTCCCATGACTGTGCATCTTCCGGGTGGTTCACACTTAAGAAGTATCACGTTAGTATTCATGGCTGCCATTTCAACATTTAATCCCTCATCCTACAAGCAACCCGGAAGAGACCTACATATGGCGGAAGATGAGCGGATATAAACTCGCCGCAGTTTGCACCAAGCTTTGCAGAACCGCCGAGTCCGTCTCGGGCAACAGCAGGGTCTCTTGAATGGACTGCAGGACATTCTGTGCCAGCTGCTCCTTCTGGGAACTTGCTAACAAGGGACTGGAAAATGTCTCTGCTAGAAAGTCTGCACCCCATCTCCGTAACTCCAGTCTTGCGTGGGCTCCAACGATCGGAAGGATGCCACTTATGATCTGCGGGTAGAAGGCTGCATCACCGAGGACCAGTTTACGGGCAGAGTTCAGCTGAACCACTTGATTGGCGAGATCGTCCGTCGCTTGAGCCATCGCGACTCTCGAGGGAGGGCAAGGAAATATATGCGATAGGTAGTACGGGGGCGATGACGTTGGCAGGTGTCCAATTCGTGGATGTTGAGATGTTTCCTACTAGGACCGGCGCGCGAATGGAGCTGCGTTCTTGGCAGCGGCGACGCGCATGAGTCCCAAGTGAAAGCAATCGGGTCGAAGATACGCGCCCTTGGAGGAATAGGACAGTAAGCCAAAATTAGGAGGTTAGGTCGAGGTGGGTGGTGGGAACAAAGAGTACGAGGGAAAAGTAAAGAGAAAGTCCGCAGGGGCCGAGAAAAAGGTTGAGGTACGAAGCCGGCGCGGATGTGATCCACGATGCTGCGGTTCAACATGCAAATCGAGACTCAAGATCACAAGGAGACAGGATATCCAAAAACGCAAGTTGAGTTGTGAAATTGGGATTTTTCAAAGGAGAAGTAAATACTTAGTTTAATTGTCTTCAAGTTGGTGGAGGATGGAAAGAACGGAGTCGCAATTGGTTCTGCCATGAGATTACAAGCAAAGGGAAGAAAAGAAGGTCAGTAATTACATGTGTGAATACGATATGATATAGAGCCAGAGTCATTAAATGATTCTCAATCTGAAAAGATACTGAAATGTTTCGTCGTATCGTAGAAATAAATGAGCTTCTCCATTGACATAGAGAGGGTTTATCACCGCCAAGACCTCAGATGTCGGAGGCTCGGGTCTTTTGCACTTCGCATTTGCCTTTCCCATCTTGGATCCCACCACCACCCACAATGCCCGCTGGAATGTACGTTTTGAACCTATTGTCAAACCTCTCGGGGGTGTCGCAACTCGGCTAACATATTTTCAATCCATCACAGCTTCAACTCCACGTACTACGGCAAGGATTACCGGGCTGGCGCAGCCCTCCTGCGTGCCCGCCGCCCATATCTGGTCAAGAACGCTCTGACCGGTCTTGCCCTTGCTGTATTCTCAGTTGGCGTCTGTACGTATCCTCATTTTTTTTACCCCCCAAAAATCAACTTCCATAACTGTGAGCTCTGTTGAGCCAACATGCGCAGTGTGCCGATGATCATTCACGGGATCACTCCACCCGCTGCTCGTCGTTCCTGAGATGCAAAATGCTAATCTCTTTTTCCGCTCTGAATTTATAGACTCCTACACCATCCGTGCTGTCGGCCAGGAAGAGTTCTCCGATGTGAAGGTCCCCGATACCCCTACGAAGCCTTTAGCGCAGCAGAACTAGAGCCACACCCGCCATGAAGTTCTCATCGAGGATCATATCGATTGATTTTTCGATAAGCATCAGCTAGGATACTCTCGATCCAGCTCTTCTGCATGTACCATATATTGGCGGCACGTGTAAAGTGATATCAGGTGCCCGGCATAGCGAGCCCATCTCGGGCAAATAAGTCACTGGAGCAAATTTGGGGTTTAAGGAGTATTTTGAGCAGACCATGTCTTATGAATCTGCAAGGACAATGGGTCTTTTTTTCTCGGCACTTATGTGTGTATTGTACAGAATGGATTGATTAGTATGTTTTCTTGTGCACAGCGAAACTACGATTGCCACTCTTCTCCGCATAACCGTACCGCATGACTATCCGTAGAAACAGAGAACTATGAGAAAAGGCTACCTATGGCCTACTACATGCCGAGGTTTGAAATCTTAGGCCTATGGGTATTTTACTATTTCATGGCGTTTCGTTCACTCTAAAGACATGTATTGTATACTATCCTGAGTTACTCGTCTCAGAATTATATCCAACACAATGAGATCATAGACGACAAGATCAATCTGCGATTTCATGGAGTATGCAATGGCAGGCGATCCATGAAAGAAGAATGGGTACAAAAATAAACAAAAGATAAGAACATAGCCAGATCACTCGGTTCTCAGAACGCGAGGACCCTTCCTTTTGGTGGCGCGCTTACGCTTCAGACCCTTCTCAAAAGCAACAGCGTTGCTGTGGTCACGGTCAAGGTTATCAAGATCCTTAACCTTGAAGATGCGAATAATCCAGTTCTCACTGGTGAATGCCTCCTCAAGGGTGTTGAGCTGTGGTCCCTCGGCCGGCAGTCTCACGCCACGGACGCGGTCAACAGCCTGACCGGCGGGGAAGAGCGATTGGTAGTTGTAGTAAGACATTTTGTACCTATTGATCAGGGTTGGTTAGTTTGGGTACCAAAAGATTGATTGGCCAATCCTGCAATTGGTCGAAAACGAGACAAGGGAGATGCTTACATCAAACTGTTTTTCATGGTTGGAGTAGCCTCATCATCAACACGGTACTCGCCACGGGCCGTGAAAAAATCACGCTCCTTGACCTCATCGGGCCAGATACCCTCGGCGATACGGACCATCCACAAGAACTTATTGAGATCATCGCCGGAGTAACCGAGCAAACCACCGAAAACAACCAAAACATAGTCCACATCATGTTGACGGAGGATAGGGTAGCTAACCTCCTCGCGAGAGCTCATAGCCTTACCAACGGTGGCGATGTGTGTGTTGTTCCAGGTGTTGTTGTCGACCAGAGTAGGTCGGTCGGCCATACCACCAATCTGGTAGCCGTAATCCCACCAGGACATGATCTTAGCGTTGTCGGGGGTGTTTTGACGGAGCCAGTAGTATGCCTCACGGTAATCATCGATGATCATCTGGCTGCCATCTGGCAGGCGACTAGCCAGTACAACAGAAGGCGATGAGTAGGCGTTCGAAGTAACCCAAGTACAGTGTGCAACAAAGATAAGCAGGTAGAGGGTCAGTGAGCCGGAGATAAAGGCCTTTGAGAAGTATGAATAGATGCCAACAATGGGGTTCTTGATCTTGCCATAACTCTTGGCATCTTTGGCGTTGGCTTTCGCTTGAGACTCGGCGGTGGGCTTTGACATGACCAGGAAATTATCGAGTACACTAGACAGGGCAAGGCCGGCAGCGACACAGACAATTGGCGTGAGGGTCAACATCAAACGAACCATGACACCAGCGAAGTAGCTTGAGAGCACAGCATAAATGATGACGAACACATGCTCATCCTTGAGTTTCTGGAAGCACAAGAAGACACCGGCAGGGAAGAGCCAAATCAAAAAGTTAAGGTCAAAGAAGAAAGCAGGCCAGGCTGTAGGCTGATGCTCAGAGACAGACGCAATAATGGGGATGTGAATCTTGGCGTAGCCAGTATCCCACAAAGAGTAGAAACGTCCACTCCATGGAGCAATAACACCAGAGACAGTGAGCAGAATCAAGCCAGCAAAGCCAAGGCCGAAAGTCAACAGAACCATAGAGGTCAGCAACTTCTGGAACTGCTTGCCGGGAAGGAAGCCTCGGACAAACTCGGCGAATGCGACGAGCTGAACGAGTCCAAAAACCCCAAGTGCAGACATGTGATCACTGTTGCGGATGGGCAAGAATCCCACAAAGGGGATTTGCATACTTCCAAGTGTTCCCAAAGCATACCATGTGGTGTATGCAATATAGGTGCGGGAGCTGTAGCGGCCCATGCAGAGCAGGACGAAGACATGGAGGGGGATGAGGTTAGTTATGAAGACATAGCCACCCCAGGCAGATACCATGTATCCATAGAATAGAGCAGTCAAAGCACCCCACATGATTGAGCCATTCTTGACAGCCTTGATCCACAGAAAGAAAGTGAACACCAGCAGGAAGATGGCAATGGCCTCGTTATCATAACTGCCAGCCACGGAACGTGAGATATATCCAGGGGTGATACCCATGAACGCAGCAGCCAGAAGACCAGCCGATGGAGAGGTCGACATTTCGCAGGTCAAAAGGTACATAGCCAAGGCCGTTAGACCAGAGAAACCGGGAGCAAGCAGAACACAGATGTTTCGAATATCGACAGGGATCGTGAGGAAGCGTAGAATGTGGTAGATCACGCCGCTGGTCACCATAAGACCAGGGTACAACGTGCCACCAGTGACACGACCCAGAGGATGCCATGTTCCTGAGTTGAAAAACGAATTTCATCAGCACTACCCTGTGGTACCCTAGGGAACTCGGAGGCCACGCAAGCCAATATGAGGATGAACATACGGTCATCGAACCAATCCCAAAAACTATAGAAACCATTCTCAACCAAGTATTTTGTGGCTCGGAAGTTGAACCAAGGATCGACTGTGATGGTGTCAATATCGTCAAATCGACAACCTGGCCCGTGGCCACGTTGTATACGGCATGAACCGCCAAGGGGAGATCGTACATTCGTGGATGATACTTTCAAAGCCTGTAATTAAAATAGCGATTAGCATGCCAATGGAGTACGCTTGTATTGCAATTGGGCCAAAGCATACGGATAACACTGAACAATCGACTGGCGACGGCGGCGGCTGCAATCGTCAAGAGAATGATGATCCGCAATAGACCGCGCGTGTTCCGGCCGGAGCTGCCTTTAAGCAGCACATCAAGAGAGGACTCGGCCATAATGGCCAGGAAGAAGGAGCAAAGTCCAAGAACAGAAAATTAACAGTGAAACATGAAAGTAAAGGAATGAGTGGCCTGGAATTGCCAATTGGGTTGGATGCTCGGAGGAGTTGGAGGAGGGAGAGAGCTGCGCAAGGTGGTCACTTCTTGAGGGTCTTGGCATCGGGGAAAGGCGCCACCTCCGATTGATCTCCCCGCATCATCGCTTTCGACTCTGTGTTTTGCACCTTTTTTTGCCTCTGTTTGATCGGAGTTTCGAATACCCTTTTCTTGTGCTGTCGGTACTCGCTATCCGAAGATATTGTCTGTATATCTGCAACAATGATGTCCCCTGGGCACTCAGAGGCGGAGCTTCCTCATCTATCAGTCGAGCAGCTCTCGAAGCTCGCCGCATCCAACGTTCCCCCATCACAGCTCTATGGCATCCTCTTTCAATATGAAACAGATGCCAGACTAATGTCGGCTGGCAGTGGTAGTCCAGAGACAGGCAGTTGTGACCCCGAGCTACTCAGCCTTTTCTATGCCAGCTTCTTCTTCGCCCACCTTCTTACCAAGCAAATGTGAGTCTTCTTTGCTTCCATTCCCTAGGGCCGATCGACTAATAATGACCCATACCAAATAGTCCCGAAGCCCGAGCCTTAACTCAAAGAATGCCAAAGAGTATACGCGATCAAGATCCTACCCTGCAGAATTGTTTAACTCTCCTACGAGCGATCTGGCAAACACAACATGCTCAGGTTTATCAGATCCTTCGAAAATTACCCTGGCCCGAGCCTTTGAAGCCATTAGTACAAAGATATGAACGTATGGACTCTTCTCTGTAGCTTGCCAGCTGTGAAGCTTCTTATCGCCTACTAACAATTCTTATTCAGGCTTCTTTCAAGACCAAACATTGATCGCCCTTAGTACTTCTTATGAGGCGATCCGACTGCCAACAGCAGCAGAATACCTGGGACTTGACCCGGTTGCCGCAGAGCAAGCAGATCCAACCATCGTACAAAAGTTTGCAGACTGCGGGTGGAAATGGGAACCCGAAACCAAGCTACTACATCCAGTTCCGATCATTGTACCATCTGTTGAGCCACGACCATCCACCGGCATTCGAGATGTCATGGCAATGCTGGGGAATCGTGGATGAACAAACTTGCAAAGAAAACAAAATACGCCTGTAATGGCTCGACGAGGAGATAATTTATCATGTCGAATGACGCGTCTACATCGGACTAAGTTATTGACGGTCTAAGAAATATTAGGAAAGCCCAGAAACAAACACTATGTATACTGATTCCGATGGAGGACTCAGCAATAACGCCGGAATGCATAACGATCTTTTGCTCTTTCTTGGTCCAAACTGTAGTATACAGACGCACGACAGCCCAGGGTATGTACAGGACCCAAATGATAGCGTCTAAAACGATGAGAAAAGGAAATAAAACGATGAGAAAAGAAACCATTCCATCTTTCGCTCGTAATGTTGCAACTCGAGGGGAATCGGCCCCAAAACAATCGTACAAGTAAATGGATCCTAACAAATAACTTCTAATACCCTGGGGGGAGGTGCGAGTTCCGCAAGAAGATGCGTATCATTCCTCCTCTATACCATTCTCATCATATTTAAGGAGACTCCGCAGCCTTGGCCTGCAAGAATGCCTCGAGGTCGAATTTGGGGTTCTCGGGATCGGTGATAACTGGAGAGGATGGTGTCACGTTAGCATTACGCCTTGGAAGGGTACTCGGCATGCTCGGATAGCATTTCTTCGAGCCATTGGATGTGAGATGGGAATTATAACGTACGGCCAGAGGCTTGTGTCTTGGTCTCCTGAGGCTGGCTGCGCTTCTTCCATTCGGCCTTAGCCTGCTCAATCAGGCGCTCCTTGCGTGTGTATTCATGGTCGATCTCTGCGCGCTTGGCCGCCGAGTTGATAGATGACTGGTGGTACACTCCGTAAACAAGGCCAGCAACAAGAGCCGAGTAGCGGAGGACCTATACAATTGCGAAGAACGGTTAACATCCGATGTCGCATTTGAGGGGGGAACGATCAGTTGATGCTGGTAGTCCAAAACTCACGTTAACACCCTGTGTGCTAGCCATTATGAGAGGTCTCCGGGAGATAATGAATGGACAAAAAAATTAAGAAGCGAGAAACCGAAGGACCGTTTCACAGGCGTGGACTGTCAATGGCAGTTAAATCCTCGGGTTGGGGCAAGGCGAGTTCTCTGTCCCTGTTCTGCGCGAGTTTTTCCGGCGCCGTTCGGAGGCGCTTATGTCATCCCCCGTAAAGAAAGCGCAGCGCGATGAATCTACATCTACTAAAACACAAGCACGGTCGGTAGCCAAGATGTCTTCCATTCAGCAACGCAAGAATGAAATCTTGGCCAAGAAGGCCAAGCTGGCCGAACTGAAAAAGCAACGAGAGCTTCGGCAGAAAGAATTCACAAACACGCGGAACAGTGTCGGAGATGCTTCAGAGGTAAACACACGCGCTCCATAGAGCTATTATAGTTTCGGTGAAACCTCTAACACTAACGGTATAGGTCGTTTCACCGGTTCCGAGTCACTCTGGCAGCAGAGCCGAGCTTGACGATTTAATATCGCGCCTAGTCGATCGACCTGGATCAGCTACCATTAGCCAAGCGGCTGAAGGTCAGTCCGGGAGGGGAAGTCGCCCAAATTCAGTCCTCAGTGCCAGCCAACTGAGTGGGGAGAATGCTGAGACATATCCTCCTTCGTCGCGTCCGCAGTTACAATCAATCGCTGTACAGACTGTTGGAGAGGAAACCTACACATCTTCCACACCCGAAGCCCCGCATGCCCCTGAACCTAAACCAGAGGTTGTCACATACAGCAAAGCCGTGCAAACAGACGATTTAGGTACACAAACCGAGTCCCAGGATGGCTCCGTGGTGTCTGACAATGAGGATGGACCTGATACCACGCGATCCAACAAGCGTTTTAGTCGACGAGGCCGAGAGCGAGACGAGGAGATTAGACAAAAGATTCGCAAAGAGATTGAAGATGAATTGCAAGCGACCAAACAGGAGGCTGATAATGCTTCGGCTGCTCAAGCTCAGCTACGGTATCCAATGCGTACACTTGATGATGACGAGCTAAAGGCTGTGACATCTTCAAATGATTTCTTGGACTTTGTGGAACGGTCATCAAAGGTCATTGAGAGAGCACTTGACGAAGATTATGATGTCCTTGCAGATTATGAGCTGGGTGGCATTGGTGGCGACCTTGAAGAAGACGAAGAGACTGGCAAGAAGCGAAGAGGCATTCGGGAAGTTTGCCAGTTCTGGGACGAAAGATGGAGCAAGAAGCGCACCATCACTGATATCAGCTTCTCCCAGAAGGTAGGAGAGAGTACCGTTCCCATGATATGAATATCAAGTACACTAACTTATAAAATTAGTTCCCGGAATTGGTCCTTGCATCTTACACAAAGAACCCTTCAGCCCCTCATGAACCAGATGGCCTTGTTCAAGTCTGGAACCAACATTTACAATCCCGCCCAGAATACGTCTTCCACTCGACATCTGATATTCTTACTGCAAAATTCTCCCCCTTCCATCCTAACTTGATTGTTGGTGGATCGTACTCGGGGCAAGTGCTCTTATGGGATACTCGCTCCTCACGCATGGGCGGCGGCGCCCCTGTACAGAAGACCCCATTGACGGGATCTGGACATACTCATCCCGTATACAGCATCTCTATTGTTGGAACTCAGAACGCTCATAATATCTTGACTGCATCTACAGATGGAGTGGTCTGTGGGTGGACCGTGGATATGCTCTCCCAGCCTCAGGAGTACCTGGAATTAACTACCCCCCCTCCATCCAAGACTGAAGATCTTGCACCCACTACAATGTCTTTCCCACAGTCGGACCCAACTTTCTTCATCGTTGGTACTGAAGAAGGGGGCATCTACCCTTGCCATCGATATGATCGAGCTGGTGCCAAGGCTGGTACTGATCACCGTCTCGCCTACCGCGGCCATGCAGCACCAATTATGTCCACTGTGTTCCATCCAGCTCGGGGGCCCGTTGACTTGGGCGATCTCATGCTTAGCTCTAGTCTGGACTGGAGCGTCAAACTTTGGCGCGTTCGACCACCTGCCACAACTGCATCGGTCACTTCTACAGTGGCTTCCGCCCAGGTGGTTTCCCCTATCCTGGACATCAACAGAGAAGATGTAGTCTATGATGCACGCTGGTCCCCTCACAGACCTGGTGTTTTCTCCCTTGTCGATGGTGCTGGCAACCTCGAAGTATGGGATCTCTACACAGATACTGAGGTTCCGATTGTCAAGACAAGTCCTTCCCGTGGCCCGGGTTCCGTTCTATCTCGCAGTCTTAACAAGGTTGCTTGGGAAGAGCGAGAAGGCAGACGTCTTGCGACTGGTGGACTCAACGGGGTGGTCACTGTCTTTGAGGTTGGCAAGGGTCTGGGTGGACCTGCAGAGGAGGTACCATCAGATGAATGGACAGGCATGAAGCGGTTAGTAGGAAAGCTGGAACAGAAAGACCGGGTGACTTAGGCCTTGTTCTTCATTGTGTCTTGTTTCCTGGTTCCCTTTCTTGTCCCTGTGTCCAGTCTTAGTGCCATATACCCCATCCTTTCCCCTTCGATGACATACTGGATTGCTGTATCTAGTAGTTCTGCTCTATACTTCTTAAATATTTCAATAAGAGACCCAATTAATGTACATGGTATTCCAATCATCATTCTCATCTATATATAGAACTGTTATTGCGCGGTATTGCGCGAACATTTTGTGCGAATATTTTGTGCAACATCGCACTTTTTAACCTTGGATGGAAAATTCAATTCCTCAAGGGTCTCGACCACTTGGACAAGATGTAGATGAAAAATTTATTCGAACTTTATATCAAATCTGTTCAATCTATAAAGTTTGGCCCCTCGCGTTCTAGGACGGTTAAACCTTTCAGAGCTCAGAAGCCCCATTTTTTAGAACTGAAGCCAAGCTCGAGAGCAGATAATGACGAAGATCGAGACCGATATCGCAGTTGACCGGTAACCTGAACAGGCGTTGATAAACCAGCTGAGAAGCCTTCTTGGCAACCAGAGATACCAGTCCCGGGCCCAAGCCAGTTCCAAAAAAAAAAAAAAAAAAAAAAAATCAGATTTATCCTCGGCGCGAGGCATTCTCCAACTCAATCCCACGAGGCTCGGTAACGCACCAAGCACATGTATAACCGCGCTGGATCCTCATAGCGATAAGCGGGGGATCCAAGTCCGTAGAAAGTGTGCGGTTGGGGTCATAAAGTCTATCAAATACCAGTACCGCGTAGATCGCCTCGGAGCATAACCGACGATCCTAGAAAGGCAAGAAAGCGAACGACAAAGGACCCATGCGGAATCAAGTGGGGGTAGAGCCCGAATACATCTCGTCCGACCCAGCGGACAAGAGCTCGAAGTCTTCTAGAATGCCGGCAAATTTCCTGATGCGGCCATGATGTCAAGCATCGGCGGTAATTTGATTCCCAGATCGTCGCGCGGCGCTGACGTGCGTGGATCTCCGATTGTCTGAGTCGAGCTAGACCGTGATGCACTCATCCGAGGTACGCAAGTAACCTTAATCCTCCCGACCAGTCATGGCCAAGTATAAACGGCGTTATGGGGGTGGATGTGGATCCACAGCCTGATGGGGTCTTGATGCCCCTCAACTAGCAGAAAATGACCGTTGAAAGAGGACCGATGAATCCCGACGCCATGGTTCAATATGCATTTAGACGTTGATTCCCATACATCGCCAAAATTCACAGTTCTCGCAGAATGAAGATGAAAATACTTTTAAGGTGCAGTAGCTGCTGATCATTCGAACGGATTTTGGTTCTTGTGGCAGCTGCAGGAGTCTGCACCGGTTGAGAGCTTTGCATTCTTGCCCGAGCCACAGAGTTTTTTTCTCCATCTTTCTCTTCTTCCCTCGTGCACATCAAGACTCACGAATATCCAATGACCGAATTTTGTGCTCAATTGCAGAGAACCTGCCACCCCAGTGCGTCATGGGCACCCTGGATGGCTCCAGCTGGTCAGAGAGCCACAATCCATCAGGAAGTGGCACTGGCTTAATTGCTGCATGTGTCATTCTATCCGTGGTCCAGATCATGTTTGTGGCTGCACGATTCTATACGCGCTATATGCAAAACACGCGCTATGGTGCCGATGACTATGTCATGCTCGTTGCCTTAGTAGGCTTTTTCTTCCTCTCTTATTTCCTAAAGATAGATTCTGATTATCTTACGACGATAGGCCGGAAGCCTGACAAGAGCAGCCATGTATATTGTCTGTGAGTTAAGAACCACGTCTCAAATGAGATCAGAGCTCATGCTGATGCGGCGTAGTGGCCGAGAGAGCAGGACTTGGCTACCATGCTGATGAACTTGTTCATCTCAGTCAAGACAAGACTCTTATTAAGAAGGTATTGATTGATCACCGCGATAATAGCACAAGAAACCGAATCTAACGTCTCGGATTAGAGCTTTGTGGTCATCGAAATCCTTGACTTCCCCTTCACTGTCACCCCAGCTAAAATTTCTCTTCTCCTCTTTTACCTGCGTATCTTCAATACCCGAAAATTCCACATTATTGCGTACTCTGTCGGAGCCCTAGTCCTTGGACTGGGCATCACAGTATTCTTCGAAACTCTCTTTCAATGCATCCCAATTGCACATGGATGGTCTCCTCATGTTGAGGGCACATGTATCAACCAAACCACATTCTATCGTGCTATTTCTCCTGTCAACGTCGCAACAGGCTTAATGATTCTGATTATGCCAATTCCATTTATTTGGAAACTACATGCACCAAAGTCACAGAAAATGGCCCTCACAGGGGTATTTCTTTTATCTGGACTGTGAGTCTTCCTAGTATGACATGACGGCCTTGTAACTAACAATACAAAGGGGAACTGTTGTTAGCATTCTACGAATGGCCATCTACTTTTCAAGCATGCCATCTCAGCTCAATGATGTATCTTGTCAGTCACAAAGGATCCAAATTGTGAACTTTTATGCTCATAGAAACCAGGGTTTTCAATCAAACTATCAATTCTCACTATCGTCGAAAGTGCAATTATCATCATCGCCACCTGCCTCGTCTCCATCTGGCCCCTAGTCACCAAATGTGTTCCTCGATCTATCCTCTCGAGATTTTTCTGCAGTGCAAATCGCAAAAACAGAATTTACTGCCACCATCAATGGTACTTGGAAACTGTTAGAGAACATCCAAAAAGCAGAAGTGATGAACAACTTGCACCTTGTTCAGAGAATTCATCTAGGGGCGCAAGTTGGGGCAGTCGGCCTTCTTCTTTGGCTGAGCTGGAAGACCAGCGAACATCCATACTTCAGGACGAAATGGATCTGCGACATCATCCATGGGTTTCGTATGAAGTACACATCACCGCTGGTGATTCAAAAGTTTAATAGATAAAAGTCGTTTAGAGGAGATGTTGAGACGTGGAATCAGAGATTATTTGTGTGGTAATAGTATTAATAATGATCGATCATAAAAAATAAATAAAGCTTTATTGAAACCGAAACATCATTGTCATATGTGTGACAGGCACATGTCCTTGACAACCTCTTGTACCTAGTATGTTGCATGTATGTGGTGGCACCACGCTGATAGTTGAGGTCTTGCACTGCACCTCACTTCCCCTCCTCAAGTGCACTGTCCTCGTTATTGCTGTACCAGTTCTATCCATCCTCTTACGTGTTTTTACGCAATTTCCTACAGTAGCAGCATCTGACAATATGTTAAGCCACATGTGCAAAGTGATTTAACCTTGGAATGCTTGCGATGAAGCACATAAAAAATCTAGTAGGTGTATCGGAAGCCGGTCTATATAAACGTGTTAACAAATAGTCTGTCATAAATATTGCTCTCAAAGAAACTCACTCTCCCCTCTATGGCTTTGGGTGTTTTCGCTTGCTGACTGTTAACAATGTAAAAATAAAGAGTGAACGCCCCGACAAGAGCAATCATAAGAATATGGGAGCTGGTGAAAATCAGTACATAGACTTCAATGCGAGCAGTATGAAAGAACTCACCCGATGGATACCCATACTGCTGTTTGGTACTGTGGAGCCTCCTGGGAACGAACAATGTAGCTCCCTGCTATGCCACCCAGCCCGTTGCAAGCAGTAATAGCAGCTGCAGTGGCAGCACGCTTCCATTGACCGACAACATTATTGGCTTGGAAGGCATTCAAAGCTGCCCAATTTGAAATATATGCTCCGGTTGCTAGAAACGTCCCAATATAACGCACGGTCACCTGTTTTGATTGAGGTAAACCGAGCATTAGGAAACCAGCTATTAAGCAAAGGGCATTGAAGACGATGAATGGGCCACGCTTGCGGAAGTAATCTCCTGCTAAAGATGTGAGGAGAACAGGAACCACGGCATAGTAGTAGGGCTATAATTTTTTGGCAAGGTTAGTTAGTATTGAGTAGTGGAATTTTGAGTTCTTGTCTGAACGTACCGGTGTTGAGAGTAAGATGGACTGATTTGAATTGAATCCCATTCCATTCTGCAGGATGATGGGCAGGAAATAAGACAAGGCGGTTGAGACCAAGTTCAAAAGGAAAAACATGCAGGCAAACCCATAGATCTTGAAATCCTTGAAATTGGACAGCAATTTTCCCCATGAAAATGCCTCCGGAAGCAGATCACCGCGGTCATTTTGAATCCTCTGCGACGCGAAGCGCGCTTCCCGCTCCGATAGAAAGTAAAAGCTTTTAGCTGAATTCTCGGGGAAATCGACCATCCACCAATAGGTGATTACACCTAGAACACAAGAAATCAGACCCTGGACTAGATACATCCAGCGCCAGCCAGCCAGTCCAGACGCCCCATCCAGGTGGTTCAGACCAAAATTGACAATATTGCCAGTTGCCAACACGATCACCTCACCAGATTGCAAGAAAGCAAAGCGTAACTGTTGTTCCTGCCGAAGATACCATGTGCTAATGAGATAGGTCAGTCCGGGATATATACCCGACATGGCAATACCCAGCAGGACACGCAAAGCAATCATTTGACGCCAGGTATGAATGAATGCCGTACATAGCGTCAGTAATCCGAAGATGAAAGTAATTGTTGCAAACCAGAGCCGCGGACCGATGAAGCGGACGGCGATGGTACATGGGAGTTGGAAGATGACACTGGCAACGGTAAAGATGAAGATGGATACGGAATACCGGGATCCGTGGTCTAGCTGGAGATCACTCAACATTGAAGTCACAGCTGCGGATGATAGAATCCCCGAATCGAGCAGGTTGAGGCTGCACAGAAGGCCAGCTATGCTACAGAGACGAACATCTACTTTCCAGCGAACTCTTCTTTCGAGCTCGGCCAATTCGCGGGCTTGATCTTCAATTTCGTGGTCCTCGAGCGGCCCTGGATTGGATAGAGTGGGGGTTGAATACTTGAAGCCGTCGGCCATCTTAGCTGATGCCGTGCGGTGACTCTTTTTTTCGCTCCGTCCCTCTCTTTCGAAAAGCCGAAGAAAAGATCAGGGCGCCGGTGATGAATTGTGGGCAGGGGCACTTCAACTGCACTGGGGGTGCTATAATCCTGATCCTTGCAGGAAGGAATTGATGCTGATTGAAATCAATCAATAGAACATTGTTTGTTTTTTGCTTTTAGGGTGTAAAATCCTAAAGGTTCAGGTTGCCCATTACCAATCAATAGGCAGCTCGGAACTAGTTGACCTGCATGTGCAGCCCGCATGTACTTGAGAAAAGCCTGGAATCTGGCCGAATCTCCGGTGTTTGTTCCGGAGATAGATCAGCCTTAATAGGATGAGTAGAAGCCATCGTGCAGAATGAAGTTGAAGACTCAGTAAATCACATGTGCACCCAATATGAATTATGGAGTAGACTGATTGGAGGGACTTATATTTAAATTAAGATTTGGCATACTCCGTCGACCCAGCCAGCTACTTACTAAATGACCGCTGTTGAGCGACCCGATCGTCTGCCTCAGGGACCAAAGCGCGGGCTGTTTCTCCACTCGCATCGGCGATTTTCATGGTTCCTTCATTCTTCATTGTTGAAAGATTTACAGTCTTCTCTTTGTTCGGAAGATAACACGCATGTGTTTTAGGATGTATAATAGGACCTTTCGCAACTTGAAGGTTTCTACCTGGTGCTATGCTCGATACGTACCTAGGTAACCATCATACCTCATACTCAGCACAGCAATATGTGCACACCACAGTGACATAGATATAGAGTCTCACTTTTAGAAATCTCTTTCCAGGTATATATATGTATCAGCTAATAGATCCCAGCCTCGGAGGTCTGAGTGGAGTCTGCTTGGTTTTATAAATAAGACTGCACTCTGTATACTTGAAAACAGGGGCCATTTGACATGGGGTCCGGAGTCCCATTCGCTTTGTCCGACTCCACCGATAAGCATAATATTTACCTCTGGGCTCGGCGAGATAATCGCCCAGTGACCGTCATCGCCCCCAAACAAGCAAGTTCATTTTTTTCAGAATTACTGCTTTTGGGGGTTCATTGCATGTTAAACCCTGACAAAAGCAGTAACTGAGTACCAAAATACCCAATACAAAGAGTAAAGCTAGCCGGCAGAGAGCTGTGCTTGCCCCACGCCAACTCGGGCGAAGGGAGCCTCTCCACTTTCGAGCTGCTGATACATGGTTCACCTCTTTTCCCTTCCCCTAGCCCACTTACCTATTTCTTCTTTCTTTTCACTACCGCTAAACAAATACTACCTCCATATAACCCTCACCTAGCATTATGGTCGAACTCATTACTCCCCCCGATCCTCGAGACCTGCTGCCTCCTCTTCTCGCCTGTCTCCCCACAGCCTTTGTCTCCCCACGTCCGCCGCCAGCTCTTCTCCCTCTGCTCTCCCCAATTCTCCGCCAGCGTGTCCAGATTCTCAGCGAAGTGAACACATCCCCCAACGAAAAATGGATCCAGCTTCTTTGTTGGTCCGCCGATAAATCAGAGCGTCTGCAAAATGTCGTGGGTAATACCACTTTCGAGCCGCATCCTGTCTCCGGCGAGATTGAGCTGGCCGACGACATCCCCGTGTCCTACAAGCGTATTGACGACGAAACACTACGTGCCCGATTTTTGCTACCCGAATATAAATTGGCGGTGATCTACCTTTGGTGCCCCGATGACGAACAAGGCGGTGGTCGTGGTTGGCGGGTGGCGGAACTACTTCCGCGCGAGAGTCCCGCGGCCGACGAGCACACCTGGGCCTTCTCAATTGGTGAGGCAAATGTCCAGGCGAGGGAGAAGCTGTTTTCCGATGCGTTGGATGTCCCAGCCAACAGACAAGGGCCCAACCAGACAAGTCAGCAGGCCGAGGATGAAGAAGACGATGATGCCGACTACTGGGCTCAGTATGATGCTACTCCCGGACGAACCCCGGGGCCCAAGACCCCTGCCCCGGTAGGTGGTCCTTCCAATTTTCAAGCGGGTCCGTCGGAGGACTCGTACTTCTCGCAGTATGGTGACGTCCAGCCCGCTATGGACAACCATGATCCAGAAGAGCAGGAGGCAGAGGTTGGACCAACCTCTCTCAACGGAGATATGCTTGCGAATCTCCTCCGCAGGCAAGTGAACGGGTCAGGGGATGATGAGAAACCACGTACAAATGGCTATGCCGCGGCAGACGCACCAAATGACGTTGGTAGGTCCCTTAGCCACCCACGGCCGGCATCTGGATCGATATCGTCCACCCACTCCGACACTGTGGCCAGGCTGGAGCAAGAAGCCGCTAGTCAGTCCACTTATGAAGTCGGGGTGAAACAGCACATTGGGACCAGTATAAAGAGCTTATTTCGATTGGCTAAGGCGACAGGCGTAAGCCGAACTGAATTCCAGAGCATGGTCCAGACTGAACTGGAATTACTGAATATAACGGATGATGACTGAATTTGCTTTGTGAATTTCCACCGATACCCATGAAGCGTGATATTTGCTTAACTTTCAGGCGTCCGAGTATAATTTGCGAAACAAAAACATCATTTCTATGCATAGATGCATTGTGGTCTTGTGTTTTGGCGTGGAGCATATCAGTTTCATCTTCTCATTTTCATGCATCAAATATATTTGCTATTATTTTCGTTCATCACTGATATTGTGAATGGAGTACCGGAGCTTTTATTATTGAAATGTCTATGTTATTAAATTAATCAGTACAAACTGCAAGTTAACCTCCAAAACCTTGGAAGTAGAAGACGGCTCTGCTCAGCTCTAGAGATGTTAACGGATGACTAAAAAAAAGGGACTGATCCAGCCAGTAATAGCGTGGCCCCACCGCCTTGCCTTGCCGGAAACTAAGAAGGTTGCGTGTCCCTAATGCGGCCCCCTCGTAAACTCGAGATCATTTCTTCCCTTTCTTCAGCTTTCCCTGGTCTTTTTTTCTGGGTGTAATGCCCTGTGGTGATCCTGGTAAGTCAATATCTCCTTCCTAGTCACATGGATGTGCTTGGGGACAACTCCCACCAACTGAATGAGCTAATGTTGACGTTTCGCGTTTTGGGAAGTCTATTTACTTTAGGTGGTTTCGCGGTCGCTCTCTTTTCCTCTTTTCCTTTCTTTCTTACACTCACCATGTCGTCCCCTTCGTCCTCTCTGCGTAAGAGAGGTGGGAAGAAGGATGCTTCAACTGCTTTGCCATCCGATGATGGTTCATTGCACCCCGTGGCGGCTCCGGGCAAGCCAAAGTCAGAATGGGACTATTGGCTGGCCATGTCCATCCTGACTTTGTTGGCCTTTGCAACACGTTTCTGGCGCATCGATTATCCCAATGAAGTCGTCTTCGATGAGGTCCATTTTGGAAAGGTGCGTATGCGTTTTACGAATTGACCACCACGGTTGTTGGCTCTTCAGCCCCAAAAAAGGAGAAGCTTGAAATCTAACATGCCATATCTTACCAGTTCGCCTCGTACTATTTGCAACGTACCTATTTCTTCGATGTTCACCCACCTTTTGGAAAGCTGCTGTTCGCCTTCATGGGCTGGCTGATTGGATATGATGGCCACTTTTTGTTCGAAAACATCGGCGACTCGTATATCGAAAATAACGTGCCTTATCTGTCACTACGTGCCATGCCGGCCACTCTCGGTGCATTGACTATCCCCGTGGTGTTTCTGACCATGTGGGAATCCGGTTACTCTTTGCCAGCTTGTGTGCTAGCTGCTGGTCTCATGGTATTCGACAACGCACATGTGGGTGAGGATCGTCTGATTCTTCTGGATTCCACTTTGGTCATCACCATGGCGCTGAGTGTTTTGTGCTATGTTCGTTTCTACAAGCTGCGTCACCAGCCGTTCGGTAGAAAATGGTGGAAGTGGCTGCTTTTGACCGGTTTCTGTATGAGCTGTGTGATCTCGACCAAGTACGTTGGTGTTTTCACTTTCGTTACTATTGGTGCGGCGGTTGCCATTGATCTGTGGAATCTCTTAGATATCAACCGTCGCCAAGGTGCTCTTGACATGGTGACCTGGGTCAAACATGTCGCAGCTCGCATTGTGGGATTGATCATCATTCCGTTCTTCTTCTACCTGTTCTGGTTCCAGGTCCACTTCACTATTCTTACCCGATCTGGACCTGGCGACGAGTTCATGTCACCCGAATTCCAGGAGACATTGAGTGATAATGCGATGACTGCCCAGTCAGTTGGAATCCAATATTATGACCAGATTACTTTCCGCCACAAGGATACGCGCGTTCTTCTCCACAGCCACTGGGAGACATACCCTCTACGATACGATGATGGCCGTATCTCCAGTCAAGGCCAACAGGTCACTGGCTATCCCCACAATGATACCAACAACTTGTGGCAGGTTATTCCTACGGTTCCTTTGACTGATAACCAGCCCAAGAGCGTTCGCAATGGCGATATTATCCAACTTCGCCATGTTGGCACTGACACCGTTCTGTTGACCCACGATGTGGCATCTCCGTATTATCCTACCAACCAAGAATTTACCACCGTCTCGCAAGAACTGGCCGATGGTGACCGACATAATGACACCCTATTTGAGCTCAAGATTGAGAATGGGAAACCTTTCCAGGAGTTCCGTACTTTCGCTAGCTTGATTAAGCTCATCCACGTTCCCACTCGCGTGGCCATGTGGACTCACACCACCCCGCTTCCTGAATGGGGATTCAAACAGGCTGAAATCAATGGAAACAAAAACATCCTGCAATCCAGCAACGTTTGGTTCGCAGAGAGCATCGAAGGGATTGAACCCGACAGTCCGCGTCTGAAGAAGGAGGAACGCCAGGTCAAGTCTCTGTCCTTCCTGCGCAAGTATTTTGAATTGCAAGGTGCTATGTTTCACCATAACAACGCACTGACTAGCAGCCATCCGTATGCCACCGAGCCCTTCCAGTGGCCCTTCCTGCTGCGGGGTGTAAGCTTCTGGACCAAGAATGAGACCCGGGGACAGATCTATTTCTTGGGTAACCCCATTGGATGGTGGATTGCCAGCAGCTTGCTAGCCGTATTTGCCGGCATTGTCGGAGCGGACCAACTCTCCCTTCGCCGTGGTATTGATGCATTAGAGGAAAGTAAGTTGACAAACCGAGCCCCTCTTTTCTCTGGGGCTTATGATCTCAATTCACTTTACGTCCATGGACTAATTTTCCCTTTTTTTGTCAAATAGTTTGGGGTCCTGGTACCCGGTCGCGTCTGTACAACAGTACTGGTTTCCTGTTCCTTTGCTGGGCTGCGCACTATTTCCCCTTCTGGCTGATGGGCCGTCAGCGTTTCCTACACCATTACCTGCCGTCCCACCTGGCCTCGACCATGGTGACTGGTGCATTGGTTGAATTTATCTTCAATGTATCGCCGCTTGACCCCGCCACTGCCGCACCGCCCGTGGATGATCCCTCCGGTAAGGCCAAGGGCACCCGAGCAAGCCGCAGTGTACGCCGCTTCGTGACGGCCAAAGAGCGCATGGGCCTCAACTCTGTGCTTGCGGCCTGGGGAGCCACTATTGTTATTTTGGGGGCTACCATTGCGGGTTTCATCTTTTACGCGCCGTTGACGTACGGTACACCCGGTCTAGATGTAGCTGGCGTCAATGCCCGCAAGTGGCTGAACTACGACCTCCACTTTGCTAAATAAAAAAAAACCCTCCTTTCAGGGTGACCTTGTTTTCTTCAGAGCCGATACATAAATATTGGTGTGGGTCGGAATGAGTGTTGGAAGCTGTTTCTGTTTATTCCCCCCGCCCATCATGGTCACTATGTAGAGCATGTATCATATCTGTGATGTAGAACTCGGGAAGGCTATTGGAGGTGTTGGTTGGTAGGGCGATTCCGGCGGACTTGTTTGACATATGCTGTGTATACCGATCATCTTTCAATTTATTTTTCCATTGATGTGTGTTTCTCGTTCCTCATTCCCCTCTGTTCCGATTGAACTTTTGGTCGAATCCATTTTTCTCTAGTCGGGTCGAGTCCTGTGTGACTGGCTGCTGTGATACAGAGGGATCGTCAGGCGACCGCAAAAGTATCCTGATCTCACGTGATACGGCCCCGAAGATCGTCGATGTTGAGATATTATTATTATTATTCACATATACGCTTGGGGATGTTGACATGTTTTGGAACGAGATGGGTGATGAGTAGGTACATATGTTTGTTATGTTAGGTACATGGATCCCGGGAGGCTCAGAGGTATACCCGGGGATACCGAGAGAAGATGGATCCACGGATTGGAAGCTGAATTCTGCGAGTATCTATGTACAAGAAGTGTGGCCGGGCTTACGCGGCCTGAGTCCTGCCTCTTTATCGAACTTCAACTGGAACTTAAGAAGTCTACATAGCAGATTAAGATCACCACCCAAGTGGGCAGTTGACTATGTGAAGTCCTAATTATTCTATTGTATCGTATACTAATCCAATCCAAATCCAATTTGATCCAAGCCCAACATCCTACATTTCCTCAACTATTGCTACCAAGCAGCAGAATCCTAAGGCGGTATCTAATATTCTGAATTTTGATAGGGTACTAAACAGCATACTACATGTAAAGATAATTCCAACAAAAGATGGATGTAAGAAAAGGACCGGCAGAATCCCGAATACTGACCGCCTAAACCAAACATTTTGATGGACTAAACGGCAGAATGCCCGAGGGCTAGGCTCGATTTGCATAAACTTTAGCACTTGGAGGACCAGAACTCGCGATTCTCTTGTCAATCATAAAGACATGTGTCAGATTTCACCTGGAATGTGGGAGTCTGGATCTTTTCCCCTCCCCTCGTCCTCTTCCAATTTGTGGGTGTTTGTGTTTGAGTACAGATCGGTCGAAAGGGGGAACCCAAACAAGAATAGGAATAGGATCTAGGTAGACAGATCCTGGAAGCGATTCTTCAACGCCACCACATTCCGCATAGATTAAACTGGATTAATCTGGATCAATATGGATGGGCCGCATTCCCGTGTGAGGAGGACTGGCGAACCCCTCTAATACCGTACGGTCGTATCTGCTAGTTATTTTTAGTGGCTGAACTCCCCAGCTTGGCTATACATAGTAAAGAGGTTTCACCTTAGAGACAGAATTTTCATCACACTAGAGGTATGGTAATGTAGAAAAAGAAAAAAACCAATAAAATAGAGTATAAATAAATGGAATAGAAGAGGAAATACTTATGAAAATCAGTGTCCATTTAATACCGTACCAGAACAGAACCAAACAGGTATATCCTCATATTTCTCTGTTGATTAATCCCAATCCAGTCAGGCCATACCAGACTCGTACGGCGTCTAACCAGTACCCGCCACGGAAAAAGGCCATAATGCAGGGACCAGGTCTTTTCTACTGCTGCTGCTTCTTACCTCTTCCTCTTCCTTGAACCCATTCACTCTGTTAACACGCTGTTCGCGTTCACGTAAATTCCTGCTCGGGACCTGAAGCGGTCGTTTTTCTTTCTCAGGATTCGGTGATCTTCCAGGGTTCTACCCGACCCTTTGATTCCTTTCTCCACTCCCCACTTTAAACTCTCCAGATCTCACTGGCTCTTTGCTTCTAAGAATCGCTTGGAGTTCAGAGTGAAACGGTCATATCCATCTGGAGGTCTCAGTTGGGTGGGTAGCCTTCTTTTGCTCCGTTCTGCTTCTTCTTTTTTTTTTTTCCCCCTTTTCTATCAAGCTTTCTCTTTTGTTTCCTGTTTTGTTTTTCCCTCGGTTGTCCTTTTCTTTGGCGCTTCGCTTCCGTCAACTCTCCGTCTCATTGGAACCTGTCATCAACAAAACCCAATTCCCCTTGATACCCGAGGTGTGGCGATAGACAAATAATATCGGTGCATTTCTCTGTGGATTTGAGGTGGGTGGATTACACGAATTGCACAGCAGATCGCTGTCAACCCACATGGTGGATTCCTGCTGGACCTTGATCGGCCGCTAAGAGAAGTGTGTTGCTGTCGTTAACTATTAACTCCGTGCCAGAATCTTCGGTATCGCTGACTCGTTCTCCTCTTTCTTAGTCTCCTGATCGACTCCCCTTTACCTTCTTCATCACATCGCTTCCCCTTGCACCTACGTCGATCGTGTACCATCTCTCCCTTTTCTCTGCACGGTTGACTTTTTTTGCCGTTCATCTGCATTTGACACATCAACATTATCCGAGAGCCAATCCGACCCTCCACAGGACCCACGGAATATTGATGGGAGTTCTTCACGACTAAAGGAGGCTGTCAATACACATACCCTGTGCCATTCGCCTACAGTAACTATTCCTGATGCCTATCAAGCTACCCAAGAGCTTCGCTCGGCGAAAGTCGTCTGGAAACATCTTGGAGGATGTGGAAACGCAACCGCAATCGTCCTTTCGGGTATTTGAACGCCCAGGGCCCCAACGAGCGATGACAGACGGTGGTCCTTTGACAAAGCCCCTGAGTGCAGGAAATGCGGTGCCCTCAACATTGGAGGATTCCGATAACATGTTTGCGGGGACAGAGCAACCCCTGGGCAAGAATCGGTATGAAATGCCTCGGCCCAAGGACTCCCTTAGGAAGCGACTGACAAAACAACGTATCAGTGGTACGACGGCATATGAGAGTTCAACATCTACTCGGCTCAGCTCCTCCTCTACCCAACCTTCCTCGATGGAGGTTTCTTCGCCTGAAGAGGTTTCCCCGCATTCTCGGATTCATGACATTCCCGCTCCAACCCCACTCGCCGGAGCACTACGAGCTGCTGCAACAAGAACATTCTCCTTCGGTGGGCGATATTATAATAAGTCATCTGCGCCCTCGGTCCCCCCACGAAACGCTACACCAGATGAAACCACGAGACAACGGGCCATGACCAACAGCACGGATGAAACGGCTACTCCGCCAAAACTAACGGATGAGGACTTTGGCCTAGGCGCAGGAAGCGATGATTTTGGGAAGATGTTTGACCATTTAGGAAAACGGGAAAGTGCTTTGATGCGCGATTCCTCCCCTCAACGGACGGATCAGGTATGACAAGACCGTCCAATTTTATGCAAGGGGACTTTTTATTCGCTGACGATCATATAGTTATCATTTTCTCCACCAACACAAGCACCACCGGAGTTCGAAAGTAGCGGTAGGGCTGCACGGCCTATGCCAATCAATACAGACCGATCGGCAGTCGTGGAGCCTTCTCCTTACTCGTGGAATAGCCGTCACTCTGAAGAAGGGTTGCTTCATGATCCGGACGAGGGGCCATCAAATGATCGGATTTCATCCTCGCAATCGCGACATTCCCCAGTATCCCACCAAATGATGGGCGCTACGACTACTCATCGGGCTTTGAACCGACCACGCAGACGGTCTGAAATGGGGCTGCGAAGAAGTTCCAACTACCCTAGTGACAGAGATTCCAATCCCATCGATGACGAGGATGCCACGATGGTCAGAAACTCATTGATGTGGAGCAGAGAAAGTACCTCACCATCTGGTGCCACACCGCTTCTCGAGAAGGGCCAGTTGCATAGCCCTGGCGAGCTCTCAAGCCCGGAGCCTACTTCAATGTTCTCGAATATCCGCTCACATACTCACGAGAATATGGATCCTTCGATTGCCGATCACGCACGTCTTGCTGTTCAATTTGCGGAAAACCTACCTAAGACTCCTTCTCCCGGAAACAAAGTGATGACTCCATCCCAATTTGAGCATTATCGTCAGCAACAAGAACTGCGGCGGTCAAACAGCGATGCGTCTCAAAGTGAAGAGGAATCAGATCACGAGGACTTTGATGAAGAAGACGAGGCTGAAAAGCAGCGTGAAGCTGAACGTCAACGACGGAGACAAGAGGCTCATTTATCTGTATATCGTCAGCAAATGATGAAGGTATCGGGCCAACAGGCCCCATCGCCATCTCTACGTCCAGTGATAAGTGGCGCAAGCAGCAGCACCCCTAACCTTCCTATTCATGTGCCGAGCGCAGGAGACAAGTCATCGAGCGGTAAAAGCAACGATGATGATGACGAGGAGGTTCCTTTGGCCATTCTCAAAGCGCACGGCTTCCCTAATAGCAAGCGTCCTCCTAATAACTTGGGCAATTCAAGCTCCAATCCAAATCTTCGAGCATCGATGCATCCGTTTGAATCATCTTCTAGCTCTCTAGTGGGTGCCGATCAAGGAAATCGAGGTAGTCTACCTGTGTTCGCCCGGAATCTTCCACGAGACCCCTATTTTGGAGCGAGTCTAGTCAATTCGGCAAACCGAGAGCCACTAGCCATGGGTGGCGGCTCTGTATATGGTGGTCCTGCTGCATCGCCTCCTGTACCCCAAGGAGGCCTTGTTGGTGTTATTGCCCAGGAGGAACATATACGTGCAATGAGAAGAGGTAGTCCAAATACACAGGCCATGTACGATATGGGAGGTGTGCCTCGGCCATACTCTATGATGCCACCGCCACCACCCCAACAGGCGATGTCTGCGTCAGAGCAGGCACAGCTTCAGTTGAGCAATCAAATGTCCAGCATGATGCAGATGCAGATAGAATGGATGCAGCAGATGATGCGCATGCAGGGAATGCAGGGCGCTCCGCCGCCAATGATGCAAGGTGCCAGTATGCCGATGCCGCCGCATATGACGGGCCCACCACCTATGCCAGGAACCCCCATGGGCCCTCCCTCTATGACAGGTCTTCCTCACATAGCAGGCCCCACTTCAGTCTCCGGCAATTCTAATATGAGACCCGCATCCATGCCAGGGCTTTTTCCATCAACTCCCACTAATTTTGACTCGCGTCCTTTGAGCATGCTTGATCCAAACATTGCCGTACGTCGGACGGGCTCACCGATGCCTAATCTGCCTGGCGGATCCTTTCAGCATAATTCTCCTGGTTATGCGGCATCAATTGCTCCTTCTGAACGCAGCAATGCAGGCATGGCACCTCGGTACCGCCCCGTCTCTGTTCAGGGCGACCCTGCTCAACACCTCTCCCCATTGAACAGGGCATGGAATGATGAGAATCGGTCTCATTCCCATCTATCTATTTCTCAGACTCAAGCAAGCATTCCAAAATCGACAACAATTGCTACAGTGACCGTCAGGCCCGTCTCACGGACTAGTCAAGCTGGCTCAGGCGTCCGCAAGCAGCATACGGGTTCGGATGACGAGGACGATGATGAAGCTTGGGCTGACATGATGAAAAAGCGAGACAAGAAGAAGAGCAACTGGAAATTGAAACGAGGGCCTTCCTCTTTCGGTGATCTGTTGGGTGCCGTGCATTAAATAGGAAATCTCCTACTCTTCTTACCTTGTCAAAGCGTGCATCTGGGACGTGCAAGTGAACAACCCAGCAATTCGCAGTATAGAACGACTTCACCATTTAATTTCCCTTTTCAATCTCTGTCTTTCTTATTAAAAACTTTTCAATGTCGCCCGCCATGACACGAAGACCACGCACATACATCGATAAAGGCTTTTTTTCCGTTACGCTTATTTTACTTTGCATTCGCCTCAGCCTGCTTGGATATGCCTCGGGGTTCATGTCTCCGCTTCCAATCTGGACCTCTCCGTTTCTCTTATTTGAATGTTTCTCCTTCTGTCCTTACGTCCTTTCTTTGCATCACCGTGATGTCCCAGGAAGAAGCAACGTTTGAAAGTATGACTACATCCTTCCTTTCCTCTCTCTTGGCATTGGCGTCGGATGGCATGGCGTTCTATCCCACCACTTTTTGTCTTCTGTTCTGTTTATTTTTTTTTTTTTTTTTTTGCGTTTGTTGAATTGCCAGCATTGTCTGTGGGCCTTGATTACTTTGCAAGGACAGTCATATTGTCTACCTACTCGACTAATTCCATCTCGACCGGGGACGGTCAAAACTTCTACCTATCTGCAAGTCTCTCCATCTCCGTAAGCTTCATAACATTGTGGGCAACCATAAATCAAAGCTCTTCCGCAACATCTACTTTGTCGGCGCCAACTCTCTCAGAACACCTTCCGCATCCGTCCAAACCTCATGTAGTATGTTTCTTGCTGATAGAATTTCCTTCACAAGCCCAACTCCCGTCCCCGCGTAAGTCGTCATTCGCCCATCCACACCCCACCCTTCATCCCCCTTCTGGACTTCAATCGCATACAACCGTCTATTCTCCTCATCCGTCATTCCACTTTTCACCGCATCAACATAACTACGATTAATGACCCCCCGCCCATCATATCGCTCTGGCCACCCCTTAATCCCACGGACACGATCATAAACTGTCGACCGCACTGTACTCACGCCGCCGTCATAAGCATGTAGAATCTCCTGCTGATACCCCGCTGCTAGGTTTGCCTCCGAACAGGCCAGGAACCTTGTTCCCATGACTGCACCACTTGCACCAAGGGCTCGTGCAGCAATGAGACCACGACCGGTTGATATTCCGCCTGCTGCAAGTATATGACAAGGTTCATATGTTCCAGTCCGTTGAGCAGAATGAATTTCAGGTAGAAGAGTTATCAAGGATGCAGAATGAGACAGCCCATGACCTCCTGCATCAGAGCCTTGAGCGACTAATACATCAGGGCGAAGTGTAGACATGCACGTAACGGCTTCCTGTACAGAACCGATTTGTATCCAAATCTGAGTCTGGTGATGTTTACCCCCCTTGGCCTTAATGTTTGTATTCAAAGTCCTAATATCATTCACCCAAGGGAGAAGGTCGGACAGCTCATTGGGTGCGAATAACCATACTGCTGCGACGCGGTATTTCTCCAGGATGTTCATGGCTTTTTCTCGATCTGCGCCCCAGTTTAGAAAGCCTACCCCCAAAGGAAGGGTATCGGTTTCCATATAGAACTCCTTTGCTGGATTGCACACTTTCATATCCTTCATTAAAGTTACCGCGTCATGTAACTCCAACTCTAAGCCGAATATATTAAAACCTCCAGCAATGAAGCCTATGCCACCAGCAGCAGAGACGGATGTAGCTAGTGGGGCTTTTGCAATGTTGAGCATTGGGGCATTTGCTAATGGTGGACCGCTGGGATTGATCCATGGATGCGTTCCTGCAAGTTGTGGTTTATTATCATCATTGAGTTTGCGGGGTGCAGCCATGGTGCTGGCTGCTACAAAATGTCTTATTGGGTTTGATAAGCAGGTAGGGCGGATTGATAGTATGCTTTGAATGCCGGAATGGAATCGAGAACGAAGTACCAACACTGAAGCTTGTTGATTCATGTTACAGGAGGATCATATTTGGTGGCGAGAGTTAAGAGAGGTTTGTCGAACAGGCCTGTTCTAGAACCCAATGACAAACTGGAAGGAGTTGGAGTTCAAATGTTCCACAGATCGGCACTAGCAGGTCTGAGTATATGCGGAGAGCCGAGGGTCGTAATCTTATGCTTGGCTTGGGCTTTAAATATTTTGCCATTGATATCCACAACACCGAATTCATTTCTGTTAAAAAGGCTCTAATCGACTTCATATAGATTATTCAATCTGCAAATTTACTCTTTTTTGTCCCATCAATCCATTCTTACTTTCTATATACGAACTAGGTTAAACAACGTCACGTGAAACTTACCACGTGACATATAAAATCATGTGATATCGATCGAGATCACGAGATCACGATCTTCTAACGCCATTGACCTTTTTCCATCAAGTAATCGAACCCAAGTCCTCAACTCCAACAGAACAGTGCGGTTGCATGCAACCTAAGGCCCAAGAGACACGCCGCATAGTCATACTTAATATTGGGTGTCTGCCTAATCACTCGCTCATTGGAACGTGAAGCAACCTCACGGCCCCTTTGCTGGAACATCATTCAGGCCTTCATCTGCCGCAGTGAATGCAATCATTGGATTGAATATTGGTACCTGGCGGCATTATAATATCCTTGGACTCAAAATCGAGAGGCTACAATCCTCTGTTGTCGAGCAATATAGACGCATCTTACATCAGCTTCGAAAAGCTCGTCGTTGCCTAGATTTGGTCAAAATGAATGCCCCAGATAGGTGAGTGATGCTTGCCTCAACCTTTTTTGTTCGTTACAACCATCAACTTCCATACCACTTTTATTCGATTTGAATGTCGACAGCATGAGACTTCGGTATTACTTTTCTTTTGATCTTTTTGCTCCATTCAAATGACATTTGGTGCTGTTGCAAAATTCGAGGCCATTTACAGTTTATTCAAAGGTTGAGATGATCTCAGAATATGTGGTTATCTCTCACTTAATCATGCTGTGTTCCCCGTGAGCGGGGTATATTTTTGGTCTAATCTTCTGCTTTGGCGGCTCTCTTGCGCAATCCTATGTTTTCATTTCAAACCTGGCACTTGTCTCCAAAAAACTTTCGTCCGGCTCTATCCCATCTTTTCTTTTCACTCAGGACCAAAACCAGCCCTCATGAGTGACATACACGCCTTCTTGAGTTCTTCGATTCCTTTTGATACGGCGACCAATGCTGTCGCGAGATATCGTGCAGGAACTCGCTCTGCTTACAGATCGCGTCAAGAACACTACCGTGCTGTGGATGATCGTCCTGAAGTGTTAGTTTGATGGGAGAGGCAGTTCCTTGTCGCGACTACTGTCCCCTGATTCTCCCCGAGCTCTTCAGAATTCGCGCGTCCTTGCTGTGTCTGCTCGCGTCACGATGAAAAGGCTAACTTGGATATCAGGTACGAAGCCATTTTGCTCGGCCCGGGTGAAAACAAGATCGATGTCGAGATTGACACCCGTAAGTTTCTGGGCACCTATCCATTCAAATTGATGCGCGTTGTTTTCTTACCTGTTACTGCCAGGTTTGCCATCTGCCGCAATCTTTACTTTCCACAAGGAGGACCACACTTTGGGTAACCTCCTCCGCACCCGTCTCCTGCAACATTCCCATGTCACCTTCGCTGCTTACAAAGTATGTCACTCATTATGTCCTAGTAAACAATGGATAGTATCGCTGAAAACGCCTAGGTTCCTCACCCTCTGACACCCAACTTCCTCTTGCGCGTGCAGACTGATGGCGAAATCACGCCACGCGAAGCTGTCATCAGTACATGCAATGTACTGATTAAGGATCTTGGTATCCTTTCTCGCGAGTTCACAAAGGAATACGAACTTCGAAAGATGGCCAACGCCGCAAACCAGCAGCAAACCTTCGATTAGATCGTAGAGGTTGGCTTTTTTATTTTTGCCAAATGGTATTCCAGGATTTGCTTTCCTTTGGCTGGCGCATGGAGCGGTGTTTGGGCTTTTCTTCTTTTCAATTTGGTACCGTTGTTGTCGCCTTTTTTTGTTTTCTTTTGTTTTCTATTCTTTTCTTTTACTCCTTTCTCATTCGATGTCAAGATCCTGGACATCCATTGATCTTTGATGTGTTGCTGAGCAGTCCTCGCAAGGACTCAATGATGGTTATGATGTGCATCTGGCGGAAAAAGCAATGTATCTAGCACGATACTACATACAAAAAGAAATCTCATGGCTTTAGTCAAATCTGACTACGACAATTGTCTGCTAGTTTAAATTTTTGGATAAACCCCATAGCCATAAACCCCATGATGACATACTATAGGATATTTCCGGATAGAAAGATAATAATAGTCCAAGGCACCCACTGAAAACATGACTAAGCACCCCTATCAGGCTAGTGGGCCTCCGCGTCCCTGCAACAGCGTCATTTGCGTAGCTCCTGATCTCTCCTCCTCCCTCTCTACATTTGTTTACTTTCCTCTCATCAATCCCTTTGTGATTCTTGTGCATCTTTTGTCCATGCGAGCGCTGTATTCATAATGTACTCCTCGTCGAATTCCTTCCTCGGCGGTGGTGGTGCTGGTCGTCCGGGCCAGGCTCCATTCATGCAACAGCAACAGCAGCAACAGCCCTCATACTCCCAATTCCCCCAGGGTCAACAGCAGCCGTCATTGCAACAGCCCCAGCCAACAGGATTTATGGCGCCTCAAGCGACTGGATTTGCGGGGCAACCGTCGCCGTTTGGTAACTCCCGCCTTCAACCCCAAGCCACCGGATTCCCCGCGGGACAGCAGCTCCAGCCGCAGTTTACTGGTTTCCCTGGACAGCAACCACAGCAACAAACTCTGCAACCGCAGCCTACTCAACAGCCAGGCTTCCAGCAGCCCCAATTTACCGGAATGCCCCCTCAAACTCAGCAGCCCCAGCCGACCGCGCAACCAGTTCCGCAACAGCCCCAATTGCAAGTCTCCCAGCCCACCGGGCTTCCTACGCGATTCAAGACCTCGAATGAGATGGCAAGTTCCTTCCAAGATACCGGTGCTTCTGCTCCACCTCCACAAGTTCCGCCTAAAACGGGATCAAAGATCCCCAGCATCCGGCTCTCGTTCATTACCGCTCAAGATCAAGCTAGATTTGAGCAGCTTTTCAAGTCAGCGGTCGGTGACAGCAAGACAATGGACGGCGAGAAAGCGAGGGATTTGTTGATGCGCTCCAAGCTTCCGGGTGGTGATCTTTCCAAGATTTGGGTTCTATCGGACTCAACCAAGTCCGGCCAGCTGTTCTTCCCTGAATTTGCATTGGCCATGTACCTTTGCAATCTGCGTTTGACTGGCCGCGAGGTTCCCTCTGTGCTACCCGAAACTATCAAGAACGAGGTTTCCAGCATGGTCGACATCATCTCTTTCGATGTACCTGACACAGCGCCGGCGCCGCCTCCGCGTAGCAATGTCCCTAGTTTCGATGCGCCACTTCTGGAGAACAAGTCTACGCCTCCAATTGTCCAACAACCACAGCCTCAGCAGCCCAGCAATGCGCAGCTCTTGAACCAGCTGACGGCGCAACCTACTGGATTTTTCCCTCAACAGGCAGGCATCCAACAGCCTCAGCAGACCGGCTTCCCAGGACAAAATCAATCGCAATTCCTTCAGCCACAACAGACAGGTTTGATGACCAATCCCCAGGCAACTGGATACTCCGGTCCTCGCCCTCCGATGCCTCCTATGCCCACTGGCTTCGCCTCGAACCTGAGCCCTGCCCAAACGGGCGGATTGGTTGCTCAGCCCACCGGCATTCCTGGACAATGGGGCTTTATTAACACCCCGGCGCAGGGCCTGCCTAACATCGAGGCCATGAAGCAGCAGCTTATGCCTCAGCCTGGTCGAGAGGGTGGTTTTAACATGTCAAACCTCTCGGGTAATGCTACTGTGGCCTGGGCCATTACTAAAGAAGAAAAGAAGATATACGATGATCTATTCCGCGCATGGGATGGAATGCGCAAGGGCTTTATTGGCGGCGAAACTGCCATCGAGATTATGGGACAAAGTGGCTTGAATCGCCAAGATTTGGAACGTATTTGGACTCTAGCGGACCCTCACAACCGCGGGCGTCTCAACATGGATGAATTCGCTGTGGGAATGCACTTAATTTACCGTGCCTTGAACGGTTATCCGGTCCCCGGTCGTTTACCACCGGAGCTGATCCCTCCCTCGACAAGGCATCTGAACGATTCCATTGGTACAGTCAAGTCACTGTTGTCACAGGATGCGGAAAACCGCAAAACCACGGGAGCATTCTTGCAGCCACAAAAGACGGGAGTTAGTTATCTAAAGGATCACTCCTTCCGTGGAGGCGGTGGAGCACAATCTGGATTCGGTCGCAAGGATGCGACTATGTTCAAAAACAATGACTCTGCTGGCGGTTACCGTTCAAGTGCGCGTCGCCGGGTTGGCAACGATGCTCGAACACCCTCACCTTCTGCGTCTGAAGCTTCGCATGGCGATGAACTCACTGTGGATCAGCTACAGAAGAAGATTCGGGAGACGAAGATCATGCTGGATGCTGTTGATTTCCAGGATGAGAACAAGGTCGAGGACGACGAGGCTCTCGACCGTCGCGACCGTCGGGAAGCAGAGCATCTTATGGAGCGAATTCGTCGTGTACAAGATGACATTGATACTCATCCTAATGCCTCACTCCGCAACCTTGACAGCGGAGCTGAGCGCCGAGCACTTCGTCGCCAGTTGCAAGCATTCGAGGATCAAGTCCCACAGGCTGCCTCTGACGTTCGTCGTGTCGAACGAGAGATTGCGGATGCCAAGCTCGAGCTTTTCCGTCTCAAGGAAGCTAAAGCCAACCCTAATGGTGCCTCTAATATTGTCGGTACGGGTCCTGGCGGTTCAGTAACTGAGGCGGACCGTATCAAAGCTCGCGCTCGTGCACGAATGCAGGCACGTGCAGCTGAATTGGCGGGACGCCCTGCTCCAGCAACTGAGGAGGATAATGGCGAGTCTGCTCGCCGTATGGAGTCTGAAAGAGCCGATGCCAATGCCGAAAAGGAGCGCAACGACACCATGACCCGTGATGTTGAGGAAAGTGTCCGAGACTTCACTCGCAGCTTGGAGGATAGTCTGCGCGATGAAGGAGACAACTCTACTCGCTCGCATGAGCGGCGTCGCTGGGAGGACGCACTGGGTGTCGAGGATATCATTCGTGATTTTATCTATGATTTAAGCCGCAATAGCCGGACTGCGCATGTTCGCAAAGAAGAGTATGGTATAATCTGATATAAAGTTGAGACTAGAGCTAACAGATCGTTTTCAGTCGCGAAAGATCAACCCAGGAACAGCGTTCGCAGTATTCATCGCCGGCAGCAGAATCCCCCGCTCCCCGTCCTTCCATGCCTGCTTCTACTGGTTCTTCAGGCTCTGTTCCTGGTAGCGCCGGTAACACCCACGAAGACCGGGTAGCTGCTGCCAGGGAGCGTGCTCAAAAGCGCATTGCTGAGCGTATGGCTGCTGCTGGTCTGAAGCCAGCTGATGCTTCTGAAAGTCTCCAGCAACGCCAGGACCGAGAGAGGAAGGAACGCGAGGATCGTGTAAGACGTGCCGAAGAGGAGGATGCCCAGCGAGAACAAGAGAGACAACGCCGTTTAGCCGAAGAGCGTGGCGTCCCTGCACCAAGCAGCACCGCTGCTGCCCCGAAACCAGCGGGCAAGAAACCTCCACCTGCGCCTCCGACCCGCAGAGCCCGAGCTGACAGCGCTGGTCAAGCTGATGCTAAGAAGGCCGAAGAAGCCGGTAAGGCTGAGCATGCTGCCCGTGAGCAGGCTATTAAAGAGGAGCAGGAAGCACAGGAACTGGAGACTCAGCGTCTTGAGAATGAGTCGAAGCAGCGTGAAGAAGAATTTCAAAAGGAGAAGGAGGCCCAAGAAGCTCGTTTGCGTGCTCTTGAAGACCAAGTTCGCCAAGGCAAAGTCAAGAAGCAGGAAGAGAAGCGACGCAAGGAAGAAGCTGCTCGACAGGCTAAGGAACAAGAGGCCAGACTTGAAGCCCAGCGTGCTGAGCTTGAAATGGCCAAGGAAAGAGAGCGTGAATTGCAACGTCAGCTCGAAGAAGCTGAAGACAGCTCATCAGATGATGAGGGCCCTGAGAGTGTTACTCCTCAGTTCAGCACTCCGCCACCTGTTCCAATTCCAATTGTCTCTGAGCCTGAGCCTGAGCCCCCTGCTCCAGAACCAGAGAAGGTTGCCAGTCCTACTGCTAGCTCCCCTGACAGTAGCCGCTTCCCTGCTGTTACCCCTGATGCCGAATCGAAAAATCCTTATTTCAAGTCTCTCGGCCAATCCACAGATGCGGAATCTGCACAAGCCACACAGGCTACATCGCCTCCGGCAGCACAGTCTACCAACCCCTTCCACCGCTTCACCCAACAGCAACAACAACAGCCAGAGCCCTCAAAGCCTACCTTCACAGGCGCAGCACCCTTGGAACGCAAGACCCGCGCACGCCCCGAAGAGGAGGACGATTGGTCCAATGCTGGCTCTGATGCCGATTCTTCTGATGAAGAGGATGAGCGTGCAGGTGGTGGCAGTGCTAAGCAACTTGCTAGCATTTTGTTCGGTACTATGGCACCTCCCCGTCCTCTAAGCGCCATGGATGAAGAGAAGCCAGACTCCAAGTCTGCTACTCCCGTTCAAGATAGCCCTGCTGCGCCTCCTCCCCCGCCTCCACCCGCAGCCATCTCTCCTCCCCCCGTGCCATCTGTTGATTCTCCTGCTCCTCCAGGTGGTGCACCTCCACCGCCTCCACCGCCTCCATCTGGCGCCCCTATGGCTGCTCCTCCTCCCCCTCCCCCTGCCCCTGGCGCCCCCGGCGCTCCTCCTCCTCCACCTCCTCCTGCAGGTGCTCCGCCACCCCCCGCTGGTGGTAGCTCTGGTGGAGACCGGTCTGCCCTGCTTGCTTCTATCCAAGCTGGCAAGGGTCTCCGCAAAACACAGACCAACGATCGCAGCACAAGTTCCTCTGCTGGACGTGTGCTTTAGGGAAATAATTGGCTAGATAGATATACTGTACAGGAATGGGGTTGAGATGAGCATTTCGAACAACATATGAATAAGCTCCGCCGCTCTCACGTTCTTTTCTATTTTTTTTTTTTTTTTTCTCTTTGTCTTTTTGTTTTGGAGGGCTTGGCAGATGTTTTATTTAGCATATGAGATTCGGAGATAACGGAGGCGATGTCGTAGGTATCTCTGTTTATGTGTCATTTACAAATATTCATCTGTTATTTTGTTACGAAAAACTTGATTCAACAAGCAGGGCCTTCACCTAGGTATTAGACTAGACTTTTTCGGTGACTCGAATCCCTTTGCTATCATGATGTCGTCCTCTTGCCATTCAAGCATGCAAGCCTGATCCAAACAAACATACTACCTATTTGGCATCACCAATAGGCTGAATTAAAGAGTAACTTGCCGGCGAATTCACTTCTTGAACACCTGTCGAAAGAAACAACGGCGTCATCTCACCATCCTCGCTGAAAAAGACATTCGGCCGCTCCCTTCGATAAAAATCAATGCTGGTGCCATCACTAAACTCAGCAGTCGTATTGAATGCTACCGTCTTAGTATTGAACGTCCACGGCCCATTCCAAGACCTCGAATATGCATGTCGGCCAACATTGGGTCCATCCCCAAACCCCGCATCAGATAGCAATGAATGGACCAGTATATGGTAGTTGCCTCGCTTATCAACCCAAAAGAAGGGATCCTCGCTCGCCTGTGGAAAGATGGGTCCCCGAGGGTGAATGGGTGTATACTGGCCAGAATATTCGGACGCAGTAGCGATATTGATGAGCTCAGTGCCATGACAGTTATATCGACATCCACGATAACTCATAATGGTTTCGTTCAGGTGCCCAGAGTGAGTATGTAATGGGCCAGGGTTCGTTGTATCAGCGTCCCAGGCATTTCCATCAAGTCCAGGGAAAACCTGACCATGTGAAGACCAGTGAACCAGATCATCCGAAGACCAAACACTAATCCCACTCTCCCCGTTAAGGGAGTTGCCAGGGCCACAAGTAAAATTCACCTCTTGGCAGGTAGATGGGACTTTCTGCAAACACCCAATATTATACAACAGGTACTGGCTATCTGTTTCACTCCAGACAACCGTTGGATTATGGGCGAATGTAGGGACAATTTCATGTTTGTATGTATAGGGACCCAGTGGAGTGTTGGATTCGGCTCGAACTATACGGCTATATGGAGTCCAGTAGTCAAGACCACAGCCATGAGTGAATTCAGAAATAAAGAGGTGATATTTATCACTCTCATTTCGGTCACGCATTATGCCGTTGCACCAGGATGAGATTCCTTCTCCTGTACGGTTGTAGCCATTCAGACGAGGACCAGGCCGGAGGTCTAGTTTGCCGCAGTCTTGACCTGTCCAACCGGAGTCACAGATGCAGGATGTGTCTTTGCATATGCCGTTCAGGCTGCATTGTTCGTCTGATGTACATGCTTCAGTTAATGAAAGGAATTTAAAGTTAGACGCAATTATTAGATATGTGACGTAGGAGAGCCGGGCCATCATTGTGATGGATATTTGCTGAAATTGAGGTTGAGGATAAGAATAAGGATATTGAGGATATTGAGTCTGCTGTTCCCACAGGCGAAGCCGAAAGGAATGGATTCCAGGGGCCAGTGAACACTTTATACTACTACTGTGCCGCCATGAGCGGATCAATTGATACATACGTCGTAGTAGTATTGAGTTCAGGCTTTCCACCCGTGGATCTCATGTGTCCTCGCACACTGCCAGTGGGACCTATTGACTCCACATATGCGGAGTGTTGCAGTTTGGAGATAATATCCACAAAAATATTCAGGAGTTATTGGACAAATGAGTAGTAGTATGATGGACCGTGTCCACCTAGTGCCGGATTAGGAAGAAAGTGGAAGATCAATTGTGATTACAGTAGTATGTACCTATATTTAATGTTTTTGTGTTTATTTTCCGATATTTACCCGATGCACTGAGCATATTGACCACTACGCATGACCCTTTCAAGTTTCAAGTTTAGCTACCGATTTCTAGAGGTTTAGTAGTAGATTCATACTCGATGTACATCAACTGATACTACTACGAGGTTGGCAATCGTCCGACCAAAGAGAAAATCTACATATAATCTATCAACAAGACGGACAAGAAAATATCCGACTATACATATCGGATTATAGACACATGATTTGTAAATCCCTCAGGCTTGATATGACGATTCTGATACTTGAATAGAGTGGAAGAAACCATATCATAGTTTACTAGTCACCTGTCCTTAGACCTTCGTCTCCTCCTCGTGCACACTAAACCTATCATCTTTGCCCTCGCTAATTGGTAGAGGCATTTTGCTCCGCTCAATAAACCTCCGAGTCTGTGTTCCAGGCACGAACCAAGGCTCATTAGTGAACAATGAGCCCATATCTTCGAGGGGAAGTCTTGTAGTCTCAGGTAGTACAAGCCAGAAAAAGATAGCGTTTGTAAAGTTGCAGACGCAGAAAATGATATAGAAGCGTACTCCACCAATGTTATCGATAGCAACATCGGTGATCTGACCAATCATTGTATTGAAAGCGAAGGAGGTCATGGTTGCGATAGAGACGCCTTTGGACCGAGTCTTCGTGTCGAAGATCTCTGCGCAGATAATCCAGGTCAGGGGACCCACTGTAGCACTGTAGGAGAAGTTGTAACACCAGGTCATGACGATGAAGGCCCATCCGGCCGAGTCGTTGTGTGTAGTTGCTGGTGGAAACTTGGAGATCAGGATTGTAGGAATGATCTATTTTGTTAGTACGAGTCACATAAGAGGAAATTAGATAAAAAAAAAAAATGAATCACACGTACGAAGAAAAGGCAATTTCCCAGGTTTCCGATAATCTGTGGCCAGCGTCGACCGGTCTTATCGATGAGCATCATACAAAGAAACTGAGCGAGAATGGCAATGATAGAGCTGATTCCCTGGTACTTGAGTGTATCATTGGTAGCGATACCCATCTGCTGAAAAATAGTTGGACTGAAGTACTGAATAGCGCTGACACCGGTCATCTGCGCAGCTGCCTGAATGGAGCAAGCCAGGAAAAGACGTCGAAAGCAAGACCTATCTGTAAAAAGCTCTGTATATGACTTGGCCTCTGCCTCGTGTTCGTGCGCAATTGAGCTGCAAATCTTGTCGTACTCAGTTTGAACCCAGGGGTCGTGCACGTCGCCGCGAGAGTGTAGGCGGGCCAGAGTCTGGAGACCCTGGTCCAGCTTTCCATGATCGATCAACCAACGTGGAGATTCGGGGAATAGCAAGATAAGAGCAGCCAGGAAGACAGCAGGGACCATCTGGATTCCTAGTGATATACGCCACTGGCGCGAATCTGTTGGGCCGAAGCTGATATAGGTTCCCCAAGAGATCCAAGAGGCTACTAAAGAGCCAACTCCAAGCATGAGTTGTTGAAGCGCAGTAACACGGCCACGAATATCCGGATGTGCCAGCTCGGCTTGGTAGATGGGCACAATCATCATGAGGACACCGACTCTATAGACACATAGTTGTGATACTATTAGCAAAGGGGCCAGCAAAAGAGACAAAAGTCCACAAAATCTACATGGAAGCCAAGTCTTAACTCACCCTAGACCTGCAATCACTCGCCCAGCGTACAAATAAGAGATTGTTTGCGCACCAGTTTGTAAACCACTTCTTTGCGTTAGTGGATCGACACAATATAGAGAAATGATCCAGGCTACATACCCTCCCAGTAAAAAGACGACAGATCCCACAAGGATGGTATATTTACGCCCAGCAGAATCACCCAATGGGCCAGCAAAGATAGCTCCAAAGAAAGCGCCTCCGGTGAAAACCGCAGTGATCGCACCACTTTCAGTGCTGCCGACATTGAACTCATTAATCAACGAGGGACTGGCGATGGCCTCAGCAATAACACCCAAATCGTATCCATAGAGAACAGCGCCAAACGAGGCAAAAACGCAGACCAAGAACTAATAAGAAATTATTAACGTGTGCCATAGTACAAGAGATCAGCAACTCAAATGGGAGCTGTGACATACTTGATACCACCGGGGAGGAAGTGCCATGGCTGAAGAGGGCTTAAAGTTTGGGTTCTTAAAAACGCCCAATACGAACTCCCAAATGCTTATACGAAGGAAACCAAAGCATGATATATTTTCCATCCAGCAACGACCTACCTTTGACATTATTGTGGCTTCTGTAGCTTCTTGAGGCCCAAGTGCCGAATCCCGTGTTGCGGTGCTCCTATTGGAGGAAATTTAGTCGGACCAGCCTGGGGTATAAACGACCCCCCGCAGGAGTTTTGCCGGTTACTACTTGAATAGAGACGGAGTTTCCGATTCTCTTGATAATCCTTCGCTTAGTCTCTAGAGTTGGGCTGATGAGAATATTGGCTATTGGAAGACCGGGCTGACATGAGGCGTTATTGGGTAGATGCTTGCGTATGTATGCTCACGATCACCAGGTTCACATTTTCTCTCATCGAGTCTACTACTTTTCAGGCCTGTCAAAGTCAAAGCTGACGGATCTCCCCACTGGTCCGAGTCTCTACTATTACGAGATAGTAAGGCCTATGTAGTATCCCGAGGTCCCATGGATTGTTCCACACATACTACATCTAGTACATGTAGCCACATCAATCTTTCTCCACGTTTGAAATAGAACATAGTATATAGTACGTACCTAGGACTGCAGTGGCAGTTGGCAACCTTGGAGCTTTGTCGCAATATAACGCTTCCAATCACCGGCTTACCAATACTATCCAAGGCATACTCAAGGGCTGCTTTCACATGTGCCATTGTTTGATGTATAAGGTGAGACTCCATATTTAACTGTACACTAGGTAGGTGATGACGATACTGTCAGAATGGGCATTGTTGAATTTATGTGTTTTTCATCCAAATTATTGAAATCAATACTATACTTGCAAATATGCTAGATGATACATTGAAGGGTAAAGACAATTCACTTATCACGACGCAAGCTCTGCGATTACATTGCCCAATGTACTCACACACCACACAGCAACGAGACCCCATCCGATTCTGCGGTCCATACGCCAGTTGTTCAACGGAACAACAATCAGAAGTCCAACAAGGACTAATAGCAGAGTAGCACCACTGATCACTAATACCTTCGATATTGCAATCTCGTATGGAACTTGTTGAGGAGAAGCGGTTGTCAAACCAAGAATCTCGTCGTGTTTGCGAGGGTTTCCACTATTTATGGTCATATACAAACCACCCAGACCGATCCCTAGTAAAATGTTGAGCATTGGACCACCAAAGCAAGCACTGAGAGCCATCACGGGGTAACCAAGCCGTGCGACAGTGATGTCGGCAACCAGATCGCCAAGTGAATTCCCGACAGCGAAAACAGTTAAGCCTAACAGCGAGTCTGAAATGTCGAGGATGACGCCAATAGTCTTCAGTAAAGATACTACCTCCGTCGCAATAGTGGCGATCCATGAGATGGCAACCAGAAACCCAAGGAGAGAAAGGAAAGGTCTCCATGAGTACGGTAGGGATGAAGGGGCAGGAAGTTCAGTCGATTGATTAGGTTCATATGAGTTCTCATCTGAAATTCTCCGGCGATGCCAAGGGCGATGGCGAGTTGATATAAGGAGAAGGGAGAGAAATATGAAGGAGAAGAGAAGTGATATCAATGATGGAAGAAGAAGATTCCGAGGGTCTAAATCTTCATCTAAAGTGGTCCATGCGATAAGAACAAAGAAAAAGGGACCGGTAAAAAGCTGGGTGATGACAAGCCAGCGATTCCAGTCCCTCGTCGGTACGGAGGGGGCAGGCACAGGAGGCGGTGCTGCTGGGAGTTCAGAGTCCCAACGTGGACGACCGGTATGGTCTTGTATAGTTGACTTGCGATGCACATGCGATACCGATAAGTGGGGAATAGAATCATGGCTTTCATGCAACATAGGGGAAAGAATAGGACTATCAGCCGGTAGCCTTACTCTTGGGGCATTTTCATCATCATCATCATTGACTTGATCAATGACCACAGCAGGTATTGGGCCTAGCTCCTCATTTGACTCAGGAGCTTGAGGCTCAATTACCGGGACAGTTATAGTGAGAAGAAAAACACTAGGCGCGGCCACTATTCCCAAGCACCGTTCCATAAAGCCCTTCGATTTCCACCCGGCCAAGGTTGGAAATAGAGTGCAGGCTATTTGCTGTGGGGATGCAAGAATTGAGTGAGGCCACCAACGCTTGAGCCAATTTCGGAACGAGGAGGTGTTGTTGGCTGTCATATCAAATCCGTCGTGCATCAAGAGTTGTTCTGATGGACTAACCACTGGGTTAGGGAGTCGACTGCTGGGCGGTCGAGACGACGGGGTAGCGGGTACATCAATAAATGCGGGAAACGGGGCAGACGGACTCTCGGGCATAAGTTGGGGACTGGAGCCTACCCCTCGTGGAGATACAGACACGGGTGTTCGCTCATGTGTGGCGCTCGTTTGGTAATTTGGAGAATGGAAGGTACTCGGAGGAGCAAGTAGCTCTGGCGTGTGTAGAGCTACCGTGTCCACTGAGTTTGTAGTGGGTGATGAGACGATAGAAGACGATGGAGATGCGGTCAATGCAGCACTGGTGTCAATACGAGGTACCTGAGGAGGTTCCAGAGGTGTTCCCCGGGGTGTCTCATTGGAGGGCCGTCTCACAGTCAAGCGCGGTCCCTGGTCTTGATGGTGCCCTAATAAGCTAGTGTCAAGCTGCAGCCCATCAGCATCGTTAGCGGACACAGCCCGAACTCGCGAAGATCCGTTTACACTCAGTGGCGACAGACGGTCATTAGGAGCAGAAGGCCGACTGGCCCGAGGATGCGAAGCAATAGATCGAGTATCAAACGGCTGGGTATCATCCTCTTCGTCTGAGTAGCTAGAAATGCTGATCCTAGGATCTCGATTTGTATTCCTTGATTTTTGCAGGGAGTGAAGCACAGATTGAAATTCCAGTGCCCCAACCAAACTTGGACGGATCGGGTTCATAGTATTTCGTCGTGACCTATTTGGTGGTCGATAGACATGCATATTGTCACTGATTTCAGCGAGATAACGATTGCGAGTCTCATCATCCTCATCTTCTTCCTCCTTCCAAGAGGGAACTCCGGCCCTTTCCAGCAGATCGAAATCATCAGTTGACGCGCCATGAAGAAGGCTTCGCGATTCTGAAGCTACTCCGGGATCATCCTCTTCCTCGGGCTCCTCAAGGTCCAGTTCCTGGTTGTCGGGAATGTGGAAGTGCGTTCGCGCAGCGAGATCTCTTTCGTACCTGCGACGACGTCGGACAAGATACCAATGCCAGGTCACCACCATCAATACATAGAAGGCGTATAGCCCAACCATGGCAGCCGATTCCCAAACGTGAAGTCGACCGTCGGCTAGCAAAAACATGCTAAAGCTAACGGCAACGATGAAGTAACCAACATCTCGGACAAAACTCCGCCGTGCCACCTTGAAAGGACGAACCAATGCCATAGAACCGGCGACTACAGATGTGATGAAGCTTGCCGCTCCAATAAGTTCACCAATTGCTAAGCTGCCGCTATTCGAGCGCATTGCAGCAAATGTTGAAAAGACATCGGGACTTCCATTGCCGAAAGCGAGAAAGGTGACGCCAGTCAAACTTTCACTTAACCCTAAGATGCTGGCCAATGTACTCAGATCAATGCACAGAAAGTCACTGGCAGCAATACCGATTGTACTGAAAAGAAGCGATAACCAAAGTATTAGTATAGTGAAAGCTAGTGGTTTCGCATCGGGGAGGGCGCAGTAGTAGAGTTGCAGATAGGAGAATAGACCATCCTGGTGGTCTGGGCAGTTGGTTTTAACATAGGCACATTTATCCTCGACTTCACGAACTAGCCGACACTGCATCAGGTATCACAAGGAGAGTTAGTTTCCCATTTGGTGTCACCAAGCTAAAGATATGCGCATCGGGTGTTATAACTGGGGCACGGTACCTCTGGTTCGTCTTCTCTCTTAGCCAGGAACAAATTTCGTGATGCACTTCGAGATGCTCCTCCAATAACATTGCTTCGCAGGGTCCAACTCAGTACCACGAGCCCGGTGAACACGAATAGCGTGGTGTAAAAAGGGCGAACCGAATACCGAGGCCCTTTGCGCACGGCAGGCTGCAGAATATGTGAAAGCCGGTTCATGATCGCGTTGGCTGCGACAGCATCGTGGGCTGAAGAGATATCAATAGAGATTCCACGACCTCAAAAATACGACCATAACCTTGGATGGGCAGGAGTAAGTCGATCACAAGACCCAACCCCTCTCATTGAGCTGGCGTTGACTTGACCTGCCAATGCGGTGAGTGCGGTGATGTCAGCTGGAGTGGAGAGGAGCTGCAGAAGTGGGCCGATGCGTTAGTTTCCAAATAGCATGCTTATGTAGTACATGTATAGCTAGATGTATTTGGACAGAGGAAGATCGTAAGTAATGGAGATAAGAGCAGCCAAATTGGCTAAATACATGGACAAGATAAATGGAAATGGAGGAGTTAGAATGGAACGTATTTGTTTGGATGAGACAATTAGGTGCCTTGTTGCCTTATAGTGTTTCTGCCTGATATCCAAGGATGAATAAAGTTGCTGTCATGTGATAATATTCGCTACAGGTCGTCTTGGTCGGCCGTATGTTTGTTGACGTCTCCATGTTATGTTTGTCGCCCCTCCTGCGCCCGCAATAATCGAACTACATCTCGACCATCGCGCCTGCCATCCCCAGCTGGGGGCGACCGCAATCATGCCTCGAGTAGCGAACAAAGTTCATCGCCGTTCCAATGGCAACTCCACCCCTCACAAGAACACACCCGTCAAGTATGATGCCCTCTGTCATGATGCGATGGTGAGATCAGCACTAACGCGATCATTAGAATCCCCCTCAACGATGATCTGGGAGAGAAGGCGGCCCGTATGGAGGCGCGCCAAGCACTATATGATCGTCAAATGAGTCAGATCAAAGCCGCAGTCAAAACGCCGATGCCCCCGCGACGATACACACACAACCGTGATGGAAGCGAGAGTCCCGGAACGCCCCGCGGATCCAGTCACCGCGGGCGCGAAAGCGACGTGAATGGTCGTGCTGTTACTCCGATGAAGCGTGTTCCCATTCTGGCCAATTTCGAGGAATGGATGAAGATGGCTACCGATAACAAGATCAACGCCAACAACTCCTGGAATTTCGCCCTGATCGATTACTTCCACGACATGTCGCTCTTGAAAGAAGGCGATGGCGTTAACTTCCAGAAAGCTAGTTGCACACTTGATGGCTGCGTGAAGATCTACACAAGCCGAGTGGACAGCGTCGCCACTGAAACAGGAAAGTTGCTGAGTGGTTTAGCGGATAGCCGCGACAAGAGGGCGCGTGATGCCGAGGCAGAGGGAGAAGAAGGGGAGGAAGATGAAGAGAGTGAGGATGGCGCGCCGCGCAAGTCACGTAAAAAGGTACAGTGCATTTGGTCATCTTAAACTTGAAGATTTGTTCATTGGCTAATCATGAATGCCAATAGACACGTTCACATGAGGCTACGCTCGCTCCGTCATTTTCATCCTTACAACTGAAGAAGTTTGAGCTTGAATTTGCTGTGGACCCATTGTTCAAAAAAGCGTCAGCGGATTTTGACGAAGGCGGAGCCAAAGGTCTGTTGCTTAATCACTTGGCCATCGACGGCCTTGGACGGATTGTTTTCGACAGCAGCGACGATGCTGTAGACGACTCCACTAAGACAGCAGAGGGTGATGATCAGCAAGACTCCGCTGACCCTGAGTCACAAAATGAAGAAGGTGAAGGTGAAAAGCAATCTGCTCCTCAGACAGCAAGTGATACATTCGACAATGAGGATATCGATATGGCCACACTGGCAAGCCAATTTTTCCCCGACTTGGATCGCCTAGCTGAGCAAGATGTCTGCCCTTCACTCAAAAACTTCGACCTTGGTGATCCCACTGGATCATTAGACATTCCACTCCTCAAAGCGCCCGAGGATTGGCGGCAAGACAAAAACAATGAAGGCGGCGATGAGGGCCCATCGGGGATCATGCTCGATGATGACAATGCGGTTGGCTTCGACGATGACGATGCCTCTTTGGCTGGTTTTGACCTCAGTGGTGACACTGGTTTCGGTGATGGTGGAGAGGTTTGGGCCAGAGAAGCTGCTTTGGAGCCAATGCTTAAGGTTCACCGGCTAGATGGTGACGACGCAGATGGCGATGAGGATATGGACCATGACGCTTCATATGCGGTTTCGATGTCTCATCAGCCAAGTAAACAGGATCACGAAAATATCCTGAGCTACTTTGATAACGCACTCCAGAAGAACTGGGCTGGTCCAGAGCACTGGAAAATTCGGAGAATCAAGGACCACACAGCAGCTAACATTGCAAACTCAGCTCCCAAGCAGCGGAAAGAGAAGGAGCCTTTTGAGATTGACTTCGGAGCACCTTTGGATCATTCCATTGCGGAGCTTATCTACACTCCTGCCAGCTCTAACTCGGCTATCTGTTTGCCAAAGACACAATGGAAGACCAAGGGTCGTAACCTACTGCCCGATGACAAACACTTCAACTCCCGCAATCTGCTTCGTCTCTTCCTCAAGCCCAAGGCACGCATAGGATCTAAAAAGCTTTTGGGCAAGCGAGCAACTCGGCAACCAGAGCAAACATCTGGAAATGGTGAAATGGACGAAGCCTTCTGGGCGAATCACAAAGTGGAAGACAATGCTGATGAAGGTGTCGCCGGAGCTTACGATGCCAATTTCTTTGCCGATGACGATGGTCTTGCTTTCCCTAATGGCATGGACCTTGATGATGAGGACGATAATCTACCATTTGCCGATGCACGAGAGATGTTGTCCCCGCCAACCGATGGCCCCCCTGGCACGTCCGCTGGAGATGGCTCACAGACCGGTCTTACCGCGTTATTAAATATGGTTGGTGCTACACCAGGTCGACCGGGCGCTGGTGGTTATGGCTCCCAACTAGTCACTCAAGGCGGCCGACGTGCACGCCCAGATTATGTCAACTACGCGCGTGTTGCGAAGAAGGTTGATGTACGACGACTCAAGACTGAGATGTGGAAGGGTATGGGTGAACGCTTAATTGCCGCTTCCGACTTCAGCTCTGCCTCACAGCCTGGAGCTGTATCTAGTGAAGCCCCTGCCGAGCCCGAGAGTGAGGCCGATGTCCCCGAACCACCAACACCAAATGATAGCAGTCCTGAACAACCCAAGAATGAGGATCGGTTGCGATTCACCCAGATCATGAATTCACTTAAGGCTGTTTACCCTACCGACACGTTACGTGACATCAGTACTTCTTTCGGCTTCATTTGTCTACTTCATTTGGCCAACGAGCAGGGTCTTGTTCTAGAGAGTGACATAAGCAAGATTGCCAATGGCGCTTGTAGCTTGGAAGAGATCTTTGTGAGTCGAGACGTTCATGCCGTTCTTGAAGAGGGGGGCATGTAAGTATGCTCGTCGCTTGTACAGTTCATGATGTGCGCAGCATTCGCATGTGTGTTGATCATCAGTGATGAGATAAATGAGTAGATTCTCACGGAGTTTGTCATCTCGTTATTTTTTGCACAGTGGCGCTGGGGTGTTTTGTTTACACTGGAGTTCCCATATTCCTCAATTCAGACCTTCGGGGTTCAATGCTACATCATTTAATTCTAAAGCACTTGCCGTATTTTCTTCTAGGTTGTAAATTGTTTTGGAGCATCCCTGAAGGTCAAGTAGCTTAAATTTTGGAAGCCAGCATCCTACAACATTGGAAATCGGTTTACAGAATTATGAATACTGTCACATGTTGAACTACTTCAATAGGATGATGCATTCAAATGTCAGATGATGACAAGGATAATAATTGGCTATGGTCAAGCTAAGGAGAGAAAAAGGTGTAAATACACAGAAGAGTCGAATAAGCCCACCATAATAGAAAGGAAATAGGTATCTGTATCATCCCCAAAACGCCGAGTACGCCCACTCTGTGCTTCAAGCCAGTGTCAAAATGATTAAGGGTATGAAGATCTGGTGTGTGTCCAATTTTCAAAAGATATGGACATCTCGTTGATTTATTTTCAATTTTCTTCTTCTTTTTTTTTTAGATTGTGTTTGTGATGGTCTTCTTTTCATCGCTTAATCTCGCTCATTGAGCTCAGGTATTTAGCTCTGGTATAGAGTATATTGTGTCCCGCCATGGCATCTGGTTAATGTACTTTAATATGCACCAGGAATAGGCACAGAACCGTAACTCTGTTCCCCGGGAGCTGCTGCCACATGCTCCTGAGTCGGAGGTGGAGGAGACGGTGTTTGGGAGTGAGAAGCAGCAGGAGGCGCAGCGAATTCCCCTTGAGCTGTTCGAGGAGTTGGTTGCTGGACACGAATGGGAGGAGCCTGAAGCTGGAATGTTGGGGTTGGGCGAGTTGGTGAGCGCGGCGCAGCGTACTGAGTTGGAGGAACGGTCGCAAACTGGGTTGGTGGGCCGCCTTCGCCCTTCTCCAGGTCGACAGCTTGAGCCGCGGCAAAGGGGGACTTGGGCGGGTATGATGAGAACCCTGGGAAGCCGGGGGTGTTGGGGGCTGCTTGGCAGTGCAACTGGGCGAGGTACATGTCTGAACGGGCCTGGTCTCGGCTGTTCATTGATTTCATGAGACGGCGCTTAGACCAGAAACGGTAGAAGACGACGACGTAGATGAGGATCACGAGAAGTTCAATGACAACTTCAATAACGGCACAGACAAGACCCCAGTCCTGTAGAAGAGATGGTTAGTATATATGGTTCACCAAGTGAAGAGAGGGTTCGTGAACGACTTACCTGCAAGCGGCACAGCAAGGCGTAATCGATGGCATTCGAGTAGATCTGCTCACGGGTGTTCTTTGCACAAGCCCATCCCCACAGATCTTTTGTGTTTCCGCTGGACTTTGAGTGCTCGTAGATAAGAGCACAAACAAGCCACATGATGAAGCTAAACGTGAAGTAGACGACCGAGATAGTAGTGTAATAGACGGCAAGCTTTTCAGCGCGGTGGTGGCCTCCCTTGAAATAACCCCAGAACACAATCATACAGGCAAGAAGAGAGAAACAAGCCAAACCAAGCAGCAACCATTGTGGCCAAGGGTTGGTATTGGGGGCCCAGGCCGTTGCGGTATTACGATCAGCGAGATCTTTTGTTGCCATGAAAGTGTGGAGAGTCAGTCCCAGCATGGCTAGGACAATCAGACTGCAACCAAAGTTGACAAAACGCAGGAAGATCTTGGCAATGCGCACACGAAGCTTGATTCTCACATCGCGGGCATTCTCCTTCTCTGCATGCTGTTCACCCTTCTCGAGGTAATATTCTTCGCGGAAGGTTGGGCTGAGCGGGTTCAATGACATAGCGGACTTGGGAACCTTCAGGTCCGCACGCCAGGGCGACATCGGAGGCATTGAGTCGTCGGCATGTCTGGCAGGAGTGTTGTTTGATACATAGCCAAAGCCAGTGTCAGCAACACCTTGTGACCCTTTGTCGGTATTGGCAAAAGGGTTTGCCCCAGAGGGCTCGACTGGGGAGTAGATAGTGGTTGCTTCGGCAAACCGGGCTGTGCGAGGGCTCTTTAGTGAAGCACCGCTACTCTCTGAAGATCGAGTCTCTTTTGTCTGCGTCACTGTAGTGTCTCTAGGAGCACCCATGCCACTGTGGTAGGATGCTCGAGTGAAATCATGAGAGATGACAGGCTCATAGGTGTGGGGGGAGCCATTGGAACTGTCACCGGAGACGGACATGATGAATATGGGACGACTAGCGTGATCGAAAATCGAAACCGACGAATTGATTCAGCCAAAAGAGCCAGCTCTTGACAGTACCTCTAGTAGAGAGCGAGTTCCAGATACAGAACAAGATTTCAATGCCAGAAGGGGGGGTCTATTAATCACTAGGTGAGATTCCGAAAGGGTGTGACAACGGCTGAAGCTATATCAGGCTCGACAAGTCACCTTAGAACACCGGATGCGAAATCAGGGTCAACCGATATAACACAGAAAGCCAGACCTGGCGGCGATGATGATCAGAGAAAAAGAGAAAGAAAATCGACACGGCAGCCGCCTTGAATATCAATCATGGCCGAGCGCCCGTGGTCGCTGGACGGGCGGGGACTGCAAGCCAAGGTAATCCCATCACGTTTGGTGCCATGACTAGAGTAAGCGCCGAGGGGAAAGCACCAGCAGAGTATGGGGAGGTGATTGGAGGAAGGCCGGGTCGACAACAACCTTGAGTGCATATTCGCACTGCAGGCGATGGGATGTGACTGGTGGGTGAGGGTGGTCGGCCGAGCTTGTCACAGTGGAGCAACCAGTCAGAAGTGGCATGGACCCTCCCGATCCTCTTCACGCTGCACGCCCATCACCTCGACCGGGCGCTAACTCGCCGATCGTCTGGCCAACCACAGAACCAGCAGAACCGCTGGATCGTTTTAGAGGTAGAAATTTCCCCTCGTGAGCCGGGGGGGGGGGGATCCGTTCCTGCTTGATTTTTTGGTCCTCCTATCACTCGTCCAAGCTACCCGCTGAACTTGTGCATCTCCTGTCACACTCCAGCAGGAGCCAACAACAGCGGTCTGTGCATTGACCTCCGAAGAGTTTTGAAGCAGATTGAAGTTGTGGAGGAAAAGGCGCTGAAATGTCTCCAGCCCTGGAGGATTATTAGGGAGCATATATACACGGACTACACCCTGAATAACAGTAGAATTCCCATGGTTTCAAATGTTTAAGACACACTTGGCATACATTGACACTTTCGCATATATCATGATGTGTCTACTAGCATTTACATATACTATTCCTTGTGTTTATTAACATCAAACCCTCCCAGGTCCCCCTGTCAGAGTTCCTACTGAAACCGTCGTCGTAATATTGATCGCTGCCCAGCGCTTGGATAAATCCATTGCCAATTCTACTAGTACAACCCATAATGACGGATGTGCAGGGAAGACACGCAGATTAATGACTAGCGAGGTGATTCCATGCTTCTTTCCAGGTTCTTGTCGCTCTCTCTTCGTACTAAGTATGTAGGAGATAGGTGGGGATCACATCTCATCTACTACATACCCGCGGGTCTAATGTACGCGCACCTCTGCGTTTGACCAGGGTTGATTCCAGTTTTTTGCGATGTCAAGTACTTTTTATTCGGGAATAGCGCCCATCTCAAGATTGCTCTGTAGAGCTTCTCAGCCAACCAATGCCTGATTCCTGATTGGATCACCAGGGAAGCAAAGTGGTGAATTGCAGTGGTGCAGGCGGAGAATACAACCGGTTCCTGGTTTCCCCGGCATCCAGTTCACCACGCAAGTTCAAGTTCCTCTTGTACCTACTTCATATACTTCAACATCCTCCAGGGCTGCATGTACTACTATATTCCCCCATTCATCCTACCTAGGATCTCTGCCCTGTGTTGGGAGACCTCTTCTTTTCCATTTGTTAGCAAACCACTGTCGCTTCCGTACTCTCTTCTATTCATTCATCAGAAACCCTCCCAGAAGACATCGACCCTCCCTCCCATGTAACAATATGGGGTTTCAGAAAGAGGTCCTGAGATTCATCTGATCCGTGATCTGAGCCACAAGCCCCCCTCACAATTAACCCAGCGATCTAAGAATAGGTGAGCAGTTGGACGTGGATCCAAGTACGAGGCTTGTTCCCACAGCCTCTTCACAACTGGGGCTAAAACGCCGGGGCCACAGGATCTGATGGTGGTTAGAAAAATCAAAATGGGGCACTGGGGATCTTCCTTGGGTACCCCTTCAGCCTGAATAAGAGGCGGTTCGCTGTAAGAGCCTCCTCTCCATCCCAAGGCAACTGGAGATGCCCTGCATAGATATGCGAACCAATCGGACTCGGTTTAGTTTGCCTTGAGTCGGACTACTCTTTCATTATTTGCTGTTGTGGGGTTCCTAGCCAATCGCATGTTCTAATATGGTTATATTTCAACGTTTCAATACGGGCAACATTCCCGAGGTCCCAAGGTTCAACTTGAAGTTCCTCACATCGTGACACCTTCTCAGCCTTATGCAATTGATGCGGGATGATGTTCAAGGAGCCTGCCCACTGCCCCATAGCTCAAACAAGCACTTGAGGCGAAGTCGTGGAGAGTATGTATCATGATTGGACTGATCCTTTCCTTTCCCAGATTCATCCATCTCTCCTAGTATGTACTCCATATTCGTACTCCATACATGACACCTGATAGGGATTCCACTGGTCAGCCTATTAATATCCCGGTCCGCGACATGAGACACCTCGGATGTCTGTAGATCTGCCGGATCGCCATCGTTGTTGGGCTTTTCCAGGTTTCCTTCATGAACATGACATCATTCGCGACTTTCTGGTTCTCTCCCCTCTCCTTTTGTTCGCCTCGGATTCGCCTGTTTCATAGACAAATTAAGAATCGAGAGGAGCTGTATGTATATCTCCTGGTGGCAAGAGTCTTTTCAGGCCGGACATGAATGCGATCAAATAGACCGTCATCAGCCGCAAGGAGACAGGAGCGAACGTGTTGGACCCACGACCAGCCACACGCATTAGTGGGCTCTACACAGCCTCAATCTTATTTAGGTACTAGTGACATCTGAAACAGGGAGTTGGCCACAGTAAAATCAGGTACTCGGTACGCAGAACTCCCCCCGGCTCAGGGTTCATCAAGAGCCTCGACCGTGACAGAATTCCTTTTTACCACTTGTACCGTACGGGGATTGGTTTTTGTGTCCCGTGTTCTTTTGTAGAGTTTCCTTCGGTCTTGATGCTCTCTACAGACTCCGCTAGATCTTGCATTCTCTGGCTGCGGAAAAAAAAAACATTCCCCAATTCGGACCTGGTTCCCACGCTCTGTGGTTTTGATTTGCCTCATCGGCTCGGACCTGGTTGTTACGCTTCCTGCGCCACTTTTTTTGTTCACCCGCCACGCTCCCAGACTTCCCGGGCTCCATCAGGCTGTCAACCAATCTTGTTGGCTCCCACGACCGATCGGTATTTTACCGCATATGTGTTGTAGGCCCAAGCCCCCTCTCTAGGCTGGTGGATCTCCGGGCAAAGGTGTACAGCTGAAACCAAACCTCGTCAGCTTGCGCCACACTGGTTTCCTGAGAGAACGGTATCCGCCCCACACGCCCTGGACTTCCATCCGTAACAACCCCCCCCAAACCCCAGCCAAACACCATTCCCACTCCCTAGTCTAGATATCTAAAAGTCTCTGGGTGAAGTAAGTCTGGCGTTCCTTTTTTTCCCCGTCTCTTCTACCTCTCCCTTCCCCCTCATGCTTCCCGCCAGCTTGACCGACACCGTGATTCTAACATGAGCTCGAAAATAGCCGTTGCCTTGGTTCGTCCACCCTTTGAGGCTGGCGCAAACCCTTCTGCCTCCATGGCGACATTGATGCAGTCCACCAACGAGCCCGTTGCTGTGTCCACTCCGATACCTGGTTCATCGACTATTACTGCCCCCGATCATATCTCCTTCATTAAGCCTCCGTCCAAACCCGAATCCAACTTGAGCTCTATCGCCAGCGCGGGTCTACACGTCTCCCGATCTCAACCTCCTCAAATGACAAGCCCTTCATCAGCACCGGACCGACCGGTGCATCTTGACCACGAGAGAGATGCAGAGCGGAACAGCTCGCAGGTGGCTCGAGAGGCATTGGGCGCCAGTGAGAAATCACCGGCTCCATCCATCCAAGAACCCCATATCCATGCATCTCCAGAGCAAATGCAAGTAGACACCCATACAAATGACACTCCAGATCCGTACGGATCAACCGACCATCAAAATTCCCTCATTCACGCCTCCACGGTCGCAAGCCCTGGCCCTATCGAAGAGTCGACTTCCCAGGATGGAGACCGCCATCGACCACGAGATGAATCAGAGATTGACCAGGATAGCAAAGCCTTCTCATATCCTATGCCCACCGGGGGTATCAATGATCCGCGTCGCGGGCTCAGCTTACCCAATGCCGGCTTTAACCGAGGCAGTCCTCGTTCGCCATCTACAAAGAAACATCGGTGCCCCTATTGCGCTACCGAGTTCACTCGACAACATAACTTGAAGAGCCATCTCCTCACCCATAGTCAAGAGAAACCTTTCGTTTGCCAAACATGTCAGTCTCGATTCCGCCGATTGCACGATTTGAAGCGACACACGAAGTTGCATACTGGTGAACGACCCCATATTTGTCCCAAGTGTGGACGACGCTTTGCTCGCGGTGATGCGCTTGCTAGGCATAATAAAGGACAGGGAGGATGTGCGGGTCGTCGCGCAAGTATGGGAAGTTTTGCGCCCGACGATGAGTACGGAGATGGGCAGCATCCTGACGATGGCATGGATGGATTGGTGTACGCCGAGCCAGAATCCATGGATGGCGAGGAGGAGCGTCGACTAAACACACAGAGCATGCGCAAACATGACGATAGTATCTCGCGATCTGATTCATTGAATTCTCGTCAACCTAGCACCTACCCACCCATTGCAGCGAGTCGCGGAGGTATCTTCCCCCCACCTGGTCCCCATGGCGGACCTGGAGCGACATCAAATTCACAAGCAGGGAATCTGACCTTTCCCCCAGCAGGACTTCCGTCTGGCTCTTCCCTCTTTATACCAAACACGATAAGCGAGAGCTCAAAACCTTTGTCCCCCAATGCTCTTTCACATCACGACTCCGGCTCATCTTCACATCGTGGTCATTCCCCAAGCATGGGCCAATCCTTGCCCCACCCTCAGGCGCCTTTTGGACGCGGGGGACTTTCGGGACCAAATCATTCACTAGGCCTGCCCTTGCCTCAGCCAGGAGCTCAGCTCCCACCGCCTGTTATTACCTCTCCAGACCCCCGTTTTGGACCTGCGCCTGGTAAGCATACCTCATCGCATAGTCATTCAAGCAGCCACGGGTTACCCGCGCCTAAGGTTGGACTTGATGGACCTGAGGGGAATGGGGATGCTAGTCAGATTGACCGACTATGGGCATATGTTCGTTCGATGCACGATGAAGTAGCAGGATTGCGAAACGAGGTTGCCTCATTACGTGCACACATCGCATCCACAAATGCGCCAGCAGCGTCCTCGGTAGAAACCAACCAGGCTAATTCTATTGCGCGTTGATTGTGGAATATTATGTTATTCTTCGGTCCTCCGAGTGTACAATATGGCTCGTTGTCTTTCTGGATCGGTGTTTCTTTTATTTTCAATTCTCTCATTTTGTTGATACGCTCCGACCATGCCGTTGAGGCTTGCCCAGGTCGAATTTTGATGTCCTTCATGACCACCACCCCGACACTTGCGGGTGTTGGTGTAAATTGTCTTTGCGCTAATTTCTTTTCTTTTCTCTCTTGTTCCATTGGCTGTGTTGCTTTTTCTTCTTCTTCTTCTTTTCTTTGCCGATACAGCCTATTACAGCGTCATTATACTGGCACCATCCTTCTCCTTTTGACTTCTCTGCTTTCTTTTATCTTCTCTCTCTCTTTACGCTTTCGTTCTTTGCAGGGGCTGGAGGGTGTTGATTGCTTTCCGGATCAGCTGAAGGAGTTCGGCGTATTAAAAACTGGACAGCATTTATAGCGGACGTGGCTGACCAGTCTGGTCCTATCTAACTCGATCAATGCTGTCTTTGGTCCAGTAACCAAGGATTGCCTTGAATGACTGTCACGACTTGGAGGCTGAAGTCTAGTTAGTTGTTTTCTCTTCTCTTCTTTTCTTTTGACAACCTTTTTGCATTTGATTGATGCATGGAACGACCCTGGATTGGAGTTTCTTATCTATTTTCACCCCTTATACTTCTTCTGTGGCTGAACTTTCGAAATTAGGTACTTAGGTAGTGATAATATACCCTCTGTTGAAACCAATATTTCTCTATCGGGTATTACCAAGGTAGTTCTCAGTTTTCACCTCCGATCATGACGATTAGATATGCTCCAGAGCTTCGTCCGGCCTCCTCACGGACAGAGCCTTCACATATTACATCCTTAAGATTGAAAGTGACATGGAGATAGGAAGACATTTGAAGTTAATCGGATTCTGGTTCGGAGTTAGTGGTAGCACGAAATACTTGCGGGGCCAGAACAAATTCTTAATTCCAAGTGGGTCGTCAGATGGAAAGGAGAAACTGTGAGCTACGGAGAAAGACACGGAGTATACATCCATGCATTAATGCTCGGGCTGTACCAATCCCGAGCTCACTAAGAAGTCCCATCTGATATGCAGACTCAATTGCTCCGACATCTGTTGTCTAATATTCAAACCAACCTAAGACAATCATGGGGCTCAAATTTTGTAGGCCCTACTAGCCCCGCTCCGATTTAGTAGAGGAATAGGGATCTTGAATACTGTGGAAGACGTATATGTACTACTACTACTTTACGTCTTCCTGATCATTTGTTCATAGTAGGTATTACTTACTACAATATTACTATACACCCAGAGACCTCAGTTCATTGATAATACAATACCATAATTCCGCTTGATTCAATTGAGTATAATTTATTCAATAGACTAGCACTCGATAACATCATGATTTGATCCCCTGAGTATAGCCCGCCTGAAACGGAACAGGGGCTGATAGGGCGGGACAAAATAGCCCCCTTTCATAGACAAACAGGGCTTTGAATGCAGAAACGGACCGCTCGAGGGAGGGAACGGAATTCCGAGTTCCGCTCGAAAACGCAGAGTGGATCCCATCTTTGCAAACCAAAAGCTTGATGCACAAAATTCATGTTCATCTAAACACTCCCAAATAGCCATTTTGCGCCGTTTCGCTGATTGATAAAAGATCATAACCTGAAAAGAAGCTCATATATCCATTTATACCAACTGAACGACCTTAATTTCGTTGAAAACGTAAATTTGAGGCCAATGTCGCAAATAACACTGGGCATAAGTGTTGCATCAACACTACACGGAACAGTCCGTTTCCGATGCCCATCCTTGAATCTGTATGCAAGAAACGGAGCTTACAATTTGAGCCATGCTTAAGTCCAGATGACTCAAACGCTTTGACTCCGCATGGAGAATTTGAATCTTCTTACTCGGATTCCTGAACTCATATAAGAGGTGTCCGCTGCGTATCCTATCCTTCAACACAGAAACCGGCCGCTTTTCAACACTCCCACCACTGTTGATAGATTGTATCAGCGCACACCTGCCATTTTCAATACTCACCGAACGATTGGCATCGAGTGATTGGCGCAGTATGGCGGCGCCTTTACCTGACCGCCATGGGACATCGTCTCATGACTCTGTCTCCTCATATCACGACCATGAAAAGGGCCTCGAACAACAATCATCACAGGATGATCCTGCTCCCATAGAGGAAACTGTGACCAGGGAATCGATAAAATACCCCCCAATGAGCAAGATCATTCTGATAATGTTGGCGTTGTACATCTCCATATTCCTCGTGGCTCTAGTGAGTGAACAGACCCCGGAACATACCAATCCAACCCTCTATTCAATCGATAAAAAAAAAAAAAAAAAAAAAAAATCTCAAGAAGACTAACATCTACAAAGGATCGTTTAATCGTCGCAACAGCCACACCGAAGATTACGGACGAGTTTCACAGCATCAACGATATCGGCTGGTACGGTAGTGCATACATGTTGACATCATCGGCATCTCAGCTCATATACGGCCGCATATACACCTTTTATCCCGCCAAATGGGTGTTCCTTATCTCAATCTTGATATTTGAAATTGGTTCCGCCGTCTGTGGTGCAGCACCATCATCACTCGCCTTGATCATCGGCCGAGCAGTCTCTGGCCTGGGAACTGGAGGTATCGCAGCCGGCCTGGTGATCATCATCGTCTTAACAGTTCCCCTCGAACAACGTCCCATGTTTCAGGGACTCAATGGTGCTATCTTTGGTATTGCATCCGTGCTAGGTCCAGTGCTGGGTGGAGTCTTCACAACAAGTGTTACATGGCGCTGGTGTTTTTACATTAATCTTCCTTTCGGAGGCGCAGCAATGGTCGCCATCTTCTTCCTGCTGGATATCCCTCCGCCAAAGACCGGGAACTTTTCTTTGAAAGAGAAGCTCAGCCAGATGGATCCAATTGGCAATTTGTTTCTCGTTCCATCTGTGATATGCCTGCTCCTTGCATTGGAATGGGGAGGTGTTACATACGCCTGGGGGAGTTGGCGAGTTATCCTCTTATTCGTTCTATTCGGTGTTCTCGGTATCATATTTGTCGCTTCACAGATCCGACGAGGAGAGAGAGCACTCGTGCCCCCTCGCATTTTTATGCAACGATCCGTTCTAGCTGGTTCATTCTGGACCATGTGCACCAGCGCCGGTATGATGGTCATGTTGTACTATCTTCCTATCTGGTTCCAGGCTATCAAAAATGTCGACGCTGAGCAATCAGGTATCATGAACCTACCCCTCGTTCTAGCCATGGTAGTAGGTGGCATTGGTGCAGGTATTGCGGTCACAAAATTCGGATATTACAATCCATTCATGTACGCCGCGGTGGTCCTTCTCTCAGTTGGCGCAGGATTAATCTATACATTTACGCCATCGACAGGTCATCCCAAGTGGATTGGGTATCAGTTTATCTTTGGTTTTGGTCTCGGTCTCGGTTTCCAGCAAGCAAATGTTGCCGTGCAGACATGTCTTGTGCCTGCTGACGTCCCTGTGGGAGCATCGCTACTCATGTTCTTCCAGCAGCTGAGCGGTGCTGTATTCCTTGCCATTGCACAGACACTGTTCAACAACTTCCTTAATCAGAATTTGGCAAGCATTTCTGGGGTTGATGCTGGCAAGATCATTGAGGCAGGCGCTACTACTCTGCGGCAACTTGTTCCTGACTCCAAGTTAGATGCTGTTTTGGATGGATATAGTGATGCTATTACACGAACGGTTATCCTTGCCATCGCCATGTCGTGTTTGTCTGTGTTCCCGGCAATTGCTATGGAGTGGAAGAGTGTCAAGAAAGATGCGAACAAGAAGAAACAAGAAAGGAGTGATGAAAATCAGGCATAGACAAGAGCTACTTATTGGCTCAAGTGACGTGGTGTGATGAAATTTTAATCTTAATAGACTTCTCTTGCAATGAACATTTCTCTCCTCCCATTTTACTTCGATAATTGGTATTTCTTTAGGTAGCCAGCCTCTCTTTAAATTCACATACCTAATCTCTTTGCACTTAACTCGAGAAAATATTCCGAGTCCACGACGAGATGCAAGTTCAAATATGAGACAGTGCTCCAACTGCATCTATAAATGTTGGAGGCGGAACATATTTGGTACAAATTTATGCATTAAGATCTGATTCCAAGGTTGTCAGCTATAGTTGCTTTGATATAGCCTACTGTAAGCTTTGAGCAAATAGCCCTGCCATTTGATCGCTTCTTTTGTTTATCACTGCTCCTTTCAACACTTTTTCTGCTTGACACGCGGTATTAAAAATGGCCTTGTTTCATGAACATTGTGTTTTCCAAATCGGCGATATTGTCTACTATGTTCGGAGTTTACCAGAAGTAAGAAGCCCCAGTGAATCATGTCCAAATTACCTGAGCCCTATGGACTTACGGCCTTATGAGCACAATAGACAAATTTACCTGGCTTAGGCAATTCAAGCCAAGCAAAGCTAGCAATAGTCATAGATATAACACCACCTAAACTAAACCTTGAAAAACTGGAAAGGATCATCTCATCCTTTGAAGCTCAAGACGACGTATCTCAACCGACCTTTCTGGTCGGAGGGCTGATTGTCGTGCAAGTCCCAGAAGATGAAACAGATACCGACATTTCAATTACGGAGGACGTGAAGGGCTTGTTACAGAAAAATTCGAGCGAAACTATTGTCTCGGGTCTCAGCGTCAAACAACCCTTTACCTCAGGGGCCTTATGTTGCGAAAGGTATCCGCTTGTATCAAGTATAGCGCTTATATAAGGACGTGATGAGCAGCTTTGTCTCTACTCTCATTCCAGGAGACGACGGCGCATTTCGGCCCGGGTAAACCATCTTTCCTTTTAAGCGTTTCAATGCTCTGCATCTAGTACTGTCGGTTTACATCAAAGCTTCCGACCGCTGCCAGTGAGCGCATATAGTGGTATGTCCCCTATTATTGCGGTTCCATCGAGGTTATATTTCCCCAAAAACGAGGAAACAACCTTTGAACGGTAAACGCATCACAGTGAAAGATAATTTTCATATCTGTGGAGCTAATAATCATTGGAAAAACTAAGATGGGCGCATACACCGGCTCAGAGGCACCACCTGATAAGTCGATTGATTATCTCCCACCATCTAATCCTAGAGGAGATGGATATCAAGGCCCCTCTGGGAGCTCGATGGGCGCTGGCTCATCTGCAGCAGCGTATGATTGGATTGACATATCTCTTGGAACCGATAGTGCGTGTCGGCTAATAATGCTCTGAGAGCATTACAATCCTTCTACTTTTGTGACTTAGCGCTAACTTGAAGTCCAACTTTGCAACCGGGAGTATCCGCATGCCTGCTGCCTCCTATGGTCTTTGGGAGATAAGAGTAATACCGGATCTTTTCACACTGCAGGGAATAGCACCAAATTTCCCGTGAGTATCCATGCAGCGTGTCGGCTTCTGATATCCAATAACCAATGTTTTTTAGGTCATTCGAAAGACTTGGTATTCTTTCGCGGAGTTCTAAAAATAAACTAGATGTCTACTCTGCTGTAGGGAAGCACAACGAGGGTTTAGACCAAGTTTGAAACCATCAATTGATGCTACTGGCGGTTTCAAGTTTGAGCCGAAACATTTGTAAATTGCTTCAAGTTCTGACTATACATTTAAATAGATCATCAGTCGTATCATATACCCGACTGACTTCTTCCTAGTCAAAAATGATTCCCAGCAAGCTATGCAAGAAGAATTTCTTGGTATCCTAGAAAGCTCCCTAGGCGTGCGCCACACAAGACTCAGTATCATAGAGAGATGGATTGCGATTGGTCCATTAGAGCATAGAGAAAAACAATTGGCAGAATTTATGAATAAAATATGCAGCCCATTTGACAGACTCGGACATACATAATTTGAGTGCGCTAATAAGAGGTTTAGTCTGGGTACTGGCCAACTTATTACGAAGGCTATCATTTCTACGATGAATTTTTAGCTGGGTATCAAAAGAAGTTTTGCAAAATCCCTATTCAAGCCCGTTCATGACTGTTCGCTGGTAGGACATCTTTCTCTGAAAATCTTTCAGTTTTACTGACTATCAATTGATCAGGCAACGTGGCATTGATACAGCGGAAGAGGAGCGTCATAAAGGGTAACAGGAATGCGAAACCGCAGCGGAATGGATATTTCAAGAAATTCTTACACTGAATACTATCATTATGATGCCGGTTGGAAGACCAGGCGTCAACTATCGCGACATAGTTCCAGAGCCTGGACGGGGTGGACCACCCGACACGGCTTTTAGCCCAATGCACCTCGCTACTGCGATTGGCGCCCTTCAAATTATACTACTATTAAGTAAAATGTGGCCTCTCCTCTAACTAATTGACGAAAAAATTGCAGAAGGCTAATATTGAGCGTCACTAGTCGGGCAAACCCCTTTTGAATCGAGAGTCTCAAGAAACGTTGAATACGCCCCTATAGTCGGATCAATAATTGGCGGCAAAGGTAATCTGATCCATGTTTTGCTCGCAGAGGTTCAAAATGAGAAACTCATTTATTTAATTTGATCATTCATAGCAACGGATACCGTGCTTCTCTCCATCGCCCAGTCGGCCCTTTATCGTGCTGGCTGGCCATCACAAGTTCTGACAGGCAGAAACACGGTTCAAGTCGGAGAAAATACACGATACTCGACACATGGGAGTACTCATGGCTCAATTTGAAGACAGTTCAATGGCGCCAAGCTTGTCTTCTAAACAGCTTGGTCATTTTCTATTAGTATATGTGTTTGAGCACTGAAATTTGGTAACGGAGCTCCCATTAGGATCGACTAGGATATTGATGTGGTGCTTGCGCCAAGGCCAGACATACTCAAGGCAAGGTCCAAATAGGCAATGGCCATGAGAACAAGTCTTGAGGATTTGAAGTGGAATTGAATTAGATCTAAATTATCGCGGTGATTATATTTCTCTGGCTTATCTATGGTGAGAAGGAATAACTCTAAATCCCTCATGCAAGTCAAAAGTGGAGCAACCTCGGCGTCTCCACTGTGGCACACTGACTGCAATTATTGAACCGAGGTGCGCTTTGGGATCTCCGCCCCTGGTTCTTTGTCAAAAATAGGAGGACTACACAGCTATTCCTTTTTCCGTTCTGCATTCTTCCTCCTCTTATACATTCAGTAAACTAGTGGACCCCTTTTAAGAACATGTCTGTGAATTCCGCAACGTCCATGACGTCCTCTGGGTCCCTCCAAGCGTCTGCTCTGTCTTTTGTGTTTTTGGCTGTTGGACATACAGTATGACTATATGATACCTTCCCAGAGCTAACGATGGAGTATAGTCTGGCTTATACTCTATTATAGATTGGGGGCAGGCAGTGGACCGCCGAGAAAGCGTTTAAGGCAATTGCCAAATCCAAGCCCTGGGCTTGTGGAACGGTAGGCTGGTATCAGGTACGTCTTCGATTAATAGAAATACCTAAGGGGTATACCTTAACAATTCATGGCAGCTAATCCACATCAAACCGATAGGGGAGCGCATTCTTCTTAGTAGCGGGTGAGTACTAACTTTCCCTACAAGACACACCTTTCTGGGGCTGCTGCGGTCCGGTCATGGATGACTTGATTATTTTAAGACTGTTTGAACTGACTCATGTTAAGGACTTCTGCATTATCAATGGTCGCGCGACCCAAGTGCTCTTAATGACCCACTCATCAAGGCTATGGCAGGCATCATCAACATCCTGCTCTGGACTAGCTCGGCCTGGTATGCCAAACACGGAGTCAAAGAAAACGCGTGGGTCGTCGGACTTTCTGCTGCATTGCAATCATATGCAGTTTTCAAGTCATAGTCGCGATGTACGAGACTGCATCCGAAATGGATCTGAAGTAATGTATTCGCTGGAAGTTGATAACATGATATTGTTGGCATTGCATAATTTTAGTGCTCTACAAGAGCAGGTGAATTTCATATCTCATATCGTTGACGTTTCCCTGGACTTTGTATGCCCAGATTAAGATGATCGTCGGCCCATCGTCCACCCCATAAACAATCCCACATCGGCTACAACAGCACGGGGCACGCCACCCAGTGTCCAGTTCCGTTGAACCCACTGGGGAATGGAGCCCCCTGCATCTGAAGTTGTTGCCATGGTCCACTCAATGTTATTGGAGCCACTGTCTTTAGTAGGAGGGGAAAGAGCAACATGCTCCACGCTCGCGTAGTTGGCGAATATTGCCCGTTTTGGTGCGGCAGAGACGATTTTTTGATGTAGATCAGGCGGAGTAGATGAAGCAGTTGATCGAAGTGGCACTTGAACTGTAATAAATCCTTTCAAGGGAAGGGTTCGAGGTTCTCCTGGAGGTCCCAGCTGTTCCTGCGGAGTGGCATACGCGGCAGATATGGTGAGGGAGATAAAACTACGCGGCGCAATGAGTGCACCGGGATGGAAAGTGTGAGTGATTAGATTAACTGGGTGGCATATTAGTTTTCTTTCATGCGATCCAGGAATTATGATGTTTTAAGTCTGCCAGATAAACCGTTACATACCCTCAAGTTCCACATCCTTAAGTATTAGTGTATTCATCTCAATGTCTCCAATATCTGATTTTGTCCATTGCAGAAGCTTCTCCACACTCGTTACACTTGGTGTATATTCCATCTCGTGTTCTGCGTGATTAGACCGGAGTCCGGTCTCGAACTCTTCCCATGACGCGCTTCCTTTCGTATTTGCATCCGCATGCTCACTTTGTCGACATACCCAGAATTCAGCCTTAGTTCCTTTAGCTGTATCAGCTTGTTCAGTGTCTCGCCACTTTCTAAGAAGCTTGACTTTTGATGAAGATGGAGGCGAGGCGCGTAATTTGGGGTCTGTTGTGAATGTTGACGGAACTGAGTGGAGAAACTCGAGAGCTTCGCCGAGGGCGTCCCGAACAAACGATTGAAGTTGTGGGCGGGCCCCATTGGCTGTGAGAGAAGGATGTGCGGGAAGGGAAGCGAAGAGGTGTGGTTGAAGGCGTATGAAAGGCATTTTGCAGATAGTATGTGGGTGGTGATGTTGATATTCGGAGAAATGAATTGTCGTTCAAGTTTTTGTTAACGGGGAAGGATCGGCCGAGCTTCTTGCTTGATCAAGCAATGCAGTGCTACAATTTCGGTATCATCTGCGGGGAGAGTTGACTCTCCATAGTGGGGGGGCTACTGTCCGATCATTTCATTATTCATCACTCATCATATATTATTTGTTTCTATAGAGCCACTGAGCATATGGGTAATTCTATAAGCTGCGAATGCCTGGTCCGACACTGCCTGTCTCAAATATTTCTACGAGTCCGGCCCCCAAAGCTTCTTCTAGCGCCCAGCGGAATTGCATACCATATAAATCTTTCCACTTCTTAGTTTTGCCTGGAAGGATCCCTGCAAACTCGCCGCGGGCTCTTTTGGCCAAGTGGAAGCTTTTATTTGTTTCGATTGCTCCATCCCAGCGATCTTTGAGCAGACCCAAGGGGACTTCACCGGAAGGCGACCGTTTAAGGAGAGACAGCAAATGGGCACGTCCTGCGCCAAGTAATCGCAGATAGGTTCCAATATTGGGAAGGGACAAAAATAAGGTCGCGGCTCGAGCCTGGGCATCACTCTGCACAGGCCGGTCGGGCAGAGAACAAGTTGGCGCACTCCGGCTGGCCGATGATACAGCTGCAGTGGGTAGATTAGGGAGGGATGCTATACTTAATGATCCTTGCGTGAAGGACGAAGATGAGACCAAAAAGCCAGCGCGCATTAGGGTTCTATACTCCTCGGGCTCGAAAACTCCCTGTGAGAGAGCAGAGTGGGTGCCCATGCGATTGAGGATGTCTATAAATTTATCTACGACTAATCAGTCATTATCCAGGGAGTTGAAAGGTTTTGAAAGGTTGAAATGTTTGCCACTTACCTTTTGTAGCGGTATCAAGAGCCGAGCTTTCACGGACCAAGGTTTCCCAGTCCTCTGCAAGAACCAGGCAGTCGCCCAATCCGGCGGCATCATTACCGCGCCCGGGGACTATCAAACGGCGCACTCGACTTGATTTGACCAATTCAACTACTTCCCGCTCCACTCGTGTCGGTGCATTTAATAGGGTATGTATATGTGCCACGGAGGCGAGTGGGGGCAGCGATCGGCGTAAATTTAGAACCTCCGCGATTCGTGTGCTGTTCATCCCCGCTCGTGCTGGAAGTTCGTCAAACATTCGACTTCCAATATATTTCACGGCTTCTTCGACATTCTGAGCTGCTGTTGATTCGGATATGTATAACGAGGCGCCTTCATCGGGCAGCGGGTCGTTTAGACCGAAGTCTGTGGCCGTTGTTTTCCCTTTGGCTGCATCGACATTTGGTTTGCGGCGTGCATGAGCGGCAAAGGGCGAGGCGCGGGCTTTTGCAGAGACCGACTTGGCGGACTTTCGTTTTTGAATACCGGATACTGGAGCTGATGTGAGACGCAAGGTCATAACTATCACGGGCGCTGAGCCAGCTTGATTGCGACGAAAAGAAACAACTGACGAGCCCAGCATCGAGGGGAAACACCGAGAATAGACGGATTACCTCATCTGGCGTCAGGTGATCCACCTAGAGCTTTCCACCAATCACCGTTGACTTCATATACTATGGTATGTGAATTACCGTAACCTTACATCCTGCAAGGGATTTGTGGCTCCGGAGTCGTCGGCATCTGGTATGGGCCGTTAGAGTCAATACGCGGCACCTTCAAAGGCAGAAAAGGCAGTTTTGGCTCTCGCGGGTCGGATCTGGTCCCTCCCCGCGTTTCTGACAGAGCGGAAGACTTGTTTGCCCTGCGGTTTTCGAAGGACCTCGAGAGAGTCTAGATTCATGACAGGTTAACCTTGGAACAGTCATCAGAAAGTTGCGTTTGTGACCAACCTGAGTGCATGTCCACCTTGATTCTTGATCGACCCTTCACATGACGTAGCCATGAGAGAAAACAGATCTTCATCTGATTAGTATCCAGCTCCACCACACCTTTAAACTCAGTGAACTTCAATTGCTTCGATCGCTCCAGAGGTGTCTCCTAGACCCCTGCGTTCAATCGTTGGACGGAGAGCTCCGGCTGTGATACATCCTTTCTATCCATCCCTTGACCCCCTCGTTCACAAGAGCGGCTCTTTGCCATCATGACTGTCATCATTGCGTCGCTGTAAGTATACTCGGATGGATTCAACCACCACTACCCGATAGACGACAGAATTTTTTCCCCGTTGGACACATTCTATGCAGAGGATAAAGGAATGGCTTATTTTTCAATAATCTAGCTTTCTTCCCTTCACAGTAAACTTCCATGTGAACAAAGCTCGCAACAGTGTTACCGCTCAAACAGTCACCCCACCGGCGCCAGTGACCTCCAATGCTATCGCTGAGGCTGCGACTCCATCTCCCGGTACCACAGCTAGTCTTTTTGAAAGTGGCAACGCCAATATCCACTCCGGCCTCACACCAGGTGCGACAACCGACCATGAGCGTATCTTTGCCCATGCGATGGCCAAGGCCGACGACAAGCAGACGGGCTACCCATTCCCACCGACTTCCACTCCACCTACCGAGAATCCACTTCTTACGGAGAGCGAAGCTCATTCACCAGCCTGGGGCTCAACTCACGCGCTCACACAGCCCAAGGCGAAACCTCTCGTATCCCCGTCACCGTCGATCCTGAAGCACGCGGACCCTGTGGTACCCTCAAAGGAAACGACTTTACCGAAAATACCGGAGACCGAGCAGCTGGCTCCATATTTTGGTACAAAAAAGCATGGGTCAATCAGTCGAAAAATGTCCGTTTGTCGAAAGATGTCGTTCTCTCGGGCGGATTGGACCATCCAAACGGCAGAACAAGGTAATGGCGGGCTACGCAATGCCGTACGCTCTGCTAAAGATGCCGGTTACCTGGACGAGATGGTATGGGTCGGTACACTTGGTATGCCTACGGATGCATTGGCGGACCACACACGCCGCGAAATTGCCGAGAGACTAGAAGACGAATACGACTCATTGACCGTATTTGTGGATGACGGTGACTTCGATGGGCATTATACCCACTTCTGCAAGACGATATTGTGGCCTGTTTTTCATTATCAAATCCCAGACAACCCAAAGAGCAAAGCTTATGAAGACCACTCCTGGATCTACTATGTGAAACTCAACCAGGCTTTTGCGGAGCGAATCGCTAAGGACTGGAAGCGAGGCGACTCAATATGGATCGAAGACTATCATTTGCTGCTTGTTCCAGCTATGCTTCGCAAGCTGCTTCCCGATGCCCAAATTGGCTTTTTCTTGCATATTGCCTTCCCATCATCAGAGGTATTCAAGTGTTTAGCCCCGCGCAAGGAACTGCTTGAAGGCATTCTGGGTGCCAACTTGATTGGCTTCCAAACCTCTGAATACTGTAGACATTTCTTGCAAACTTGCAGTCGCATTTTATGCGTAGAGGCTACTAATGAGGGAATTCAGATGGAAGATCGTTTCATCAATGTTGGGACATTCCCAATTGGCATAGACCCGACTTCTTGGGATAAGCGGCGTCGAACAGAAGATGTGGAGCAATGGGTTGATATCATTTCTGAGCGGTACCAGGGTCAACGACTAATCGTTTCTCGTGACAAGATCGACTCTGTTCGGGGCATTCGTCAAAAGCTACTGAGTTATGAGCTTTTCCTAAACACCTATCCGGAGTGGGCAGACAAAGTAGTCCTAATTCAGGTTGCTACTAGCACTACTGAACAGCTTGAGCTGGAGGCCACCATATCTGACATTGCCATGCGAATAAACTCCACTCATTCGACATTGGCTCACCAGCCGCTGGTGTTTCTGAAACAAGACCTCGCATTCTCACAATATCTCGCTTTAATTACGGTGGCAGATGCTTTGATGATCACTAGTCTCCGTGAAGGCATGAATCTGACTAGCCATGAATTCGTGTATTGCCAGGATGGCAGTTATGGGAACAAGAAGTTCGGCTCGCTGATACTTAGCGAGTTCACCGGCAGTGCATCAGTGTTTGGAAACCATGCTCTTCTGGTAAACCCATGGGATTATCGACAGTGCTCAGAGGCGATTCACACAGCGTTGACTCGAGGTGAGAAAGAGCGGAAAGAAGTATGGGAGGAGCTCCACCAAGCAGTCTTGCAAAACTCTACAGCCAACTGGGTCAAATCTTTTAACGAAACTTTAACACGCGTATGGAATGAGCAGTCTGCGCGAGAAATAATGGCTGTTCCTCGCCTATCAGTGCCACGGCTCATTGAGAAATACAGACAGTCCAAGCGTCGCTTGATGATTGTCGATTATGAGGGCACGTTGGCCTCATGGGGATCCCCCCGTAGCATCATCTTAACCACCCCTCAACGGGCCATAACCGTATTGACGGAGCTCACCGATGATCCGGCTAATCTGGTGTACGTGATGAGCTCTCGCATGCCAGAAGAAATGGAGCGGCTCTTCCGCCAAGTCAATAATCTTGGGCTTATTTCCGAGAACGGTTGTTTCGTTCGTGAGCCCCAATCAGATGAATGGGTTCGTCTAGTGAGCAAGGCTCATATCTCACATTGGAAGGAGCCTGTGTGCAACATTCTTGCCTATTTCAAAGATCGAACTGAGGGCAGTTGGATCGAGCAGCGTCACTGCTCACTTGTGTTCCACTATGGATCGGCAGAAAATCACCCCGGAGCGGGACGTCTTGCTGCTGAATGTGCAGACCATATTAATGATGCTTGCTCCAGCTATGGAGTCCATGCTGTTCCGGTTGAGGGTGCTCTTATTGTCGAGACCGCGAGCGTCACTAAAGCATCGGCCACAGAGCAGGTCTGGAGATGGTGCTTGACGGCTACTGATAAATCTGAAGAGGCCGTGAAACCTGATTTCCTGCTCGTCATGGGAGACAACCGGGAAGATGAGCCGGTCTTTCGCTGGGCCAACGAGCTGCAGAATAACAATGGCGTGGAGTATTCTATGACGGTCACGTTAGGGTCACGAAGCACCGAGGCCAAAGCGACATTGACACAGGGAGTAACAGGTGAGTACCCTTGAGGTATCTCTCTTCTTCCGCAAATCCACTAATACGTTCACAGGCGTTCTTTCGTGCTTGCAGCAGCTCCCTGCCGTAGTGAAGCCTGCGGTACAGTAAAAGCCCAAAAAGCTCATCTATTTGGCAGGTCATTTAATTTTCCTCGCCTTGGGTACGGTTAGATGAATCTATGATATCAAGCGGTGATCGGAGTTATCTGTTTGGCTTACACGCGGCGATGGTACTTAGTTTATTTCGGGACACGGTACATAGCTAACTCCATGTTGTTGATTTCCTTTGAGAGAAGTTTCATGTCTGGCTGTAACTTTCGGTCGGAATTTTCAGAGCCAGACTCACTGAACAATTTCCGTTCATAATTAGATTCAGCGTGAGATATGAAGGCAATCTATCTGGTGTTTAGTGGTGGCAAGCCAGCTCAAATGTTACTTATGACATGATTAGAGACATCCATTGAACACGTAGTTAAGCCTGCTACATGTTATCTCCTGGTATATTTCTTCAAGTTCTTCCAAGGTTCTCTACCCACCAATATTACAGCCGAAAAAAGACCGCTTCTTCTGATGATCTTTAACGGAGCCCTGAAACCAGGTGCAGCTCTGGTTTTCAATCAACCACAGCTCCAACTCTCAAAGCTGAATTCGATGACCTTTTCCAAGGGATTCGGTCTTCCAAGTTGGAGAAGAGGCGACAATCATCGCGACCTTTCTTCAGTTTGTTCCGTCTAGCAACTTCTCAGAAAGCCTAAATTTGGCCTTAGTACCTGGTCCATCTGGGATGATGGTCCTTTCTTCCTGTGAAGAATGCCAGTGCTCAGGAGAAGATATTCGTTCCAATTCCCGGTGCTCTGACGCAGAGCCATGGTGTCTACTCAACTCCTGTGGTTGAGTCGCAGGCTACGGACGGTTACGGGGTTGAGGATCGGGCGCGGGTATCTGGTGTACCACTGCGGAAAATAGGTCGACTGCGCTGATATTGGCACTTTGCGGGCTCTCGCTCTGATATCAGTTCCCAGAGGCCGAGCCAGTTGTGGGCAGACTGACTTATCAAAAGCTCGGGGTTTCAGAAGCTGTGTGTCATTGAAAATTGAATGGGCCAATACTATGGAATAACGATATGAGTCCCCAGTAAATCAATATACTTCTCGCGCAGCTATTCTAACTTCTTTTTTTATCTGTTCCTCTATCATTGCGTTCAGCGATCATGGCGTGGCCATCCAGAATTACTACTTACTATCTATCATTCCAAGGTTGATCAGATACGCGCTGAATCAACATGTATGGTATATTCAAATGTTCCACCCAGTTCCCAACATCACGTTGGTACATTCAAAAATGCCCGGGTGAATATTATTGTATTCATTAAACGTACTATATGCATTGTCACTCAGGCTGTTCCCGTTAGGAACCTTGGAAAGACTCTTAAATTCTGAGTCAAGCCTGACAACTTGAAGAATAGAGATTGTGGAGAAGAGAAAAAGAGATAAGAGACAAGTCATAAAAAACCTGAAGCAATGCGATATGTGACTGCTCAATAGTCACTGTGTGCGGTGTCCTTGAAAGGTGTATACTTTAACCATTACCTACATATGGTCAACTGGTACTAATACCACATGTGCAGGGATTAGAAACTTAGAATCGCCCCATGTCAATACTTCGTTAGTGAGGTATACTTTCTCTTGATCTCATATAACAGTTAGAAAGCTTCTTTACTGGTGGTATTACAATAACTAACCGCTTCCTATTATTTCACACATATGGAAGTTAGATATCAATCGTCTGGGATAAAGGCACTCTAAATTAGACTTTCCTAAAAAGACCACAGTTGGAACATCTTTCTCAACGCCTTCTCAACGGTTTTCTCACACGTTTATGTGAGTGTCTTATAGAGCGGTAGCCAACGTTTTCGAACAAGGCAAGGTCGCTAATCAGGCCTGAATTTGAAGTCAGTGACTAGCGCATTGACATGAGGTGGCCCTCATACCCCTCGGCAAGCCATGAAACACTTGAATGACCTGCACGTGCGTGGACCCATTTAAGCTTATCTTCCCCCACTCCAGACCCCAGAAAATTGAAAGAATAAAGACGCCAGACTTTTCTGGCCTAATTATGTGGATTTCTTCCTTCGCAAGAATTAAGTTTGGGACTTTGAATAGAAAATTCAGTGTCGATATCCCACTGGGTCTTCATTGCATATTGCGGATAATATGATCCATCACATTTGAGCGACGTTCACGTCGGCAATTGCTCTAACTCGGCAGCTAATGTGGGTTGCTTCCCCGCTATAAAATACGATTAATGCCGGGCGCTTTTCTGAAAGCGATCAGGCTCACACTCATTGAGTAGGTAATTTACAGCCTGGTCCCAGGCTCATTACTACAAAGTTGGATCAAGAATTGAGCCATAATGAAGATGTGTCTTTTACATCCGGAATAGTAACGGAATTGATTAAGGCGTTGAGTGTGCTGATTGGGTTGTTGATCCATTAAAAATCAGGAACGGCCAAAGCGAGCTACATGAGAACGCTAGTAAAATGCCTCCACATTTCTGGCCCCATTCCCCCTGGAATCCCTGGAACTTCTGTAACCTCACAGGCGATTTGAACATTGAAAATTGACATTCGATACATTTACTAAGCTCTGATCAGTCGAAGTGTGATTCATGATCTTATCAGGGGCACGCTGACGGTTAGATCTTCACCATCTAAATTCATTGACATCGCACTTCCCTGACCCACTATGGGAACAACTGTACCAACAGATCCTGCACGATGGCGCCTCGACGTTGACGGAGGTGTTCACCGCTGGCAATATCTTGATGAGGTCGCTTCAACTCAGCATCCACAGTCTGCAGCTGAAAGATACTTTCTTGGACTACCCACAGTGTGTAGTGTTCCAGGCAGTGTAACATTTTTCTTACTTGCTCATTTGCTTTAGGAATTGCCAGAACTCCCCAAGCCCCGCGATTTTCAGGAATCAGCTCGCAATGGGTTTCGGTTTTATCAGGGTCTCCAGCTAAAGGATGGCCATTGGGGCTGTGCATATGGCGGCCCCAGCTTCTTGCTCGCTGGCATAGTGATTGCTATGTACATTTCTGAGACCGAGATTCCCCCCGAGTGGAAAGCCGAGATTATAACCTATTTGAAGAGCACGGTCAATAAAGATGGTGGTTGGGGTTTGCATTCTGCTGGAGACACGACAGTTTTTGCAACAACCCTCTACTATATCACATTGCGAATTTTGGGTATCGAGTCAACTCATCCTTTAGCCAGCAAGGCGCGCAATCGCCTCCATTCTCTAGGTAAGCATCTCCCTTCTACATGAATGATGCCAGTTCTAAACTCATGACTTATTTAGGCGGCGCAGTTGGTGTGCCTCAGTGGGGGAAAGTTTGGCTCTCATTGCTGAACCTTTACAGTTGGAGCGGAGTGAATCCGATCCCCCCTGAATTTTGGTGGGTTTCTTTTATATTTATCGTGGTTCCTTTTTCCTAACATAAGCCGGTATTCGTTCCAACATAGGCTGCTCCCCGATTGGGTTCCGTTCCACCCATGGCGTTGGTGGGTCCAATGCCGTGTGGTATATCTCCCTGTGTCGTATCTTTATGCAAACAAGGTGACGAAACCTATCAATCCATTCCTCACTAGTCTTCGCCAAGAGATCTATACAAAACCGTATGATGAGATCATCTTCAGTCGATACCGGGACTTTGTGGCGCCCGTTGATTTAAAAAAGCCAACATCCGCGCTACTTCGCTACGGCAATGTACTCCTACGCTTCTGGGAGCAATACATTCGGCCAGATTGTATTGGTCAATGGGCTAATGAGCGAGTTTACTCATTAATCCAGCGCGAGGATGAGAATACCTCCTATAACTGTTTAGCCCCGGTCAACAAAGCCTTTCATATGGTGGCTGTATGGCATTCCGATGGTGCGACAAGTGATCGCATGAACCTTCATCGCGACAAAATATCCCCTTATATGTGGAAAGGTGAAAATGGGATGACATGCAGTGGCACTAACGGTGTTCAAGTCTGGGATACATCATTCACCATCCAGGCTATGGTGGAGGCCGGCCTAAGCAAAGAATTGGAGTTCCAGTCGTCATTAGAAAAAGCTCTCTATTACTTGGATATCTCTCAACTAAGGGAAGACTTGACTGATTCCTATCGCCAGCCACGGAAAGGTGGTTGGCCATTTAGTACCAGAGACAATGGCTATGTTGTGTCTGATTGTACGGCTGAGAGTCTCAAGGCTGTTTTAATGCTTCAAGAGCAGTGGCAAGTTTCGCTTTTTATTTTTCGATAAACTGATTTGCTAATTTCTCGCAGCGAATTTACCAATGTCATCTCGGAAGAACGACTGCAGGCTTGCGTCGACACATTGTTGCTTATGCAAAATTCCGGCGGTGGATTCAGCAGTTATGAACGTACCCGCGCAAGCACTCTTCTCGAATATCTCAACGCTTCGGAAGTCTTTGATCGCATCATGGTGGAGTACTCATATCCAGAATGCACCACGGCTGTTGTAACGGCCCTAGCGCTCTTTCGCCGCCACTTCCCCACCTATCGGTCTGCTGAAATTGATAGTGTGATTCGTCGCGCTATCAAGTATATTATCAGTGGGCAACGTCCGGATGGGAGTTGGTATGGGTCATGGGGAGTATGCTTTACCTATGCCTCACTTTTTGCGATGCAAAGTCTGGAGCTAGTTGATCAGACATGGCAAACGAGTGAGCATGTCCGCAAGTGCTGCAAGTTCCTACTCCGCACACAAAAGGAAGACGGGGGCTGGGGCGAGCACTACACCTCTTGTGAATTCGAGGAGTATATACAACATGAACAGAGCCAGGTGGTGAATACGGCGTGGGCGTGCTTGGCATTGATGCATGCGCGGTATCCACATAAGGAGGTCATTGAGAGAGGGCTCAAGGTAGGATCTTCCCCTTCGTGGACTGAAAGATGTCTCTTCTGACGTATTTTTTGTATTAGTTGATTATGAGTCGCCAGAAGGCAAATGGAGAGTGGTATCAAGAAGACGTGGAAGGGGTTTTCAATAACACATGGTGAGTTTGACACTGTGGAGACAGTAACCATTTTGACATCGATGGCTAATTATTTTGGCACTAAGCATGATTGCATATCCAAACTACAAGTTCTATTTTACTTCATGGGCTCTGGGGAGATACCATAATGTGTATCTTCCCATGCTCAAGGAAATGGAGACCCAGGCCTATAGGTAAAGTTTCATTGGAGTGGCTAACTCGTACTGTCGGTCTTATACCACAGTATGTACTTGAAGCAGTCTCAATGAGCAAATAATTGAAAGCGACGCGTCGGCGAGCAGTAATACAGCCAAAAAATTGCCGGGATGAATCCAGTATGCATGTGCTACAGTACTCCGAAGTAGAGCCGAAGACACAAAACATCTCTATGAATAACCAAGCTACCGCCAAATCAAACATTCCAGAGACTACCATTATCATAGCTCACGTTCGGATCAATTATTGTATTTCATTTAATTGTAGATATATTACTTCCTAGGTTAGTTAGCACGGGGGTTCTGCAGCATGACCAAGCATCGGCCATGACGTGGAAATAGCTTCCAGCCGAGGTCCCCCCGCACCTCTTGGAGCGAGTGGAGACCGAGCTTCTTAGCACTTAAAAACCAGCAGGGATTCTGTTGTCCCCCACATGTCCATGTGGCTTTCGAGGATCCTCGCCAATCATTCCCTCATCTTTATGCACCATGGTTCTTAACGCATCCTTCGAAGAGGCAATCCACGTCGAGCCCCAAGGAAACAATAAATACATCGCCAATCTCCGCCCGGAATGGTGTATTGGAACAGGTACTGATCTAACCCCAAGGTCACCCTTTCAAAGAGGGAAACCCCCAACATCGCAAATAAGCAGGACAGATACTAATGTAAGCTCCACAGTACCGCATGGGGGATACACAACGTCAGTCTTGTATAAACTAGCCGTCACGCATTTCGCCTACGCCCACCCAACCCAATACGCAACCCCCGTAGCTCCGATCTCCATCCAACTCTCCTTCCTCCGACGCACAGCTGCCGGTCCCGCGACTCTCGAAGTGGAAGATATCAAACTAGGCGCCCGCACGAGCACGATCCATATCAAGCTCATCCAACCCTCCGAGAAACAGAAAGACCGCCTTGAAACAAAAGTAGCCGGTTATATTACGGTCAGCCCACCCGATGCGGAGGTCGGTCTCAGCGTCGAGACAGGATGGACTCCCCTCCCAGCACCTGCGCCAGGATCTCTCCCCGGCGGGGGAGTCGATCTGGTGAAACTTGCTAGCACCGGACAGGACGCCGAGTGGATCAAGCTTGGTTCCCGGTATCCCGAATTTCGACGTGCAGAGGGCCAGATAGAAGCCTACGGCCCGGGAAAGGGGGCCATGCAGCAGAAGCGACATGGGCGCATGGCCATTGATCAGTGGGTGCGGTTTCGGCCAGACGGTGATAAGGAGGGGAGGTGGACTGATCCGGCTGTTGCTTATTTGCTGGATATGTTCCCCATGGCGCTGGATGGATTGGATGCTATTGCTGCGTCTGGTGTAGTCGGGAAAGAAGAAGGCGCGGAGAAAGCGAAGAGTTGGTATCCTACTGTGACATTGAGTCTGGATTTGAAGAAGCGGTTGCCCCCTGGTGGAGTCGAGTGGCTGTACAGTCGGATTGAAACCAAGGCAGTTAAGAATGGGCGGACAGACTTGAATGTTACTGTTCTGGATCAGGATGGAGAAGTTGTGGCGGCTGGTGCGCAGGTTGGCCTGGTTGTTAGTGCCAGTCGGAATTTGGGAAATCGAAAGACGGCCAAGTTGTAGATGGCCACCCAGTAAATTCTTGAAACTTGAAGGGCGGTGCATTTTCGGTTACTTAGACTAATATTACTATATGCTGTAGAGCGGGCTTGGGGTTTTGCATAGGTCCATTACCTATTTGTCATTATCACAATAAGAGTCCACGGGTCTTGGGGTTTGTGTTTCGTTCATCGTGACCAGCTGAGATGTCGCTCAACGGGAGAACTTGAAAGATTCAAACATTTGAAGTTTAACATAAACCAAAATTGAAATCATCAAGTATGGGAGCAGTTGAGGCTTCTAGTATGACCAGGAGCACTGCCACTGGCCACCTGGCCAACTGTCTGTAACATTCAGATGATTCCAAAAGTGAAATATACTCAAGTGTTCAGGCTATAATATAAGCAAATACATACGAGTAGATTTAAGAATGAAACCTCAAGTGCTTGGAATGGACGAGAATGAGATATCTACTAATTGCGCGGAAATCCCTGCATACTAGCAGTACTATGTACAAGCCCAGTTGTTGTCTATATATGTACACACGTCTATATCATGCTTAATTCAAAGTCGCTCATTTGGTGTCACAATCCAGAAAGCCATAGCATCGGCCTTGACAACCTTTCTCTTGGCCCATTCTAAGTGCCCACCGGAACCCTCTTCGTCCTCTTGGACGGCCTGTGCTCTCACCCAGAACTTTCTGCCAACACGCCCAACAACCCGAGCTCGAACAACTAGCAAAGCCGGCGTTACCACTCGCTGCTTATAGCGTACATCCAGCTGGACTGTGAAAATTTGCCCGCGGGGGTTCTCTTCCATAGAGATGGCCGCTGCTCCTGGCCCACGGGTATGCGCAGCCACAGCAAGAGACATGGCCTCATCAATCAGCGTCGCTACGACACCACCGTGCACAGTTTGCGGATGGCCAGATAGACCAGGACTTCCAAGTTCATAGATCATGAGAACATCAGCTGGGTTCACGCCCGGTGTGGGTTTCGCTGCGGCTGCTGCATCCTGCTTAGTTGCGGGAAGCCAGGTCGGAGTTTCGGAGGGTGGGCGGGGGATGTCGCGACGCATTAAAGTGAGTACATGCGGGATGGTAGATGAAGTCCCTAGCGTGTTGGCAAAATAGCCATCTTCCCCGGTAGAGGGTTTGATTTGCCGGGAATCCGTGGGGATTGGCATGTAGTCCTCCGAGGATATTAGGGAATTTGCCCATTGATGGGTGCGAAAGTGGGCAATCTCAGGTTCCGGGTCAGCCATCATGAATGTGTTGCGCGACACCCTTGGAGAATATAAAAAGAACTTTAATGGCACAGTGTGTAAGGCTAGATTAATGATCGTCTCTGCAAGGAACCCTGGAACATGGGGAAGGGCAAGATGTTTATCGAGCCAACTCTTATGCAGGGTGCTAGTTCGTGTTCTCCGTTTACCCCGGAGCCCGGTGAACCTCGGCTGACCGAATCGGGTAAAGTCCCTCACCGTGGATCTATAGAGATGTTGAGGACCGAGTTGATCAACATTGAACTTATTCAAGAAACTTGGCTGGTAACCACTCAAGGGACTGGTATCGATTGATTAACTCACTCCATGTGTCTTAGATCTCGGTAATGCAAAACCTAACTTGGAGCATTGACATGGTCTTACTTGGGTATGCGATCGCCAGGTGACAGCTGCAAGGAGGCATGTCCCCAGCCGATAAGGAATCCGAATTGGAATGCAGGAATCAACAAATCACCAGAGGGATGGACAACTCGCTGAGGTTTTCTGTTTATGAAATTGTTTATGTTTGGGCTGTTTTACAATCATGGAATCATCAGTCATACCCTGTAGCCAGATAAGTGGAAGAGCCAAGGAATTGTACTACCTGATGGCATTGTATAATCATGATCTGTGGTACAGACTGCTGAAGGGGTCTAGTATTGAGTCAATCAAATATTCAAAGGCTAAAAAGGTCTGAAGGTATGGCATTCGGGGATTGGAAACGGCAGGAAGTTATGTGACAGTCCACCTGTTGGCCCTGTTGTTGACAGTTACCCTGGTTATGATTGTTATTTGGAACAATTACTGTTTAATCTTATTTTTAGTTTGGATCAAATACATAACTAAATCAATTCCTTGTTTACTGCAAGATCACCATAATCTACTTCTGTGGAAACTCTTCTTCCCCTTGAATCTTTCATATCGGGTGGTGCCTGCCTTTTCTTCCAAGCCTGTTTGTTTTCTTCTTCCTCTTCTTCCTCTTCATCTCTCTCCTCATCAACACTTTGTCTGCATACTCTAAATCCTTTGAATTACCATCCAAATTTTACAAGTCATCATGCTCTCTTCTATCGTGCTCTTCTCTACCCTGGTGGCTTCGGCTCTCGGCCAAAATGCCTCTTCGACATACAACTTTCCCGCTGGCTTCGACATTAGTCTTGTGAAGCCAGATGAACTCAGTGAGTTTTCCATGACAGATTGCTCGGCTGAGGAACACGGCTAACTAAAATTTGATAGACTCTTGGTGTGAGGGCCAGCGCAACCAGTGCCCATCCATTTGCAAGGATGGCACTAAACAAAACACCTGTGACCCCGTATGTGACCCCTACAACTGATCTAGCAAAGATACAATCTAACCTACCTGTTTTACTTGCTGCAGTCTACACTGAAGTTCAACTGTGTCTGTGATGATGGCAAGAGCCCCGACGTCACCCCATACCTGCAGACAGTCCCCTTCTACGTCTGCCAGGCCAACTACGGCCAATGTATCGATGCCCACCCCAACGATGCAATGGGCCAAGAGGCTTGCAAGAAGGCCGCCAAGTGTGGAACAAAGAATGCCACTGCTAGCGCCTCCTCTACTTCTTCGTCCGCCGCTCCCTCTCACACTCTGCACATGGCCTCAACCACCGATTCTGACAAGTCCTCGACCTCTTCATCTGCCTCCGCTGCCGCTGCTGCTGCCACCACGACCAACGCTGCGATCCCTCTGGGAGGCATGCTTGAGACTTACTCTACTGGTGTGCTCGCGTCTCTCATGGTCCTTGCCATGCGTTTTGTTCTGTGAAGTGAATTATTCCCACCTCATGATGTCGCAGGCGCGTTCGCGTGTCGCTGCCCAGCCGTATTTTCTCTTATCCCTTTATGTTAGCGCGATGGTTTTTTTTTTAACTCCTGGTCGTTCAAAATTTCGATTTGCCTCCTTCAACTTGCATGGTTGTTTTCTCCTTATCTACGAACACGGCATTATCGCTCCTTTGTGTTGAGTGGAACCTTTCTGGAGTCTGGAGTCTGGAGTGCGAATGGCAAATAGCACTTAATAATACTGCCCATTCGGGCAAATATTCAGAATAATTTCGTATTGAGAAAATTCCTCTCGTCCTTTTGCTCGGTCCTGCTGGAATTGACGTAGTTGTGTAGTGAATAGGTTAAAGTGGTTGTTGTACAGGCCAATCAGTTGTTCCCTTCGCCAAGACTTTTTTGGCACACACTGAAATTTCTCAACTTATCGATAGACTCCACCATCAAAGAAACTCCTCTCTTCCTCTCTCCTCCTCCCACCAGACCACACATCACAATCATGCCCGCTCCGACCAACACCCTCCTCATTGAGGGTTCTTTCGCCGAGCTCGCCGAGGAATTTGCTCAGTACGTCGACGCTCTCCGCAAAGAGGAGAGCCTGCAGTCCGAAATCGCCCCGCTCCTCCAGCCGATCCGCGAACAGGAACAGTCCGAGGGAGAACCCGACCTGAAGCAGCGCGATGAGGTCCTGAAGAAGATTGTTGCGGCGGCGGCTGCTCTGAACGGTGCCCCCGAGAAGGGTGAGTTGTTTCCTTACGAAGTTGCGACCGCCAAGGAAAATCGATTCTCGAATATGCAGTGGCATCACAACTTTTTTCCTTCGAGGAATAGAAGCGACTAACATGAAATTGAACGCTAGAAATCACTCCCTCCTACAACCTCCTCGTGCACCTTGTTCACCAGGCCTCCGATCCCGATGTTTTCTTGCCTCGCATCTGCACCTATCTTGCTAAGCCCATCACCACCTCCCCTCAATTCGGCCCAACTCTCGCTATCTCTATCCTCACCACCATCTTCAACACCTTGTCTGGAAACGACTCTAGCCGCTACCACGTCCTCCTGGCCATTGTTGCCGTCATTCGCCAATCTGGATCCGGATACGCTTTCGAGGCTCTGAAGCCACAGTTGACCAACCAACTGCCCTCATGGCTGTCTGCTTGGGAGCTGGACAACGAGGAGGCTCAGAAACTGCACTTGGCCATCGCTGATGCCGCTACCGCCGCTGGTGACGATGACTTGGCTCAGACACACGTTATTGAGGCTCTTCAGACCATCCCCGCCGCTGAGGCCAGCAAGTCTACTGCCCGCGATCTTGCTGTTCGCGCTCTCGCATCCGCCCTCCGTCGCCCCACTGTCTTCGACTTCACCTCTCTGACCGCCTCAGACGCCGTTCAGTCCCTTCGCTCTAGCGACAGCACTCTTTTCGAGCTCCTTGAAATCTTCACCTCGGACACTCTGGATGCCTACGAGGCTTTCATTGCTGCCACCCCTCTCGCTTCCATCTCTGGCGGCGTTCTCGCCGAGGCCGCCGATGCTCTGCAGACCAAGATGCGCCTGTTGACCTTGACTTCCCTTGCCGCCTCTACCCCCTCGCGTTCGCTTCCCTACGCCACCATCGCCTCCGCCCTGCGTGTCCCCGATGCCGACGTTGAGATGTGGGTTATTGACACCATCCGTGCTGGTCTCGTGGAGGGCAAGCTCTCTCAGCAGCGCTCTGAGTTCCTTGTCCACCGCGCCACCTACCGTGTGTTCGGTGAGAAGCAATGGGCTGAGGTCCAGGGCCGTCTGATGGTCTGGCGTCGTTCCCTCGAGGGTGTCCTTAGCGTCATCCGCTCCGAGCGTGAGCGCTTCGTTCGCGAGGGCATTCAGGCCGTTGCTGACCAGGAGGCCGCTAAGAACGGTGACAAGGCCCGCTCCGGAGACCGTCGCCGTAACCAGCAGTCCCAGCCCGCGCAAGCACGCGAGGTTGAGGCTACTGCTGAGTAAATTTTCGCTCGTTGGTTGTTTGGGAGTGCATGGATTCTGGTGTTTCATGAGATTGAGTGGACAACTCAGAGAACACAAAAAATTTCCTTTCCACTAATAGAGGGGAGCCATCCTGGTTTTCACCTTTTTATCTTATCTTTTTTATGCATTTATATCTCTTTTGTCTCCTGGCCAGTTGTAAGGATGGATCAACTGGCCCCCCTACTGATTTAGGGATCCCCACGAGTCATGTCATGTCTGATTTACTTTACTTGTTTCAATTTTATGTTATCTGGAGGGACAACTTCTGATCAGGAATACAAAAAATTTCCAAAAATGTACCTGTAACTCTGTTCCCCGTAATACGTGAGACAAGCTTTGACAGAAGGTTTCTTTGTTATAAAAAGGATTTTACTATATCGACTACTTGACTGATAACGGAATAGCTACATAGCCAAGACAAGATTCATATCAATCGTGTGGAGATTATTAAGTAAGAGACAGGATGTGCAATCTATCAATATGGTGAAACCCCCGGTTTTCAAGTTCAAGGGGAGAAAGAAAATGGGGCAATGAACGGTATATAAAAGCTCCAGATAAATATTTAACAACGCGCTTTTCAATCCAGCAGCGGCCACTCCTATACAAGAAATCGAATCAACCTTAACGAGGGTGAACATTGCGAGCCTCAATGCCAGTCTTAACCTGAGCATAAACCTCCTCCACAGAACCGGTAGCCTGAACTTTAACAACCTTTCCCTTTGATTCAAAGTCATCCACAACAGGCATAGAAGTCTCAACAAAGGTGCGGAAACGCTTGCGAATAGACTCCGCATTGTCATCATCCCGACCACTAGTCTCTCCACGCTTCAAAAGCCGAGTCTCCATAACAGCCTCAGGGCAATCGAGGAACAACACAACCTCCGACGGGCAAACGGTGGCTTCGAAGAAAACAGCCTGGTCCAGTTTACGTGGGAACCCATCGATAAGGAATCGCGCCTTGGTACCGGCAGGGGGAGGGTTAGAGGCGAGTGAATCGGCCATTGCGTTCGAGAGAAGGGCGACGGTAACTTCCATGGGAACGATCTTGCCTTCGCGGATGTAGTTCTTGATCATCTCGCCGTATTGGCTTCCTTCGCGGACTTGTTCGGCGCGGAGAAGGTCACCAGCGGAAAGGTGGACGAAGCCATAATCCCTGACTAGATTGGCGGATTGGGTGCCCTTTCCGCTGCCAGGGCCACCAAGGAAGAAGACGACAGTAACGTCGTTGGTAGAGAAGCGGGGAGAGGTAGTTTCAGCCATTGTGTTAGATTAGCTGTGTGGTGTGGTTGTGGATTGTAAGATGTAGGGGGTTTGTGTGGGAAGGTTTATTTAGGTTTCGAATTAGGAGATAGGAGGGGTAGCCGGATGCGGGCTCGGATTGAATTGAGACGGATTTGTCTAGTTGGCACGGGTACTCTGGCCTGTACGGGATTTGACGAGGAAAACGTAAGAGCCAGAGCCGATGCCAATGATTGCGAGGATAGGCAAGATCTTGAATTGTGATCGCTGTTGATTGTGAGGGGCGTGGTTGGGTGGCGGTCTCGGGGTTGAGTAGGGGCGGTGGGGCGTCGATCGTGCAATTGAGAGGAGTTGAGGCTTGGAGAGGACTCCGCTGGCTTGACGGATTGCGGAGAGTAGAGACATTGATGCTGGTTGGGGATTGGAGAGGGTCGAAGAGAGAAGAAGCAGGAGAAAATGGAGTTGGGATCGGCCGGAACGGGTTTAGTTGCCACGCTTTTCCTGTTTGTGGTGGGATTTTCTGTATAGCTTCATGTTTGGGGCGCTATGTAGCCAATATGTGCAGAGTGTCTGAAATTGGTTATTTTGATGAATATTCTTTTCTTAAAAAAAAAAAAAAAAAACATATCTAGACATAGCCAATCTTCAACTCCACAACCTTGGACATACCGTGGGGCTTTGAATACTATTGGTCTACTTTCACCGTTCTTACAAGCTGAGTAGTACTACTAAGACAATCTTCAACATTGAAGTTGAGTGCCATCATAATCGAGGGAAGCATTAAATTCATCCCAAAGCTCAAGATACTAAACTACATGCCCAGGTGGTAATAGTAGTATCTAAAAAAAGTATTTAACTTTTGAGCAAGGTCCAGCCCTGGAACGTATGTAATCAGCTTCTAAAAATCAGATGTCCCAGACGCCTGACACATGTACGTGCAGATTTCAGCCTTACATACACACTGTGGACTGCTAGGTAGTGCTATACTTTTTTTAGGTAGTCGGACATGGTAATGATAGTATCCGAGTCTTAGTGGATTGGAATATTCACACTGCCTACTAGGTACTAATCAGCGAGTCTAGGTATCGGCATTATAGCAGATCTTACACCCGTTTCTACATCACCAACCTTGGAAGTCTCCAGGGCTGCATATGCCACCTCCACTCCAGGGCTAACTCAAATATAGTAGCGTTACTATAGCCCCGTAGCCAAACTATATTAATATTCTACCTAGGGGGGTAGATCCATACTCTGCAAGTAGAATATTAGCCATTTCTTGTACAGTAGCAGGCCTAGGCGCTGCTCCACGCGAATCCATACCTAGAGAGTATCCATTCCACAGGTGCATCTTCCTCATTTTGCCCTCTAATTAATCTCTAATAGTGGTTAGCATATATGCCAGTACGAGAGGATTTTCCGTTTGTACGATCGCGCATAGTAGGCATTTGAAGAGAGCAAGGACGCGCTGGGACGCGATGAACAAAATGGTTGAAAATGGGCAGAAGATACATCAAAGTCTTGGGGATATTAACCAGAATTTGAAAGGTGATATCGAAATGCGAATGAGGAAAGAGGAAGATGGTGATTAGGAGAAATGCAGGGCAGATCTACGCAGGGTCGATCCCCTAGAGCAGATGAATACTATTGAAGGAAAAAAGGATGATCTGGTTCATAAAGTGTTTGAATAGGTTCTTGATACGGATAAATACAGAGCTCTCACTGATTGGAGTGATCAATGCCGAGTAGTCTGTCTCAATGGCCCTGCCGGCACAGGTAAAAGAATGCTGACCATCGGAATTATCAATGAACTATGGAATCAGTCTTGCCTAGCGCCCGGAATATCCTTTCTCTTCTGTCGTGCAGATTATGAGGAAAACAACGGCGCAAACCATGCATGGAATTCGATCCCTGATCTGGTTATTATTGAAGCAACGGCCTGATCTTTGGTCGCATCTGAAACATGCCCATAAAATATCTTAAGAAAAGCTGTTCGAGAAGGATGACACGTTCTTTTCTCTGGTGAAAATATTCCAGGCAATGCTAGCCGATGAGCGTCTGACTCCAGTCTACTTGGTTCTTGATGCCCTCGATGAATGCGCCGAGGGACGCCCCGAAGTTACGGACTTTATCTTCAAACTCATATCGGATTCTGTTAACGAAAAGACAGCTGGGAAAGTCAAATGGCTTGTATCTAGTCGACCAGATCTTCAGGTTTTCGAGAAGTTGAACAAAGCACATCCGGCGGCAGTCTTGGAGCTTGACGTACAGTCTCACCCGGAGCCTGTGAACGCGTATATTGATCACAAGTTGACCGAGCTGGAGGAACAGTATATGTACCGCCACGAGTATGTCGAGCCACTGGATGTTTTAATTCGCGAAAAGGCCCAAACACCTTCCTTTGGGTGGCTCTCGTTTTCAGAGAGCTTACCGATGATAAGAAGCCTGTGAAAGATTGGGAGGCCGAGGAAACGGTCAAAGACACTCCCGGCGATGAAAGAATTGTATGAGAAATGGACGTCTTGAATTGACGGGCTCAGAAAGCGAATGTATTGTATAGCGCTTCTTGGAGCTAGCTGCCTTGCGCGGCGTCCCTTGTCTTACCAAGAGATCCACACTCAGATAGACACTTGATATCAAACTGAAGGGCAAAAAATTCTTCTTTACGGATGATGGGAATTATTTAAAAAATAGCGAGGGCTTCTTTCCATTCACAGATGGTACTTTGTGTTCCACTCCTGATTCCAAGCTTTCAAATCTGTTGCTTGCTTTGATGTGTCATGGAGAGTGCGTGGAGGGATGACACAGCTTTGGGTGCCATCTGATTACAAGGTTTCTGTTTCATCTTATCATGAGAAGAGATTCGTTTTCGGGGGAATAAACTTGAATGGTCAAGTAGTATTAGTATTCATAGACTTTGCTGACTGATACAATACCTATGTAGACAACAACATTTGAACATTTGAACTCCAGTGTGGATGTCAGGTCAGCTAGATGGATATATGTATTTTCATGTATGAACACTTCAATGTTGGGCACTCTTTTGCCGAAACAATATTTTGATCTTCAATATATGTTCAAAACTTACATAGTAGCATCTGAATATACTACCTAGCCATACTACTATGTACTATCTATATCGCTACTCGTTTCTAAAGGCATTGAATTAGACATCTGCCAAATAGTAGACCAATTAGACTCACCGGACGCCACGTCAGCACACCAGTACTAGTAATAGTTAACCTCCTGTACTATACCTTACTTCCTCTTCTTAAGCACTTGAGTTATGTATGCTACTCTTTGTTATTATCTATACCAGTATATCCATCGATTTATATATCGTTTACACATTTTCCATCTAAAGCGGATATTACAGCTGGGTAGATATGAAATTTACTACATAGTTCATCCGGGTTGTCTAAGGAGAGAAAACTGCTGAGAGCTCGAAGCATAGTTGCCAAGGACTTGTATTTTAGCTTTTGAAGCCTCTCAAAATTGATACTACTTTTCAGTAAATTCTGCGACCGTTCAAGATACCAAAGCTCATTTTGGAAGGCTCCGAGGCCATTAGAGGCTATATCGAAGATCTGAAGTGGACTGTACGCTAATCACAACAATTTCAAGTTTGACCTCGGAGTCTCTACACGTTAGATGTTGTACCAACTCCGCAATGTAAGCAGCCCTGCATTCTACCCCTGACATCTGCATAGACATGGGGACCGTTTGTGGATCCCAGAAAGAGGCTCTCTTGGCAATACTAACGAGTGGACTACCTTGAGAGAAAAAATAAATTGAAACGAATATTGAGCCACATGGCTTTCTTCGTACATGCAGTAGTTGGTTTTGAAAGGTCCTGAATTTTGAGAAACAGCAAAACATTCTAATGTAGAGCCGCTAACGAGGACTATATCATTTCGAAGATCTTTGCAGTAGCTTCGTTTCATGTAGATTCAACTTCCGACCCATGATTCGCGGGATGACATGAAAGGAATCAAAGCCTATTCCAAATAGGCTACGTCTCCGGGATTTATAAGCTTATTTCTGTCATTAGGGCGCTGAAGGTCTTGAATTCGAGAAGGTAGAAAGAGACCTCGGCTCGGCTTCTTGATCCACCATCTATGGGGAGACTCCGGGTAGCTTGGTCCTTGGACTGCATTATTGGATTCATGGTGATCTCATTTTTGGGTCGTTCCCGAAACGGACACGATTCCGGCAGTTGAACATGCTGTCTGTGCGGTCGGTATGATATACATGAAAGGGAGGAATATCTGAGCTTTGATTCATGTCATACGTGCCCATACCTACCCAGGCACAAATTTAATGACGATGATATTACTTTCTGGTTTCAAAATATGAGAATAGTCAAGGCATCTGGTAAAGCTATGCAGTTAATTTTAATTTAATTTTTTTTTATGCCTGATTGGGCTCCAAGTTGGTGGATAAGCAAATCGTAGGAGAGAATCAATGGCAATAAGCCTACATCAATGGACCCCCATAAATCGCGTGGCCGTTGATGGATGCCGTTGTAGAATGATGAATTTAAGCTTTGACGCGAGAGTCCCTAAAATATGACTGTCTCTTGCAAGTCCCACAACCATCGGCCGGGCTCCACTCCACTCCACTTGAACCGCCAACCATGCAAAACCCTAATTTGCAAACGTGGCGAGAATACCTCCCCAAAAAGAAGTCTTGTTCGAGCATTGTAGTATCTGGTCCTCCAGTATGCCTATTGCGCGTTTTAGGTTTTTCCCTGTTTTCCTTTCCCTTTGTTGTGTCTTGTTCCCCCCGAGGCCAAACTACGTCGATCCGGGTACGGGCGTTTCCGCCAGCCGACGCTGGACAAAGTGCAATAGGTCCATATTGTAGCGGAAAATGTAGTAAAAATGAGCGCCGTTATCAACTTGTGGAAACTGCAAGCAGCATTCATTATCCCCAATGTCGCAGTATTCGCGAATAGAAGTGGCGAAGGGATCACACCACTCGGGGTGGATTCGCGGATATAACTATATGAGTTCAAGCTCATGAGTCAGAGTCTCGTGTTTTAGAGTGTATCAGAAACCAGAATATGATAGTTATTGCACAGTATGCTTACTCCAACGCCCCTAGTACAGCTTCCAATGTTCCAAGGCATTCCCGGAATAAAGGTCTCTTCACCGTACGCGGCAGCCGCGATCACTACGATCAAAGATTAGGACATTTGTGTACTCCGCGTTCACTTTCCTCTGTTTTGGTCTCATATCGGTAAAGACGTACCATTTTGGTTATACTTGGGTTCAAGCCCAGGAACAGGATTCAGCCAGAGTGAACTAGTCCCGCAGAGCCCATCCATCATGACGATCCCACCCTATACGGAGAACCGTTTAGTCATTTTTGAAAATAGCCGAGAATCTTGACACGGCAAAGATCTTGGTACATGGCAGGATCAAACCCCCAAAAATGAAAGAAGGGAGGAACACGATCGGCATTTGCCCAAGAAGGTTGGAGGTGGATGCGGCCCATAAGGTAGTTTAGCCACGAGAGATGGCACATACCAATGAGTACCCCATGAGAAAAATCTTTGACTTTGGACATGAAGCAACATATTTTCGGATATAATCTTGCATCATTAGTGCGCCTTCCGCAGCGACGATTCTATGATCATTGCCTCCATGATGAAACGGCAAAGCCACACAGCTGGATCCTGGAATGAGCTGTAAAACCAAATTCTGCATTGAGACCATAACGTTCAGATGATCGCCGGGGCCTTGCCCGCGTATGAGAATCGCATGGACACCCGTCGCGCAGAGTTCCGGTGGGGTTGTCTGAGCATTGGACGGAGGAAATGCAAAATAGGTAAGCAGCAAGACAATTGCCAGGAAAAACATGACGTGCAGATTGATTGGATGGCCGATCTTCGCAGTTTGAATGAGTCACCAAGATAAGATTGGTCAAATCGGAGTTTGTAGTTTCCACGGAGGACACTCTTCTCTAGCGTCGCCATGTATTTAAGCAAGTTGGCCATTGCATATATGATCGGGCCTTATGTTCAACTATAGTCATTTTATTCCCCTTCTATTATACGGTCCTACAACCTTGCTTGGAGTGAGAGAAATACGTAAAAGCCAAGGGAACACGCCACCAATCTTAAATTAGCATGGAGGGTATGCGCGGGAGAGTGCCATCCCAACCTTGGTACCACAGACCGGGTATCTAGCAGATCGTGCGCATTGGGATCGGCATCTCTTCCCTTTTCCTACCTAGGTAGGGCAAAATTTCTCATTAGTTGGCACTGGCGTCGGCATATCGAGAGGTTGGTGGGTCGCCAATGGATCGAGGCGTGGACGGGAGAGTATATCATTACCTACTTGTAGCACGACTGACAAAAATTCAGAACATGTGAAAGTACCATTGTTAGCAAAATCCGAGACAAAGGTACACGAACTATGTTTTACTCAAGGTGTGGTGACCTGAATAATGAGACGGAATCCCGTGGTTCGGTACAAACTCACTCGATGCGCGCTATCTAGGAACCACATTTCGAGATCATGATAGAAAACAGCTGTAAATGTTACATCTACGAATAGAGATTCTTTGTACGACAGCTAAACTTTTAGTTCTGAAGGAGGAAAAGGCTTAAGCAAACGCCATATCTTCATGTTGTATGACCGGAACTGTAGACTACCAACCCCGGTCCACGCGTTGGTCGAAAGCTACCCTACATGTGGCCCAGGCACTGATATCGATGCATCTAGGTTCAAATTCATATCGCTCAATAATCATCAGGGTTGAATGCTCTGTCCATCAAGCTCCGCACCGCATCTCCCAGCTCATGGATAACTAGACCCGACCGAGGAATAGTGTGTCCTTTTCCCGTATCGAAAAATACCGCAGTATCCGGATCGCAGACATTGTATAAGGCGTACGCACCATGACGGAAGGGATCTAGAGATTCAGAGAATAGTTAGTGATAATGAGACAAGGACATGCGTGTAGGATGCGATATCATAATATTTACCATTTGCGCCAATGACATGTAGGGTGGGAACGTCTATCACAACGTCACTTTCATCCGCCAGGAGCGCCCCGTCTACCGGATGCATTGGCGGCCACCCAGTAACAAACATGGCGCATTTGAGTTGACGTGGGCGGCCAGTTGCTTGGAAGAGCTTGGCTTCCTCTAGGACGAGAGTGGCAGCAATTGAAGCTCCTTCGCTGTAACCAATAATCCCTTGAATATCGGGGTCGCTTTCCATCGTATCGTATAGATATTTCATGACAGAATCGAAATTGAGCCATTTCACCTTACGATCTCCAACCAGGTCACGCATCACATCCTCAGGATTCTGTCCATCGGGAATTGTGCGAACACGACTGATCATCGAATCCTCTGCAGCGCCTCCATCGTCCGCCCAGCGGAAATGGGGACCAACCCCGAAATATTCTTCAAACCCTGTGCAAACACGAGGTTATTCCATACCCCCACTTGATAACCATAAATATGAGCTTTATACATACCTGGAGGCGGCGTGATTCCCACTGGCGCGTTTATGTAGTGGAATGACGCAGTGTCATCCTCTGCCAAGTCCTTCTGCAGAGGTGCTGAATTAATCTCCTACGTTAGTCAAAGCTAGAGGAATAGCTCGGCCTCGCGTGAAGCATACATAGCTGAATACTGATGTTCTGCAAAAAAGGGTAAGCATATTCCTTCATTTCTCCGAGACCTTGCTCTTTTGGTCACTTACATCAATGTTGCCAATGGCACCATGAAGGCAAAGGAACTTCATGCTGGGTGTGTCTAGACCAAAAGCAAAATTGAATCTAGCCAAGTGAAGGTTGTACAACCACTATCTTCGGAGAACAATCAGAAGATAGTAAATTATGAAGAGGAAGAGGGATTATAAAAAATAAAAGAAAAATGGGGGTGGAGAGACAACGGAACTTGAAGAAGATGGCAGACCGACGCGCAAGAAATAGGCGGCACGTAGAAGAAGCTATACATGTACTCTTTTTTTTTTTTCCTCAAACATTGTTTTTCTCAAACAACCTAATAAAGCTAGATAGGTCTGTAAATTGCATCCAGTGAAATCCATGAATCCTATCAATGCCCAAAGTTCATGAAATCAGGTCCATTCCCTCCGAAATACATGTGATCGGCAGGGCTAGATCCACTTTGAACCAAGTTGAGGAGATCCACACTTTCAAGCTCTCGTGGGTTGCATGGAACTCCAAACTGGCCCTGAATTCATGTCTAACCTAAGTGGGCTGCACAGCAGGGACCAAAGTTACGCTTCTATGATTCCGTAATCGTACAGGGAGGAATACTAGAGTGCTTATCATGGCCAGTTACTCAAACCATTCCCTGAACCCACACCTGCGACAAGAATTGAGAAAAACAAAAATCAAAATAAGATAATTAAATTCGATCGAAACAATTTTTGCTCAATAATTTTGATAGATTTGTACACAAATCCAAAAAGAAGAAAAATCCAAAACAAGAAATCTAAAAATTGTGAACGACCTTCGTCCAGAAAGGTTTCAATGTTGTCCGTTGGCTGCTTTCCCTCCATAGGCTTCATGGGACATCTATTTAAATGCCAGTGACCAGCACCTTGTTTCATTTTACGATATCCGTTCTTTTCCCATATACCCTCTTTATATTTCATAAAGCCCCTCCACAATGAATAGCTCGGCCGATACCAACGGGTCATTGCGCGATGGGGAAACCCAGAAGCCGCAACCCATTGCACTCATTGGCTATGCTTGTCGAATGGCTGGACAGGTTTCCTCCCCCGGCGACTTATGGGAGCTATGTACTCGGGGTCGGAGTGGCTGGACTCCCATACCCAAGGACCGTTTCTCCCCCGGGGCTTATCGTCATCCCAATCCCTCCAAGCCCGGCACCTTTAACCCCGCGGGTGGTTACTTTATGGACGATGATACGTTAACCCGATTCGACGCTCCATTTTTCAATGTGACCATGCAAGAAGCCATCTCCATGGATCCTCAACAACGTCTTCTTCTGGAGTGCTCCTATGAAGCTTTGGAGAGTGCTGGCATTCCCAAAGAATCTTTAGCAGGACGCAATGTGGGTGTCTTTAGCAGTGGAAACTTTGCCGACTACGAGCTAAGGAACCTACGTGACATTGAAACTTGTCCGTCTTTTCAAGCTACTGGCTGTGCTCCTGCCTTGCAATCCAATCGGATCTCCTACTTTTTCGATTTGCAAGGTCCTAGCCTTACAGTTGATACAGCTTGTTCTTCTTCCATTGTCGCGTTACACTTGGCTGTTCAAAGTCTACGCAGTGGCGAGTCAAGTGAGGCTCTAGTGGCTGGATGCAGACTGAACCTTCTTCCGGACTATTTTGTTTCCATGTCTCTGTCACAGTAAGTACCCGAGCCCGGAAAAATCTGCTACATGCATATCTCTATTCAAGATGAATAAATATATGAAACCCGACTTCAGAACAATTTCTAACGCTTGTGACTCAGATTATTCAATGACGACGGAAAGACTTATGCGTTTGATGAAAGAGCGAAATCTGGATTCGCACGAGGCGAGGGTGCCGGTGTTGTGCTTCTCAAGCCACTTGACGCTGCCATCCGTGATAAAGATCCCATTCGGGCTATAATTGCTAATAGTGGTGTCAACCAAGATGGAAGAACTCAAGGTATCACTTTGCCAAATGGTACTGCCCAAGAGGATCTTATCCGTCAAGTCTACCGGGATGGCCACTTGAACCCGGACGAGTGCGGCTTCGCAGAAATGCACGGTACGGGCACGAAGGCCGGAGACCCCATCGAAGCCGAGGCCGTGCATAAAGCTTTGGGCCAAAACCGCACTTTGAGAGATCCACTCTATATCGGCTCGGTCAAGTCCAATGTTGGTCATCTTGAAGGTACAAGTGGTATGGTCTCCATAATCAAGGCCGCCATGATGCTGGATAGAGGACTTTTGTTGCCAAACGCCGATTTCAAGAAGCCCAACCCTAATATCCCCTTGAATGATTGGCATATGAAGGTCGTCACATCAACAAGGCCCTGGCCACGAGGCAAGAAATATGTTAGTGTCTCGAACTATGGCTTTGGAGGTACCAATGCACATGTGGTATTCGAAAAGCCTCCACCACCCAAGGAAAATACGGACGATCCGGAAAGCGATGGCGATCCTCCACACAAGTTGTTTTTGATTTCAGCCAACGACAAGGAGTCGCTGAAGACTCGTATCAGAGATTTTGGTGTTTACTTTGAGCAACGGCCTGAGGTCTTTGAGAAGTCCATGTTCGGCAACTTTGCATACACCCTGGGCAGTAAGCTGTCTCATCTTTCCTACAGAGTTGCTCTCGCAGCTACTTCGCTTGATGAGCTTAGCATTCGCCTGGCTCAGCTCAAAACCAACCCAACTCGAGTACTCGGCACTCCAACAATTGCCTTCGTCTTCACGGGACAGGGTGCTCAATGGGCACAGATGGGCATTCCCCTTATGGAAGAATATCCTGTTTTTGCCAAGTCAATGGAACGGGCTGATGAATATCTACAACGCATTGGAGCAGACTTCTCTCTTATTGATGCTCTTAGAGAAGATGCTTCAACATCCCAAATTAACTCGCCTCATCTTAGCCAGCCTGCTTGCACAGCACTCCAGATTGCGCTGACTGATCTTCTTCGATCTTGGGGAGTCAAGCCAGACTCCGTCGTCGGTCACAGCTCTGGAGAAATTGGTGCCGCCTATGCCGCTGGTATCTATGATTTGGAGGCTGCCATGGCACTTTCATACCGCCGTGGTCAAATGACACAGTTGCTGAAGGGTTCATTCCCAGAGCTTAAGGGTACCATGATTGCCGTCGGGGCTGGCCCTGATGCGATCAGGCCTCTGCTGAAGACTCTCAAGGGCTATGCTACTATTGCCTGTGTCAACAGTCCTTCCAGTGTGACTGTTTCTGGAGATACCCCCGCCATCGATGAGTTGGAGAGCATTTTGCAGGCCAAGCAGCTCTTCAATCGTAAGCTGAAGATAGACGTCGCATACCACTCCGATCACATGAAGAATGTCGCTGAGGATTACCTGTCTTCCATTGAGTCAATCAAGCCTTCCAGCACTGCAACAGCTACATTCTATTCTTCTGTGACTGGTCAAATTGCAGAGCCATCAGAGTTGGGTGCAGCATACTGGGTACAGAACTTGACTTCTCCAGTCTTATTTGCCAATGCCCTCAACAAGATGTGCGTCGAGGAAGACAGCCGACCTAGTCTTCTTATGGAGATTGGTCCTCACTCTGCTCTGAAGGGTCCAATTCTGGATACCATGAAGAATATTGGCTCAATCACCTCCAAGATTGGCTATACCCCTACTGTCGTCCGCAATGCAAACCCCGCACAATCCGTTTTGGATGCTGCTGGTGCTGCATTTGTACGAGGAGCAACCATCGATATCAACACAATGAATTTCCCTATCAGTGGTGGAGTCACAAGGAGCTTCCTGAGGGATCTACCTCGATACCCCTGGCAGCATGGTACCAAATACTGGCACGAGTCTCGCATTGCTCAGAAGCATTCCCTCAGAGACGGTGTTCGGAATGATCTTCTAGGAGCACAGGCCTTCTATTCAAATGATCTGGAGCCTACATGGAGGAACATTGTTCGGTTAGATGATATTCCCTGGCTTCGTGAGCACAAGATGCAGGGAATGCCAGTCTTCCCAATGGCAGGTTATGTAAGTATTTGAATTTTAACAACATTGAGTACATACTGACATGATTAGCTTTCTATGGCCGTCGAGGCCGCCAAACGACGGGCCGAGCAACGAGATGCAGTATTCTCTCAATTCGATTTCCGAGAGGTGAAGGTCGGTTCAGCTCTTGTCTTGAGTGACGACGCGGAGGCAGAGACCACTATCACGCTTCGGCCATACGCTGAGGGCACACGTGGTAACTCAGATGTCTGGGACGAGTTTCGCATCTGTTCGTGGACAACCAAGCGGGGCTGGACAGATCACTGCTCAGGTCTCGTAAGGACTCGTGCAAACAAGAAACAGCAGACTGCAGTCTCCAATGTCGCTGAGACCGAGGTAAACCACTTCCAAAATCAAATCGCCACAGTGCGCACAGCAACCACGTACAGCATTGACACCAGCAACATGTACCAGGTCCTGGCCGAGGTTGGAGCTGGGTATGGGCCGGCTTTCCAAGGATTGGAAAATTGTTTCTCGAACCCCCGTCACTGTCGCGCAGATTTGTATGTCCGAGACACGCGAAGCATGATGCCGAAGGAATTCGAAGCCCCGCTGGTTATTCACCCGACATTCTTGGATGGTTTGCTGCACCTGGTTTGGCCGATTCTTGGTAATGGGAAGATGGAATTGGAGACGTTATACATGCCGACGATGATAAAGAATCTGACGATCAGCAACAACATCCCCTCGAACCCCGGCGAATGCACGAAAGCCTGGTGCAATGGAGGTCCCAGTCAACCGACCCCGGAACCAACAAAGTTTGATCTGTGGGTGACACCGGAGAACTCTACAGATGTTCTGATCTCCATGGAAGGTTTGGTGATGACTCCACTCAAGGATGCGAGCTTCCGCAGTCCAGACCCTCGCGATCTCTGCTTTAAGTTGGAGTGGCAGTCTCTGGATCAGCTCAATGCTGAGCAAGCGCCTAATGGTGAATCAAAGGAGGTTAATGGGTCGGCTACTAACGGTCATGTCACTCCAGGCGAAAAGCCTCATCTGAATGGAAACGGGGTTCTTCACCAGACCGATGTCCTGATCACGCATTTTGGCAAGCCTGACGGTAGTGCTGAGAAGCTCGGCAATGCTATCTCTACTGCGACAAGTGAATGGATACCATTCGTTTCCCCCTTTGAGGCCGACTCAACCAATAAGCATGTCATTGTACTGCAGACAGGAGATGAGACTCTTCGCGACCTTTCTTCCGAGGCCTTTGATCATCTCAAGAACACCCTTCTCAATGCCTCTCATGTGCTCTGGGTCTACCGCGCAGACACTCCAGATGCCCATATGATTGTTGGTCTTACTCGCAGTCTACGATCTGAGGCACTATCCAAGGTTGCCACTCTTGGAATCAACACTGCAGAGCTCGACACTTCTTCAAAGCCAATTCTCACAGCAATTGAAGCCTTATGGCCCACTAATGACACGAAGCCAGGTGGTGATTTTGAATTCAAGGCTGAAGGGTCGGCCCTCCTGGTTCCGCGTGTTGTTGATGATGATGCCGCCAATGCATTCGTCCACAATGAGACCCATGAACAAACAATCACATCTCAGCCATTCTTGCAGCCAGACAGGCGCTTCAATCTTCAGATTTCAAGCCCTGGCTCGCTTGACAGTCTTTACTTTGCGGAGGACATCCCCACTCCATTGGCTGATGATGATATTGAAATCGAAGTCAAGGCGACTGGCCTGAACTTCAAGGATATTGTCGTTACCATGGGTCAGCTGGCACAGCCATACATTGGTATTGAGTGTAGTGGTATTGTCACATCGGTTGGCAAGAATGTTCAGAATCTTCAGGTTGGACAACGAGTGATGGCTTTGCCTCTGGGTGCTTACTCCACATATGCACGATGCAAGGCTACCAGCGCTGCACCGGTGCCGAACTTCATGTCCTTTGAGGTGGCTGCTACTGTTCCTGTTGTCTTCTGTACAGCATACTACGCCTTGTTTGACCTTGGCAAGCTACAGGCCGGTGAGCGGGTTCTCATTCATGCCGGTGCTGGTGGTGTCGGACAAGCGGGCATTCAACTGGCTCAAATCATTGGAGCAGAGATCTTCGTTACAGTTGGTAGCGTTGAGAAGAAGCAGTTCCTCATGGCGCAGTACAACATTCCAGAGGATCATATCCTCTATAGTCGTGACTCTTCTTTCGCTCATGGTATCAAGATTGCCACGAAGAACGAGGGTGTCGATGTTGTGATCAATTCCCTGGCTGGTGACCTTCTCAGAGAGACATGGGAGTGTCTTGCGCCATTCGGTCGTTTCGTTGAGATTGGAAAGGCAGATATCACCAAGAATACTCGCCTCGACATGCTTCCATTTGAGTACAACGTTACTTTCTCTTCAGTCGATCTCACCAAGGTTGCGCAGTTCAAGCCCGCTCTCATGAAGAGCCTACTGGATCAAGTTTCCCAGATGATGAGCCAAGGCTCTCTCAACCCTATCTTGCCTCTGACTACATACCACATCTCCGAGCTTGAGAGCGCTTTCCGAACATTGCAAACTGGAAAGGCAATGGGTAAGATTGTGGTTGTTGCTCATCCAGAAGATCAAGTCAAGGTGCGCTCACTATCATCAATCAATCGAATCATTTTCACTAACTCTGATTCTATAGGCTGTCGCCCCCAAGACAAGCTCTTCACTTCTGAAGGCGGATGCATCTTATATATTAATTGGTGGTACTGGTGGTCTTGGTCGAAGCATGGCTAGATGGATGTCATCGAAGGGAGCTAGAAACATCGTCCTCGTTTCACGTAGAGCTTCTGTCAACGACAAGGTCCAAGCACTGATGGATGAGCTCTCCGCTGACGGCACCCTTATTACCGTGAAAGCATGCGATGTCATCAGCAAGCAATCTGTCGAGACCCTCATTAAAGAGGACATGAAAGATCTGCCTCCAGTACGCGGTGTTGTCCACGGGGCAATGGTCCTTCGCGTAAGTATCTTGAAAAATCCCCTTACTGTGCAATCCACATCATGATTAACACTGTCCAGGATATGCTGTTTGAAAACATGACGCTGGACGATTTCCAATCCGTAGCAGCAAGTAAGGTCGAAGGAGCCTGGAACTTCCATGACGTTCTCTCCGATACTCCATTAGACTTCTTCGTTGCCCTCTCTTCCGTTGCAGGTGTAATCGGAAACAGAGGTCAAGCAGCCTATGCCGCAGCAAATGTCTTCCTAGACGAATTTATGTCCTACCGTCGTCTCCAAGGTCTTCCCGGGACAACCATCGACCTTACCGCCGTCAGTGACGCAGGATACCTCGCTGACGTCGATGCGAAACGACTACAGGAAGTTCTCAAGAACATCGGCAGTGACACTATGGATGAGGGCGAGGTTCTTGCGCTCTTCGGTGCTGCCATAACAGGTGACCTGGAAAAGTCCTGTTCAGGACAAAGCATCACTGGTCTCAGTCTCACTACGACTTTAGATCACTTCTGGTCCCAGGACGCCAAGTTCAGTGGTCTGTATGAAATTGCAAGGACAAAGCTTGGTTCCAGCGGAAACACAGCCAGTGGCCCATCGGTACCGCTCAATGTCCAGCTGCATAGTGCTGAGTCAAAGGAGGCAGCGCTACAAATCTGTTACCAGGCACTTGCTGCGAAGTTGGCACAAGTGCTTCAGATTTCATTGGAGGATATGGATCCTTCTGTTACTGTTTCTTCGCTTGGTCTTGACTCACTGGTTGCTATTGAAATTCGTAATTGGATTGCGCGGGAGGCAAATGCTAACGTGCAGGTCTTGGAGCTGTTGTCGAGTGGATCGCTGATGGCCTTATCTGAGATCATTTTAAACAAGTCTCAGCCATAAGCGCAGATCTTATTTGATATGACTTTCATTTGTTTAATATTCTACACGGCGGATATGTGAGTTCTTTTTACAATTAGTTTTGCTTTTCAGGTTTGGCGTCTCACTTTATTGTCTGTCTTCTACAATCAATACACAATGAAGTTACACATTTGCTTTTCATAATATTCATTCATAAGATATCTACTCAATACTTCGTACCAAGAAAAAAGACTGCTAGACAAACTACCTTAAGAAGTAGTTGTTCTGGCCCAAAAAGGGTTTTATGGTAGTCTAGAATCAGGACAAGACGCGTAACCGCTACCGATCTGAGCAGGACATCGCCATCCTTAAACGGCACCAAGAAGGAATACGCAAATCCAGTCATACGCCACCATCCGTAATGAACCTCTCAAAATCATACTTAAGTAATTTTTACTAATTAGTAGCGAATCGCTATCCTTTTCAGATCCTTCTCACAAGATACTGTGGGTGGGGATGAGGACTTCTATATGCGGAAGGCGGGTCAGGGGGCACGCACGTATGTGGAGCCCAGCTCAGATCACTTCCTATCTCATGCTCTTACGCGTTGCATGTAAGGATCGGAGAGGACAGATCGGCGGATTCAAGAAAGGATTAAATGTATGCGTGAGAAATGTACAGTATTTGCCTACTGTAGCATTGCATACCTATGATACATAGAGCCCATTTAACGAGATAGACCGTAGCAGCCGGGTTGCAATGTGTACATGTACCTATGGCAGATAGGAGTACTTGGGGAACAGTATGATATACCTAGTCTGTATCAAGTAAAAAGAACAATTTTGAGTGTTTCAAAGTGAACAATTTCTCCGTACTCCATACCGAAACACAGTGTGTCACATTAGCACAGAACTACTCTACACATGTGCAGTAGCCATTCCTCCCGCTAGGATGATTTGACTATTTGGGGATAGTTTAGTTCTATGGATGGATGCATGTGCATGATGGTGAAGTTACTAAAGACCAATAGACACACATGGCATAGTAACCCAATGTACGTCAAAGGAGTAAAATTGGAAACACACCGAGTCATGTTACATCTTCATACTCGAGTCAAGTTGAGCGCCACGATAAAGGCCACGAGTCAGTGAGATATGTAATAAGATCCGGTCTTGGATTTTCAAGGTTAGGATGATCATCGCTGCAGGATAGGTACTCATGGATTCACGTAGCGTATTAAGTGGTCCATTCAATGTCACCTAACTACCCAGTACACTGTCATATCAGAAGAATAGATTCAGCGCTACCAGTACTCGTCCGAACCATGTTCATGATAATCCATATAATTATGCCATTATACAGATCAGGGTAATAATATATGTACACTTGACTCTGGTAGTCTCACATATGAAGTAGTAACAAAGAGGGTCGACAAGAATTCCAAAAGGAAGATTGAATAATATTACACAAGAATGAAAATGGAGAAAATGAAAGTCGAAAAAAAAAAAAAAAATAAAAATAAAAGGTATAAGGCGAGAAATGCGAATGAGCCTAGAATGGAGATGTCTCTCCGCAGCTCCGATCACTATACCGTATCATCCAAGACGGCGCGAGGATGGGCAGCAGAAGAGGGAAGCCCCAAATGTCCAAAGAAAACGGAAAGCCATAAAAACGCCAGATTGGGTATGACATGCGTGGAACGATCATGGCCGGTTGTATGTACCCATACCCTCAAATACCCTGTCCATCGTTTTTCGTTCAGTTCCTGCGTAAAGTTGTGGAGTATAGCTCCATCGAAGTTTTTCTTCCGAATGTTCTCTTCGCCTGGAAGAAAGTGACCCAAAAGGGAAGGGGGAGGGGATGGAAATGCAAGAAGCGGCAGATGCGACGCTGCTAATGATGCAAGATATAAGATTCAAAAGGAATAAAAGCAAGTGAAAAGGAAAGAGCGTAGAATTTAATCCGCTCTAGAACGGAGGTGCATCTCTTCCATTGGGAGGTCATCGTCTGAGGCGGCGACGTGTTGGTAGGAGCGCACCTTGCGACGTTTGACGACTCGGTAGATACCGTAGAGTGCACCACCAAGGCTGGATGTAACCAGGATGAAGATCAGGAGACCTCCAACTCCACGGATCACCTCGTAGGCCTTGTATACGGACTGTGCGACCTCCTTGGCATTGGCGTAGGATGTGTCATCATGGGCCATATCCATGTCATCCTCAGAGCTGTCGTCGTGGGCATCAGAAGAATCGGAATTGATCTTTTCGTAGGCAGCTGAGAGCAGCGACGGGTCGTCGGGCGAGGGGTTGTTGGTACCCTGGAAGCCGACAGCGTGCCAGTTGGTTGGAGCGTCACTACGAATAATCTCAGACGTCTTCATCGAATTGCCATCACGGTCAACTGCTTCGGCGGTAATCCAATCCATGTAGCCATCAACAATGTACATGGTCTCAAAGTCAGTCTTGTTGGCATAGCCAATAGGGACGGGGTCACCACGATCATAGGCCTGGGCGTAGAAGTTCCATCCAGCAACATCAGTGGCACCGTTCCAGCTAACGTGAATGATAGTGGTCATATCAACGTTGCTAGTACCATAAACGGAGGCAACGACATCAGGTGGGGCGTTAGGACGACCGACAAACTCAGACTTGTAGGCACGATAGGTGGAATAACGGGTTGAAGCGAATTGAGCGGTCATCAGGACATCACCATCAGGACCATGCTCAGATTGATAACCGCGCTCACTCCATCCAACAAAAGTGTTACCATTTGGAAGACCCTGGGCGTTTCCACGCAGACGGGTCAATCCATTATCAGGACGGTTGATTCGCTTGATAACAGTAGCAGTCATGGCGACGGTGTCCAGTTCCACAAACAAAGCGGAGGACATAGTTTCATCTTCGCCACGCTCATCAGATGCGTTGTTCAGCAAGGAAATAACGTGAGTAGTGCCGTTAGAAGAGACGAATTTCACATCGTGCTGCTTCGAGAAAGTGAAGTCTTGCTTGAAATCACTGTGCTCTCCACCCAGACGCCACATGACATTTCCATCAATACCGGAGATACCGTACAGGGTGTTGGTGAATCGTAGCGAAAGAATGTAGTCGCCGGCCTCGTTCTTGTCCACCGCGTTGGCATGTACATAGTCCCAAGCGCTGCCAGCATCTGGTGCCGCCCAATCGGTTGCACGGAATAGGTTCGACTCGGTGATCGAGACCCAGTCAGCACTGTTCCACTGCGCCACGACCTCGTTGGTCTCCAGGTCGAATTCCGCAAAACCACCAGTCACCACCCAGCTTTCTTCCGTTGGGCGGCCGAATTCCGCCAAGTTTACCGGCTGAGATTTGTACACACAAGCCAAGGCAGTCTTGCCGCCGTCCAAGATGTTGAATTCGTGCATGTTGAAATCGCTCATGTCCTCCGGCGGGCTAACCACATGTTCCACCTCGTAGTGTTGGTCCACAATCACACCTGTTCCCTTGTCTTCACGGTTCTCTCTGTCCCAAATCACGATAAAAGAAAGGTGAGGTTCGCCATCAATGTTCAGGTTGGCTCGGAAATCGAAGGTGTTGCGATTATCGTAAAGGGTCGGGCCCGCCCAAATGAGCATCTATCGCAATCGAATGGTTAGCCCTTGCTCTTTCGCGTGACGACAGCGACATAGATTAAACTCACTCCATCATTATCATAGATATACGGACCAACTTGATATTGCTGGTACTTTTTGGTGGCTTCCTCCGGGCTGATCTGACCGTAGGGAGCGACAAACCAATAGCCGGGAGCTTGACGTTCTCGATCGTAATGGTGGACTTCCCATTTTAAAGCTCGAACCTCGGGGAGCTAAGATTGATAGTCTCAGTATTAGGCGCAATCACGCCATTCTGGGGGTCAATCAGGGGATACAAGAGGCTCAACTAACCGTCACGAAGGACATAAGATCTGCATCATGCCTCTCAGCCACCACGCCATGTAGACAGGATAATAAGAATGCGCCCAGGAAGAACATGATGAACGAGTGGCCAGGAAGAACAACACTTCCCTTGACGAACGGGGGGAAAGAAACACAGAAAAGAAAAGTCCACAAAAGAATGGGGGAGGGGCCTCTTTTTTTTTGGATTTTTTTTTTCTCTCTTTGGCTCCAAAAAAAGAAGGGAAAAAGGGACAAGGGAGCGACAAGCAACGCCGGACCACACACACACGATGGGAGGGTCCAAGTCGTCGTCAGACCAGGGAAATCTGGGACGGTCAAGTGGAGGAGCAGTGCTGAACTAGGGAGAGAAAAGGGTTAGACCAAACACCAACCCCGACCCGACTCCGCTTCAGGGGAGCGCGCAGTTGCATATGGAATCTGACGATCCAGGTGAACGAGGCTTGGCAGAGGGTTGGTGGAGCCAGTGACAAGCACTGCTGAACGAGGAGCGGAGGGCCCTCTCGCTCTCTTTCTCTTTCTCTTTCTCGTATAGATAGCCCCGTTTGGGGGGATTGTCTCGTGCTGATATTAAGATGGACACGGTGAAGTTTATTTCGTTCGTTCGCAGTTCCCGGATTTCTTTATGGAAATGCTTCGAATGACAGGCCGATACATCCTGTCAGTCCCATTTTCAAAGTTAAGTGCCCGAGATACTAACCAGCCATTTCCGGATATGTGATGACTAGAATCAATTTTATTTATTTATTTCAAAAAGAAAAAGAAAAAAAAAAAAAGAAATCATTACCCATCTGATCCATTTTATTTATTTTTCCATGCAATTTCCCTCGTTTATCCCGACTCCATCAAACACGGGGATTGCCGGCTTTTCCGTCTCTGTGACTCCTGGGCCTCTTCCTCTCGTCTTTCTCACTGGCTGAGCCGCACTGCAAAACACCAATCAATCAGAGACGTGGAGTCAAAACGGGAGACCAGAGGGGATATGAGACGCTTGGCACGGTAGCTCTCTTCGGCCTAGTCCACAGAAAAGAATCAGCAATCGAACAAATTCCGTCTCCCTAGGCCTCCACTGCGGAGATCGTCATCTTCACTCAATTTCCCCTTCCCCTTTCCCCTTCTCTTGCCCGTTTGGCGTGAGATCAATTCCCAGGGGATATCTTCATGGTGCGACAGCAATCAAACAGACCATGCAGAATCTGCGACCGCCGGACCGATTGCGGGCCAGTTTCTTCTGTGCTGAATGTCGATCTGTCAGGTCCACATTGTCTAGCCCTGTGGCGGCAATTGATTTTTTATACCGAAAGGGGCTAAGTCGGGCTTAGGGCCAATTGGAAAAGGCCGCGACGCTCGCACTGAAATTGATATGCGGGAATCAACCCGAAGTACATTGAAAGGGGCCGCTGATGGCCTACGTAAACTAATTGATACACCACGCTTTACTTTACATAGATATATGATAGTTTATCCTATTGAGGTAGTACAGTTCACCTTTTTTGAATTTTATTGGCAAAAGGAAAAAAAAAAAAAAAAAAGCCATTAGCAAAAGCATACAAACTTGATCAAAGAATCCCCCTGATCACATTGAACACGTCTAGACCCGTGGCGTTCTTAGTCGCAGCCCGAGACGCGTACCCCTCGGTGGTTCATCCACGAGTCTACCACCACCACGAGGCTGTGGATAACGCACGCCAGCAATGTGGCGACGGTAATTCGTACCAAGCTCTCTGCCTAGACGGATTTCACTAGCACCAGACCCATGCTTCCGAACGCCTAGTTACTCCAGATTTCATCGGGGATCACAGCGGGTCCCGAGTGCATGATGATATCAACACCGTATACAACTGGGCAGTCCCTGCCAAGACAGCATCAAGGGGGTTGTACAATATCTTCGTGCAACATCTCTGATGCCGATTACTATAAAAACTTCCCAGTCGGCGCTCACAGCCGGGGGGTGTGGCTTTGGCACAATACCCACCCCGAGTACGTCATACAGATCCAATGGGCCTGGATGGGGCCTGGATATCACAGAGGCGGTCTGTTGTAGATCATTGGGGGTGTACGTATGCGGAGTTGTCTTCGTCAGTGCAGTTGAGTCAGGTCGATGGTGTGGCCATAAAAGAGTGCCTTCGAGTCATGAGAAGAGCGCCGAGTCATTTCAGGATCGGGTGGGACTCTGTGAAGACAAGGGCTGTTGATTCTGACGACAGTGTTTTTACATACTATGCTTCCATCCTCTGAATGCTCGTATTCTGAAGCCTTGCAGAAGGCAAAAGAAGCGTGCTAGCCTGAAGACTTTGCAAAGTATTGACTTGATGTTGACCTAAGCATCTGACCATGTTCAAGTCACACATACAATCTCGGCCATTCTTTGTCCACTTGTGAACCACCTAGCTTACTATACCTCTGCACCAGAAAATGAGCTCCATCAGGTTACTACAGTAGTATGAACCTACAACAATGTTCCCATTGCAGAAAGTTATGGGGAATTGGGATGCCTGGCTGTTCCCTTGGGATATCCTGTTCCTGAAGTGCCTATGGGAGCCACTTTAGAATACGAGAGCATCATATGTCCCCTCTGATAGGGCGTAGCCTCTTCAAACACACTGACCCCCTCCATCGATGATGCGACTTCGTCTGACAGCCTAGTGATCTCGTCGCTAGAGAATTTGAACATAATGTCTCCTACTCCCTGTGCCAATGTTCCACCAGGAGGGAAATACGACGAGTTCATTTGACAGCGCATCCGTGTGCTGACAAGGCCAAACAGGCTGCCAGCGAATACGCGGGTTTAATGCAACGTGCGATTACGCTCAATGTTACTGCTAGCTTTGGAGGATATGCCTTTCTCTTCGTGCGATCAATTACCGTCTTCGATATGATGAGTACGAGGTTCCTATCATGACTGAATGCTATGACCAGAAGGCACATGCGAATACCTTTGAGTTGGGGTCATACCGAATTGATACGTGGAAACCCCCTGAGAACCAATGAATTCACAAGACGGTTGGTGGCTAAGCTTGGCAGAAGAACAGATATGCACTGGAGCTTGAGACCTGTCAATGATTGCATCCTTGCTCATAACAGCTATGGCTATACTCCTGCTCTCTTAATGAATCCACGGATGCTTGCTCTTGTCCCCTTTTGAATGTCGGGCTGACTGTTAAGATGATAAATGTTTTCGCAATCACGGTGCTGGTGACAGGAATGTCCACCACTAAAAACGAAAGTCTATCGCCTAATCAAGGAAAGTGAGACTTCAATTGCATGGACCCTTCCCCCCCCCCCCAACAGATCAACACGGGATCTCCCCGCGCTACAATGATAACACAGGCGAAATGCCTTGCAGAATGCTCGTGTGAACCCGGAGTTACAATGGCGAGTGAACCTACAACTTCTCCCCGACCCGGCTGTTTATCCACCGATTGGGGGTTTCCATGTTGATCGGTAAAGATGACCTGCCCCCGAGAATGCATCAGATCTCACCGCCATTGCGACTCAGTAGATGCACGTAGTATGAATTTTGGGTACAACGTGCCCCTGGGGGATTGGTTACCCTTCCAGCCCGAGCTGTCTGGTTGGTGACGATCTTTTCAACCTATGAAGTACTATGGGGTAAATTGCAAGGGCCTAGGATAGGTTGATGATACCCCATATGTATCATTTCGGACTACCAGATTGGCCCAGTCGTACCTTACGTTGATGACTTCCTGCCCAGAAAATGGTGAATACATCATCTGCCTGGCTGCTGGGTTGCTCATCTTGCCCAGAAGGGAACTAGCCAACATGATCCATCCAGACCCGGCAATGGCATGGTAAGGTTTCAATGATGGGAATCTCTGCAGAAACCACAGTGCGAGGTACTTTCCTGATGATGCCATCTCTGTACATAGGTGATGTCACGGTTTGAAGCATTGTGGATGTTGTGGATGTTGACGGGGTTTTCTTGGCATTCTCCGCGCATACATGACCGATACCATGCACAAACAAACGAAGTTGACAGAGAACTACGAAAAAAAAAAAGGGAGGCGGGGAGATCTAAGACAGAAATGATGAAGATACTACAGGATTCATTAACATGAACGATCTCTACTCCACCGAAAGGTCCGAAACATGGCCCTCCGCATGGTCCGTGGTTGCAGCGATGCAACCACCTGCGCCTTACTAGGAGATTAAACCGGGGCCAAATCATGACAGCCGATACAGCACAGGAGTTTCCAATATGATAGATTCGCAGGAGCATGCTACCTGTTGAAACAAGAAGCAACAGGCCTCACAGTCGGTGTGAAGTGCCAGGTCCCCACGAGGTTATAAGTTGGTCGGTTCCACTGGGTGTAACGGTCCCGACCAGTTGGGCCGGCTACCACCGTTGCACTCAAGGGGGTCATTGACTATGTACGGCCGGGGGCATACCACGTTTGGAATGTTATGAGCTGCTGGATACAGTGCGCACGATGTTTTGCTTTTCTTTCTTTTGTAAATGCTCTAAGACAATCCGTGATTTAATTCCAGAACTCGAGTTCAAAAAATAAGCAACGAGGTTAAATGAAGTGAATTGGATGGTTCATCTTTCTTATCGCAAAATAGAATTTCCAGTGATTTAAACTCAAAACTTTCTCCGCAGTAAGATAACACCCTCATTACCCCCAATACGACCCTCGCCACATCCTTGCTTACTGTCCGCCTGCCACTGTGGACTTCCCACTGAAAATTACCGTACCATACCGTTACCCACATTGCGCATTGCGACACCGCAAGGGCTTCAAGTTGCACTCCAAGTGACACTTGATCACGAAGAATGGACCAATGTTGATCCATGCTTCGGCTTGTTGACCTTTTTCTCCTTTTTTTTATTCTTTTTTTTTTCTTTGGACATTATTTTCTTTCGGTTCTCTGGCGCGGCTCTCTCCTTTGCTCACGCGGGTGGGGGGTTTCTCTGAACTTCCTCTGCTACACTCACCTCCCCGATCCACCTTAAACACTACTGTGGGAGTGTCACCTAAGACACTACCTATAAACTCCCCTCCCCAGAACTACCATTTTCACCTGGATCTTATCTTACGCTCATGTCGCCCTGATTCTTCAACCTCAATCGATTTCGTCAACTGAACCCCCCCGACCATGTCGGCCCCGCTGGTCAAAGTCTTGCACCGCTTGCAGGAGCTCTTCCAGAACGTTGTCGCCGCTCTCGAGACCATGATCCTCTTTCCCTCCCTCTTCCGCGGCTTCGGCCACAAGCGCCGCAAGCCCTTCCTGGGTGCCCACTGGCGTCGCCGTACTCTCGATGATTTCGCCGGAGAGGTCGAGAGTCTATTCACCACTCCTCTTACTACTTCTAAGATGATCGACATGTCGGAGCAAATCCGCGCCCAGTTCCGCCATTGCCTTCAGGACTCCCCTTGCAACATGCTCCCGTCATACACCCATGCTTTACCGTCGGGCAATGAGAAAGGAACATATCTTGCGCTGGATGTAGGAGGTTCGACGTTCCGTGTCGCGTTGATTGAGCTATCAGGTCGGGATGAGGAAATGCGCATCGTGCGAGTGGCGTCTTCGCATATCGACAACAGCGTGAAATTATTGGAAGGAACTCAATTTTTTGACTGGATGGCGGGACAAATTGAGGATATGCTGAAGGATGTTGGGGCAGATTACGGACGTGGCGAGGTGACTTTGCCCATGGGTCTATCCTGGTCATTCCCCATTGATCAGACCTCGACTAGTAGTGGATTGGTTATTCATATGGGCAAGGGTTTCCACTGCTCAAATGGTACCGTTGGACAAGAGTTAGGGCAGTTGTTGATCGATTCATGCCGTAAGCGCAGTCTGAATGTTGAAATGGCTGCTATTGTCAATGATGGTTCCGCCGCCTTGCTCTCGCGCGCATATGTTGATGAAAAGACTCGCATGTCTTTGATTCTCGGTACTGGCACCAACATGGCTGTTCACTTCCCCGTCCACGAGATTGGACGGAGTAAGTTCGGAGTCCGTCCTGAAGGATGGTTCGATTATGCTAAGCATGTTATCGTCAACACCGAATTGAGCATGTTTGGTGGCGGTGTTTTACCTATGACTCGCTGGGATGATGTCTTGAACCGCACCCACCTGCGCCCCGACTATCAGCCTTTGGAATACATGATTACGGGAAGATACTTGGGCGAGATTGTCCGTCTGATTGCTATGGAGGCCGTGGAGACGGCTGGTCTATTTGGTGGAGAGCTACCCCATTCCATGCGCGAGCCTTATTCCTTCGACACCAGCATTGTCGCATTCCTCGAAGATGATTCCTCCGTCTCTTTAGCTGGATCCGCTGCCCTTCTGCAAAAAGAGCATACTTTCCCCACCTACCCCTCCGTCGAAGATCTTCGCTTCCTGCGCCGCATCTGTCAGGTTGTTTCCCGTCGCGCTGCTGGGTATCTGGCCACTGGTATCCACAGCATGTGGTGCCTCAGTAACGATGCCGAATTTCCCGCCGCATCATCTAAACCCGCTTCTCTCAAGGAATCCCCCGAAGTGACTGTTGTTGAAAGTGATGACGTTACAACTAACGTATCTATTGCCTGTGATGGCACCGTCATCAACAAATACCCTGGTTTCCGTAATAACTGCCAGGCCTATCTGGATCTGCTAGCCGAGCAATCTCATCCAGGCTCCAAGTCTGCTATCTCCTTGAATCCGGCACCCGAGAGTGCTATTCTTGGTGCCGCGGTCGCTGTGGCAGTTGCCGTGGCCGAAAAAGCCGAGCAGTAGAGTTGGCAACTATTAATACCGAAACGAATGATGCACCACATCCGCGACGCATAGATGTCTCGATTTTCTTCTTCGTTGTCATTTTCTTTTCTCTTTCTCTATCTCATCGGTCATCGGCGTATGATCTATGTTCTGTTTTTCTTGCTTCTCTCTGCATGGGCATTCCTAGTCTTTTACCGGGGACCTGCATTTGCGAACTCGTCTTTCTTCTCCGATCCAATTAGCATTAGCAGGTGTTATTACTCTTCAACGTTTCCTTTTCGCATGGGTTGATCCAATGGCTATTCTACGTTTTCTTTTCTTTTCTCTACTGGCTTGGGCGGAGTACGGTACTTCCAGTTCCTATGGTCTTTTCTTTTTCTTTTTCCTTTTCACTTACTTTTTCTTATCGGTGTGGTATTCATCAGAGGAATATTAGGATATTCGGGGTAAAGCGTTCCCCACTGCTTCCTCCATTACATTTTTATTCGGGTCAGATTGATTTGGAGAGGCGGAAGAATTCTTATTTGCATGGTTGTCAAACCGTGGTCTATTGATTTGAGCTTCACTTCTCTTACCCTTAATATTTTTTCCTCGTGATTCCTTTAGATCAGGCTTGGTGAAGTTAGCTTCAGGTAGTATGTACATACAATCTCCTGTCTGATTAAAATTGGTCTGAAGCAGCATTGGTCTAATGATTGAAACCAACTAGACTGAAAGTTGAGTCTTGATCTTAAAAGATCCTCTTTTCTGTAACCCTGGTTGAATATACTACATAACCTAACCTAATATGGTTTAGCATGATACTATAGCGTTATCCGTCATACTGATTGAGACCATTGTTTCGCCTGCTTATGCAGGGCTATCATGTCAAATACGGCAAACCAATTTCCAGTCTATCCCTATTCTAGACACCTCTTGTGACAACCCACTCCCAAGGTCGTAGTCAACTGTTATACTTCAATTTCCTCAAGAACCAGATTTATTAGTTCATATTCTCGATAAGGTTCCGTGCAGCTATCTCGCTTTATGTCTTTTCCTGTTCAATGGCTTTAATTGTATCAATATTCTTCCAATTTCTCAAGTCTTACCGACACGATGATAGGTACTAGTACCTCGGTATTCGTGTGTCAATTTAGTCCAGTTGATAGTATCAAATACCTTTGATTGAGTGCCAATGGCATCTGAGCAAAATCGCCTACCTATTTCGTACAATAGCATATTGGAACCCTGGAATAAATACTCAGGTCATATTGATACCTGAGTTAGAGCCCTGGGGCCGCAGAGAAGGTATTGTCGAATCATTCAATAGGTATCGCACCTGCCTTTTCATGTGTGACTTTTGATATTGAAGCTGCTATGATCTTTACAGGTCGAGTGTTAGAAAGGGAAGAAAGGGAAGGTGCAATCCAACTAATCATATCTAGTTAGCTCTTTGCTGCCACCATGATAGAGTATTTCTTTTCTACCAGACATTTATTATAGAAACAGAGGTGAGTCTGACTGAAAAAATGAAAAATTTGAGTTATGAAACTAATGTTGAGAAAGTTATAGGCTTTTTGGTTACCGTGCCCCTCTTACTTCTTTATACTGTAAGTTATGTTAAGAGATTAAGCCTGCATAGCAACTGACATGCGATAATAAAGCAAGCGACTATTCACCTCAAACCCTCTCAGTCTTCAGCTGAAACTTCAGTTAGTGCTCAAATCTAGAGATCTGAGTCATGATTGATGAAGGTTAACCTTCTCTATGAAGGCCCTGCAACTCTGCTTTCGCCTCTTACCTCCGAAGTATGCCAAAGTCCCACCCCATCTCTGCACCACTACGAAAAGCACTGATCAGGTCCTTCCGAGCAACCACCAGTCTAGTCCGCCCTGAACTACGCCGCCAACTCATCTTGGTTTCTGGCGCCAAGTAACGAGCTTGCCCCCCTCCCCAAGCCTTCATGCATGTGACCGAAGCAGTGCATGCGAGACCGAGATCTGGCTATTGCTTCGAAAAGGGAGGAACATCCCGATCGTTCACCGGAGCAAGTCATATCCATAACACCCTTTGGAAGACCGTGGGTGATAGCAACATCTACGTTATGAATCGAAAAATCATGACCATTGTTTGGGGGGTATTGAAATCCCCACTCACCCAACGAGGGCGTTTATCGAATGAAGGAGACGAATGGAAGTCCTACATTCGTCAAGTACGATTCCGTCGTCAGATCTCCGCAGTGGATGGCAACGTCTGTCTACGCGCTGATCGCTAATAGTGCTTAGAAGTTTCTCAAGACCGTGTGTGTCCGATATAATGAGAAACTGCGTTTGGACAAGGCAATGAATCCCTGTCATCTTTTGCGGGTTGATTGTGGAAGAGCCTGAGGATAAAGAGAGATTCGTAAGAAAAGTAAAGTAAAGAAAGCAAGACAGAGAAAGAAAGGCTCAAATGTTGCAGCGACCAGAGTTATTATTGGGCGCTTTATGGTCAGCGATAAATGGGGAAGAAAAAGAAAAAGAAAAAGAAAAGAAAATTTAGAAGAGCTTGAATATTTAGAGCGTTAGAGCCTTATTACCTACCTATGCATAGTGCAGTATCACCGCTACCGTTGAGAACGGAACTTTCCTGCATGAGGAAAGCTGTTCCATGGGTCGACTTGGCCAGCTAGGAACGGCACTTGAGCACCCTCAGGCTATAGTCTCTTCACTATGTTTAGTTGCTAAACTATTTATTTCTGCACTAAATCTATCAATAATTTGACAATAAACCCATGATATTCAGCAATATGACGTTTACAGAACTCGAAGAGAATACCGAATGATCGTGCTGGGATTGATCGTTTGCAGCTGCGTCGCCTTTTGCTAGATTTCATTCCCGAGCGCCATGTACGATGGAACAAAGCTCCAAATAGTGTTGAGCACTCAGATGCAAGCCAATCTCAGTCCAATACTTCATCAACCGCGGATCGGTTGCTACATTTCAAGGATGGTTCAACTAAAAGTGGATTCAGACTTATCGTAAGCTCCGACGGAGCATCTTCCACCTCATTTTGACCTTGGAAATGGATGACGCTTCCAAGGGTCATTGGTTACCTCAAAATACTATACACCCATAAATTCCCTGAGCAATTTTATTCTCACAGCAAGTCTTTCTATAAATCGACAATTAGTCTAGTTTCATCTGGCCTACCAAAATGCGTCTCAAAAACCCCCAATGCCACTGGCAAGAGGCTCAGAACAAAGTCCAGAGCGCATTGACAAGACCAAAATGTCAACCCACCTTACAATTGCTCCAGAGAACATACACGAGATTTGCAGAAGCATGTCATTTCCAAAGAGCCAAGCCTCATATCCTGAATCTTCCACAGGAACTTCTGGATGAAATAATCAAATATCTCCCATCACTCAGTCGAGCTTCCCTGGCAATCTGCTGCAAATCATTCTATATCCGCCTTTATCCAGTTCTCCAACATCAAGATCTTCAATATCCACGACATCTCTTCCGCAATAACCAGCCATACGTCAAACGTGAGGTCGAAAAATGCGACCACACAAAACTAGTCCGTTACCTCGAAACATCACGATGGAAGTACTGTCCGAGTTGTGCAAAATTACACCCTCGATCTACATGGCAAAGACCTAAAAAGAAGGGCAATAACCAATTGCGAGTGCAATTCTTTTCAAAGCAGAAATCTCCACCAGAAATAATTACACGCCCTGCAGCTGGGACGCCGCACATTTGCAACGAGTGGAAACGTTCAAACTGCTGCGATTCCCTCCCAACTTCCGCCTCTCAGAAATCAAGCAAACAGAAATGTTTCCCCTGGGCTGGAACGGTAGATTTATGTCCATGTCTAAGAATGACATATCACAATCGTGACCAAATGAGACATCTTCTCCAGTCAATGAGCAAGAAACAAGCTCACAATGGAACGGTCTTTCTTTTCGAGAATCAGTTCTACCATCCTACATCTAGACAGGGTAATCTCCATTTATTTCATGAGTGTGGCCGTGAAACCAACAGCGCAATAATGGAAGTTAAGACAACATTTCATTTAGAGCGTGGATATCTCATTGCTCATAGTGATTATCATGTTATTGTTCTTAATGAGAATTTGCCGAATGATATCGAGCCCCCATTTTCAGCTTCGCAGAAAGAGAAGCGGAGATGGTTTTGTCGATTTAATGAATTTATCAATGACGGTGAAGCGGGGAGTGGAATTAAATCGAATGGGAGTAGATTTGGATTCGGGTTTAGAATTAGGATGGGGACGTTGAAGGGTAAGAGGGAGGAACCTAGGACGAGGGAGTTTCTGGTTTCGTTTAAGAGGAATCTGGGGAGGGGCAAGTGGCCTGATAGAAACTGGGAGCAATGTCAACGGTTGGGGAGAAGGTATTACTGCCAGTGATACTCATATACTACTCAGATCCAGTTCACTTCGTAACAGTGGCATATCATGGTTTTGCTGGGTGTTATAGATGCTTTGATGCAATACTGAGGGCTGACAAGACCTGAAAACTTCGAAAGTACCTCATAGAGATCATTTCATATCTAGCTCTGCTTTTCTCAGCTCTTTTAGGGGCTGTTTTCATCTTTATCTATATTGTTCTTTTGGCTTTTATAGATGCTGGCTTTGCATATACACCGGATAATGTCTGGCAAAGCTTGGCGTTCCGGTTCCGTTCTAGTGCTCACCCCTCGCCGCTTTATGATCACTGAGTAGAATTGAGCACGCCCCTGAGCGGCCTGAGCTGGTCAGTGATCATACTGGCGTGAACCTGATCCACTCACTGAGCCTGATCTGAGCACCCTGATTTGATCACTGAATACCCTAACTTGATCACTAAGCCTGACCTGATTTGATTTCACTCACCAAGGCTTGGCATCCTATTCAGTATGTACACGTATCCAAAATTACCATACGTTTCCCAACTCTATCGTTTCTCCGCGTGTAGGTAATAAATATCTTAGACGGAATACCCCCTACGTTCACATCCCAATGCCTACCGAGATTTCAGATCTGTGGAGCCCACCTCTTTGCCTTTCGGGCCTGCTGATCATTGCCCTCTATGCCTCGTTCAAGGACTACCTAATCCGGACTAGTTCACTCGCTAGTTATTTAAAGCTAAGCTTGCGTCCTGCGGCCATTGATTGAGAGAAAAGCCAACTTGACATAACACAAGATGTCCTGGCCACGTTTACAGTTTTTCGAAATTGGAGACCTGTCCTGGTGTCCTTCCTGGCTTCACCAGCACGAGCAATTCACCCTGACGAAGCTATGGAGTCTAACGGTTCCATTTTGGAGTCGTGGGAGCCTTGCAACACAAGCATGTGAGGTTCTCAAGGAGCACATGCTGGACCTTTCATCCTACACGATTCTCGATATCTGTGCCGGATCGGGAGGCCCCACTCCGATCCTCGAATCTGAACTTAACAGGGAGCTTGAAGCCGAAGGTAAAGAGCCTGTCCAATTCATTTTATCCGATCTTTATCCGCACATCGAAGCGTGGCAGCAAATTTCCAAGAAACAACAAAACATATCATATATTGAAACTCCAGTCGACGCCCGAGCTGTCTCTAGACTTGGAAAGCGAAAGGAATGTCGCATTTTCAATATCTGTTTCCATCACTTTAATGATAAAGACGCGGCGGGTATTTTGAAAAACGCAGTGGAGGGGGCTGACTCGTTTGTGTGAGTGACCTAAGCAGTACTATGGTCTAGGAAAAGATAAACAAAAACGGGATCTAACATCTGTTAAGCATATTCGAGATAACAGCACGGGATTTTGGCACCTGTCTTTGCTCCGTACTCGTGTTTTTCTTCGCCTTCATAGTAACCTTATTTTGGTTTTGGAACTCGCCCATCCATATCTTCTTTACCTACATCTTACCCGTGGCTCCTTTGACGCTCTGGATTGATGGGCTTATTTCTTGTCTCAGGACACGCACGAGCCAGGAGGTAAGAGATCTCTTGGACCAGCCAGGGCTGGATCTAAGCAAATGGACCTTTCATAGTGGGAGAAAGATTGTGCAATGGCCTGTAGTTAGCTTGCACTATTACGTTGGTGTTAAGTCTGGCTAAGAACTTCTTTTGACTCGCTACTATAATTCAGTTCCAGATCTGTGACAAAGCAGAGAAATAAAAAAGTCACCTCTGTGCTTCGCTACCTCATTGAGAAATGTGTACACCACGAGTAATCTTTGTCACCCAATCTCGTAGTATAAAATATTTTTAACTTGTAACTATTCGATATGTATAAGAGACCAAAATTGAGCCTATTAATATCGGGCATATAAGGTTGGCAACATTCCCATAAATTTTTGCAGCTACGTATATCGATGCAATACAACCACCATGATAATGATAAATGGTCGCTCTAAACAGACTTCGCGATGTCAACCATTTGCGAGACCTTTATCTACTTATCCTCTCCTGTCACATAACCTCCCTCTATCGAACTTAAAAACCCACGCTGGTGATATTGAACGTCTTCAGGTAATTATTTTGCGAATGAAGCCTATAGTACAGTTGTGCAGTCTATTATTGAGGTGGGAACAACGAGTGTGGCCAAGACCTCTCACCCAATCGAAGTCTCATTTCAACCTCAAATTCGCATCCCAAAATGCTTGAACATACCATATCACCTTCCATTTCCGTTCATTCGCTCCTTTCTCAGTCAACACAGAATCATCCCTCCTCGGTAACGCCAGAAAATGCAATGTCGGTGCGCCAATATCAACAATACTAAGAATATCCGTGAAAAATCCCCCGAGGTGTGGCGTAATGTACAGCGCAGCGAACTTGAGCGGCCAATTAGCTAATGCCTCCAGCCTCGTGAACGTAGCTCCTGCATCACAGATGGCTTTTGCTCTTGGTCTTAGACCCGCTTCCCATTTTGTGAAGCCCGCGCTGATATCACCCGATGACGGCATGCCACCTGAGCTTTTCACGATAGAAAAAATATGGTTCGCTAGAGATGCGGCGTCTTCGATAGCTAGACTGGCACCTTGACCGATGTTGGGTGCAGTCTGTGATGATTAGCGCACGATGCGAACTCGGGGGACAAACGAGAAGGGCAAACCTTGTGAACCGAGTCTCCCAAACATGCAAATCTACCCCAAGTCCACGACTTGCATGTCCCTTCCTCCAATGGAACATACGAAGAATTCGTTGCATTCTCATAAATTGGCCGAAACTTAATACCAGCGCCAACATGCGTGTCCAGGAACGCCTCAGCCCGCGCGTCTTGTTCCTCTCTCGTGAACTTCGGTACACCAGGATGTTGAAACTTCTGGTCCATCTGGATGAAGATGACCCAGAAGACCTGATTGTCTTCCCCGACGTTCACAAAAGTTGTGAATTTCTTACCCCAGGTTCGATGGATCGTTCCCGCTTTGAGTCCCTCTATCGGACGAGATACTCCCAAAATACAGGCGTATTCAGCCGTCATAGCTATCAATCACATTAGGTATGACCTTCAATAATGGAAACAACAATCAAATAGAAAACATACCTTTCCTGTCTTTCTTCGCCTTCTTCTTCCCCTTCCTGCTCTTATCCATATATCTCCACATCTCACCCCGAATGGTACTATGAATTCCATCTGCACCAACAATCACACTACCGGTGTACTCACTCCCATCCTTACAGTAAACAACCACACCATTATCTGAATGATCAACGGTCGTAATCTTCTTATTCCTCAGCACCTTGTTCTTGTCCGGTACATTTTCATACAAAGTCCTCAACAATTGTTCTCTTGTCAGCCAAGCGACAGGATAAAAATGCCTACTCTGACATCAGCATCTTCAATTTCATGTCCGACACCGAACGTACTAAAAACATAGATACTATGTACTATACATACCGGTCCTGTATAATGCGCGGTGTATCCATTGTGCTCAATAGCCGTCCATCCTCCAAATATGTACATATATCCTCGGTCGGCGCAAGATGTGTACTTATATCATCATATATACCCATTTGATCGAGGATTCTCAATCCATTGCTGACAACTGACAAGGCACCACCAATTGACGCATCAATCTTACTATGGCCTTCGAGTACAAGAAAATCGATATTCGCACGGGCGAGGGCATTGGCGAGTGTCAGGCCCGCGATTGAGCCGCCGGCTATGAGAACTTTGAAGGGGGGCTGCTTTTCGCTTTGCATTGCAGAACTGATGGTTATCCGTTTGTAGGAAAATAAACGAGCGAAGGTAGGTCGGTTTGAAGGAGTTTAAAAGATGCTTAATGAATTAGTAAATCAAAAATGCATAGTTTCTTTAAGTTGGACCTAGGTAGTTGAATCAATGAGCTCATCAAAACTTTCTGGTACTAACTCAGGGGGGATCCATCTGAAGCTTACGATTGGGGACCGGCTTAACGCAAAGCGTAGTAAAGGGGCTGCCGGTTTTTCCGATAGAAAGATAGTTCGTTTACCGAAGTCGAACCCAAACTACATAACAGAAGTACAAAAATCCTTTCAATATACAGTATGGATTTTACCGAGATAATCCAATGTAAATGAGCTGGGGCTCAGGGTCAGCCGTGTGGGTCTTGAGCTTTTTTTTTTTTTTTTTTTTTTGTCAGCCTACCTAAATACATGGTATTTTAACCGATTTTTCACGACTTTCAGAATATTGGCATTAATTGGGGATTTGGGGGTTTTAGGAGTTTGCAGAGTTTAGAGAAAATTCAGGGCTTATTGGAATGCTTCCAATTGGGGTACTTAGGGTGGTAGAATAAGAAATACAAGATATTGAATCTAAACAGATATAGATATAAAGCTGTAGATAATTCACTTGATTAGGTACAACTTAAATATCAAGTTCGCGGAGGCGGCATCTAGATGAACTTTTTTACCTCCAGGGCTTTGATACACTTTTATGCATTGTATCCTGGTGACAGGTAATATAGACCGACGAAAGTCCGAAGCCAAACTCAGACCCACTCGCGGCCCGTATTCGAAAGTTACAAAGCAAAGTGTGGATTGGATTCTTCAGATCTTAGCCGACAATACTAGTATGGGTCAATCCACTCCAGGGCTGAAAGGCAATCGATAGTCGATGTCGATCTTGAAGATGAAAAACGCCAAGTCCCACTTATATTTTTCTGCCAGACTTTTGCACGACACTGTACTATGCCAGTATGCAAGTGAGCTTCACTACTAGGCTACAGATGCTAGAGGATTTATTGGATATGTGGGACAACCCAGTACAAATGCCTGGTGCCTTACAGTGCCGGGGCCCCTAGAGCCAAAGGCCCAGATTCATTCTGCTGTCGACTCCCTAATTTTGGGGTTTATACATCTCTCGGACTTTCCACTATCGGCTTTTAGTGACCATCGTTATTGAGCGCGCATTCGGGATTTTGCCGAATCTGAAACTTAAATAAAAAACTTTGCCTTGATCGCGTGGCACATGGCAAATAGAGGAGAAATTAAATGTACAGGACTAAATAGCAGATAATATGGAATCAAATGTTTACGATTCGCAATTTGGAACAAAAGTAAATATTAATCGACGGCTTTGGACAGGTAGGGGGGAATCGAAAAAAGACAGAAAATAATGATATCAACTCCCGAAACCAGAGACACTTGCGCGAACGTTTAGCGTAGCGCATCACCAAACTTTGGGCTTCTGTACAGAGTTCACTAACCCCATGATCATAAGTCGCAACGGAGGGTTTGACTGGCCTGTAACTTTCTCCAGGTCCGAAAGCGCCTCACAGGTTTCCTTGCTCAACGTTTGGAGGAGAGCCCATGTAGCTTCAAATGCTCCCGAGCGATCAATAAGGCTTAACATGTAAAGCTTGGTGCTTCTGGGTAGCTCGCCCATAGTGAGATTCCGCCTTTCTCGAAAGATCCCTAGTATAAGATCTTTCGCAGACTGATCAGATTCGCAACAGGCTATTATAGGGTACGAAATTTTGCCCTCATCCAGATCCTCGCAGAAACCCTTCTGTTCTGAGTATACGTCGTCTTGTAGATTCTGGTAGTCGTCTCGCACCTGATAAAGACGTCCGAGGAGAATGAACAGTCGATCGAAGAGTGGGAGGAAGTGGGAGGCTTGGCGCTGATCAGACATGTCATGCATTAGATGGATGAGCATTTTGAGCATCGCCCCCGTCTTGCCATCAACCATCGCCATGTATTCCTTCGCAGTCGGACAATGGAGGTGGAATTTCCATTTCAAATCCCAACTCTGGCCGACAGCTAACTCTAACATTCCCTTTATCAAGGCGTCCATAGCAACCGAGGTCGGCAGCTGAAGACGCTGTAATTTCGAACAGTTGTTAAAAACCATGTACATGGAACTGTTGATGGATTGAGCATTTCCAAAAATGCACTGCGTCGCTGGACTTCCTCGGCGAAGCAAGGTGTCGTCTTGAATATCGTCGAGGATCAAAGTGGCGTTGTGGACATCCGAAATAATGTCGATAACGGTGTTGGTGAGGTGCTCGGGCAGCTTGAACCAGACATTGCAAGCTTGGATGACTTTCTCGCGGATGTTCTTGGAAGGAAGTGATCGGATGTACTCGCATGGTGCGGTAACTGCTGATTCGTCCAGCCGGGGCATATCTTGCTCTAGACTAGTGTTGCTGCTTGGAAGAGAGTTGCTAGAGGAGGAGTCTTCGATTTCTCTTCTTTCGTCTGAATTGAGGTGATGTGTTGCTTTGTTTGGTGAAGATGCCCGGCTTTGAGGATTTATCTTGGTGGCTTCCTTTGAGTGCTGCAGTTTTTCCTTGGAGAATCTCCTGTAGAACATTTTTGTATCACTCAAGAAGCTGTCCATTTTCATGATGTGAACGGGTATTTAAGAATGATTCGACTTCGTTCAGTGCGGCGGTTATGATGGTTCAAATGTTATCGAAGCAGAATAACTGGCCCCGTATGCATCAATTGATTTTCAAGACAGATTGTCTACCTGCTTTCAGGGAGTGGCTGACCTAAATCAATACCTTATACATTCTTAGCCCGGCGCGTACAACAACGGAGTCTTCACCGCTTAGGGTGGTGGTGTTCACTGGGCCCACGGTTTGGTGGATACTGCAGATGGTTTGGAGGATGCTCACGGCTCGCTTACACGACCATCACAATTACGATACAGCAATACAACAATCCAAGGTGGGGTTTGCATGGTTCAAAGGTGACGTGTTCATGCGTTGAATCTAAGCACTTATCAGCCGATCCCACGATCTTGGTGATCAGCAGTGGAGCATGCCTAGCGCGCCCCATCCGAACTTTCAAAAGACTTCTTTGGCATAAGGCTATGTGGCGCTCTCGAGAGGACCTAAATACGAGAAAACAATGCGACCCATCTCAAATACAGCGTCCCTGTTCGCAACCACAAACCTTCTCGTATGTCGTCTCTCCCCATCGATCATCTCAAAACCCCAAACCTGCATGAGCAAAAAAGTTAGCTAAGTAAAACCATCTCAGTGCACTCTCCGCTCAACTCGTCACCAAATAGAAAATGAAGCATCTTACCTGTTCCACAGTACACGCACCATCTTCCCGATAATCAAAACTATGAATCCAAAGTCCTGGATTCTCAGCTCCTTCCCCATCACCCTCCACCAAGAATCCACTCCCGTTCCGTTCACCCGGTAAAACCTCTCCTCTCAGCACTTGACCAATTATATCATTGTCGATAGCTGTTTCGGGAACCACATCGGGCACAATCCGACCTGTAAGTCCCATACTCCCTGTCAAAAAACGATTCCGAGATTGGCGAGCACCAAACACAAAATCCCTCAAGGGGGCCCGCACATCCCAATCTATTATCCTCATCTCAGGGATTGATGCTAGCCCGCCAGTGGGGACTTGCAAGATCGAAAGATGCAGTGTCCCCTCCGGGACGTGTTGTGACCCAGCAAGATTGGACTGGTGGCTAGCTGAGGATGAGGAGATGGAGACATGGAGAGTCACTACTGCAAGGGAAACCGCTTTGCGTAAGACCCAATTGACTCCTTGCTAGTTCCCAGTAGTTAATACAGTAGCCTCACACTTCCAATTCCAAGGTCTTCCACATACAAGTTTCAATCCTGGCTCTGGAGGGGGCGAGAATTGTCTGTCCTAGACGCAGTGTTAGCTGGAGGATATTAGTGAGGTTTAGGTGGCGGGGAACGTACAATCACCCATTTTCCCCTGAAAGAACCACTACTGATTGTGATATCTGATGGGGTAGCCATAGCCAAAATCGAGAAAATCTAGCTTTCCGATTCTCGTTTGTCGTCCGGAAGGGAAAGACGGGATGTGTAGCTGAACAATGTGCCACTTGAGACGCCCGACAATTTAAGCTTACAAGTCGTCATTGAATTATCGATTGGATTATCGGATAGGGGATAAAGGGGATAAAGGGGCCCTGTGGTTCTAGCGTTAGAGTGGAAACAGACCTTGTCCAACAAATAGCCCGGGGAGACCGCAAGTTCAGCTGAACTTGCAAATCGAAAAACAATGATTCAGCGTTTTGATGCTACGTACTAGCTGCGATATCTAAACAATTATTAGCAGGCGGCACGAACTCCACCATCCCCGGTCGATCGGGCGGCACGAACTCCACCATCCCTGGTGGGTCGGGCGGCACACGTACCGGGTGTAACCATACTCGAATTGGTCATACGACTCATACCAATAGCGGAGCCTTTCATACTCGGTAGTGTAATTCACCATCTCTTCTGATGCACAAAGTCAAAGTAAAAGTGGCCTGAGTACTATAGGATGTATTTTTTACTGATATGTATTTGATTGCTGCTGTACAGGCTAGGGAACCCGGAGTCCGTAGCCACCGGAGCAGCCTAAGACTTATTCTTTATCGGAAACAAAGAAGCTTCCCACGCTTCAAATTCTCTGGTACAATCCTCCAAGACATCAAACCCAAGGGATTGCCTCTGTCTAAACGAAGACAACCAAGTCCAATCACTCTTCCGAGTAACGCCTGCATATCCTAACAGAAAGTCTCGTATCCATTTGATAAGTCCATCTTGCATATGGAATAGCTTTCGATTCAAGATTGCTGCTTGGACACTTATTGTGCTGCGCCTTTTGCGAATCCGCTCATAGAGTTGTAGCAAAGACACGAAAGTTTGTTGAGTCGACTCGGTTGTTGATAAAGATGGATCATTCCCAAACTCTCTGTATCGGGCTTGCAAAAGGCCAAGAAGTTTGCCGATAACAGCCCCATCTTCAACTGCCATTGCGGCTCCTTGGGCTTGATATGGGAGGGTTGGATGGCAAGCATCTCCGAGAAGAGCGACCGCGCCCTGGAAATGGCTGCAATTAGATATATCCATATGGAAAATAGATTAAGAACCGAATACGCACATTTGTCCATGATGAAAGCTCGGGCAGATTTGTTAACTTCCATTTATCAACGGATGGCACACATGATATGATCTTCTGTAGTCTGTAAGCTGTCAGTCGGTGATTCTAAACTTTGGTTGAGATCATTTCAATTACGTTTCATCCCAGTCTGCGAAGCTGTCTCGCATCTCCTGAGTATCGCCTTTCTCTCGATGAGAGCCTTTGCTCAGGTTGTCTGGTCGAAGAAGAACGAGATTGAACTCTTTGCCACCACGGACAGGATAGAAAATAGTGTGTTTGTCCGGTCCTAGCCAGCTTGTGACGGCAGTTCTTTGACATATTTTAGTGACTTCATCGTCGCCGAGGGCTTCCAGCTGCTCTGCTTTGAACATCGCTCGGTAGGCTAGATCCCCAGTCTCTACCAAAGAGACATCAATAACAACGTCTCTAACAGTAGAGCCAATGCCTGTACGGATCAGAGAGGGAAATACGGCTGAGAGGCTGTGCACGCATACTTACCATCTGCTCCAATCACGATATCCCCAGATATTCTTTCTCCTCCGGCAAGGATGGCTTCTGGTCCGTCAACTGAGACACACTCAACCACCGCGCCCAATCGAACACTGGCCCCAAGACGGATTGCTTCATCGAGAAGAACTCGATAATAGTCAGCCCTATGAATGGTCCTGGCGAAGCCATTATTAGCACAGAGATGATGAGAAGTATCAATAAATTACTAAGAACATACAGCCACGGGGTCCCATACTCTTGCGTTATGTCGTCGCCGAATGGCATTGACCGCAAAACATGGCCATCGTCATATCGTCGAAAGTCCACTTGTTGGACTTCAGACCCTCTTTCGAGCAGCTGGGGCAAGACACCCAGCTCTCGCATAATACGGCCGGCATTTGGAGGGATCTGAATACCGGCTCCAGTTTCCAGGAGTTCAAGCGACCTTTCAAGAACAACCACGTCAATACCTTCCCGACGACAGGCGATGGCACAGGCCAGGCCACCCAGGCCTGCCCCTACAATAACGACTCTCATATTTTGCTGTTTTGTATACGGCTGCTTTCTCGTGGTGGCCATTTGATGGTATTTACGTGTAGCTGTGCCTCCCCGGTCACGTAAAATGGAAATACGCGCACTCGTATCGACCCAATTATGCCGTAGCAGATGCAATAGGTGGGACCCGGTGGGGCCTTCTATGTGTCCTCTCCACAAGGTTCGATCTATTGAGACATGTATGTCGATCTCTTAGCCGAAATTGATCTTGTGAACCTTAGTGGAGCCATGTGGCACCCAGTACGGCCAGCTCTTCCGTTATCCCCACTGGTAGAACATAAAGCTTGCAACTGATAATTCTGCGCTGTGTCTTCTGTGTGGGGCCATTGGCAGATTGACTATGGATGGTTCGTGAAGGACCAGGACAGTCCTCTAGACTATGCGGTCAGGAGTATGGCTCACGATCTGACACTGTTTAAAAGGATGTATCTCGCGTCGCTGGCGGTCATCACTCACTAGTTCACCGTCTGTTCAAATTGAGCTTCTATTCTTTCTGAAACTGAGTTAATCTCTCTTCATTGCCGTCGACCACAACCATGGAAAAGCTCAAATCCCAACCAAGCGCATACAAACGGCCCACAACCGGAATTTTCCCATACCTCCCAGCATCATGGATTCCGTATGCAGAGCTTATGCGTATTGACCGTCCAGGCGGCTTCATCACTTTTTATGCCCCCTGTCTTTTCGGTATTGGCTATGCAGTCACGGTAGCTGCGGTGCAACCCTCTCTATCCCTCATCCTCGACCGCTGCATCACCGCATTTCTCTGCTGCGTACTCGCACGTGGCGCTTCATGCACCTGGAATGACAGCGTTGACCGGGACCTCGACGTGAAGGTTGAGCGTTGCAAAGTGCGACCTATAGCACGGGGCGCCGTGACGCGTTTCCAAGCTCACGTATTCGCCATTGTACAAACCGTCATCATGGTACTGCTTCTCGCACGCATGCCTCCCGCTGTGCACCTCTACCTTTGTGGCATCGTGCTGCTCGCAATGCTGTATCCCTTTGCGAAGCGCTTTACCTATTATCCGCAGGCTGTTTTGGGAACGACTTTTGGCGTCGGGTCGCTTTTGGGGGCCTGCTCAGTGGATGTTGACCCGCTGGCGGAGGAGATACTCATTCCATCTATATGCGTTGTCTTGATCAATACCCTCTGGAGTATGGTGTATGATACCATCTATGCTCACCAGGATGTAGCGGATGATATCCATGTGGGCGTGAAGGGTATGGCCGTCCGATTTCAGAACTCAACGCGGCTCGTCACGTCCATCCTGGGCACCGTGATGGTCATGCTGCTCGCTACCATTGGTGTGTCAGCTAACCTAGGGCCGCTGTACTTTATCTTTGCGGTGGGAGGAACAGCTGTAAGTTTGGCTATTACAATAAGATGCGTGGATCTGAAAGACGTGGATAACTGCGGGTGGTGGTTTAGTCATGGGTATTCCTTCGTGGGAGTGAGTATCCTGGCAGGATTGCTGGCAGAGTCGTTGTCAAAATCGGAACTAAAGTTTGAATTCCTGGCCACGGCAGCAAACTCTACCTGGATGTATGCCGAACTGTGAAGTTTTAGATAGCTTCACTTCTAGGAGAAGTGCTTGGATTGCTCTCGCTTACTACGATCCTCTGACAAACAATATCTGGCGATTCACCCGTGAATTGGACGAAAATATTCTAGGCTACGAGTAATGCTCTCTTTTCATGGTTGATATAACTAGATTCAATCATATGCATAGTATATTTGGTATTATAATTATCGATGTGAATAGGCCTACTAGTTCACAAAGATAGTATATCTTTATCCGGTTTTTTCGACGGGTTTGAACGTAGTTAACTACTAGTAGTCGCTGAGGGTAAACGCTGAAGGTGATATTTTGTACTCCGTACTGAGCCTCGCCATTAGTGAAGGTATTTTTTGCTCTCTAGTGGGGGCTCGAGGGTATTAGGTCCCGCAGATGAGTATGTTGAAGTTCGATATGCCCTAAGAATTTTTCACTAATTTTTCACCATTCGGCGACCCACTTAGAAGTTGTGGAAGTGTTCTTCAGCTGAATGTGGGCTCTTCAGCTAAATGTGGGTCCTGTCTCGGTACGGAGTGTATGTTGAAATACGAGCATCATACAAGAGCATGCCAAAGTGATATGGACAGCATGTTCTCCACTCAATCTACTAAGTGGCTAATTTATTGATTCTGTATGCAGCTGCGGGATTATGTGATCGCTGAGCCCCGCAAGCGAGATAGGGGCAAATACATGACGGTTTGGACATGTTTCGAAATATTACGAATACAGTCGAGTACCTATTGAACTGTAGGTAGCATCAGGGGTATTCGAATTACCGAAGAAATACTGCCCATATGAGATTATAGTGGGTGGGCCCGATCTACCCAGTTCGGTATTGTTGTTGCTGTTGAATTCCCCCCCCCCCCCCTTTTCGCCTTTTTCTTGTTACTAAGATCAGCAAGATAAGGGCGGGGAATGAAAAAGTGAATCGCAAATAGGAGCCGTAGCGCAGGTTTAAGGTAATAGATAGCACCATGCCGACCCGAAGACGGGCTTTACGACGACGATCTTTGTCGAGGACATGCTGAATTCTCTGTTAGTTCCTAGCACTATCATGCGGAACCGTTTCGTCGTATTTACTTTTACCCTCCTTTTGTGCGCACCTTCTACCCATGCGGCACAATGACTGAGGACAGTCAAGCGCAGATTGTTAAAAGCTTCAACGAAAATGGAGCTGAAGAAGCGTGCAGGCCTGATGTTACAGAACCAGAATGGAAACCAAGCAAAGAGGTATATCAGGTCCTCTTTTGCCTCTCAATCATCGGTGTGATGGCCTCATTGGACATGTCCATCTTCCTACCTATTCTTCCAGTCAGTGCTTTTCGTCGCCCCTATCTCGATTCTTCAGTCCCCAGCGATTTAACCCTGAAAATAGACCATAGCTGAGGAGCTGAACGGAAACGCCACCAGTACTTTCTGGGTAGGTAGCGCATACTTGGTTCCATGCGCAGGCTTCCAGCCCATCATGGCCTCACTTTCCGACATATTTGGTAGGAGGAAAGCACTCGTTGTCTCTTTGGGTCTCTTCGTGATTGGGTCTATTGTGGGATGTGTCGCTCACGATATGGCTACACTCCTGGCCGGTCGTGTGATCCAGGGTATAGGAGGAGGTGGACTCATTCCACTCGCGATGATTATCAGTACTGATCTTATCCCCCTGCGTCAGCGGCCCAAATTTGGTGCGATCGTTCAAGTGTCGATGGCCCTGGGAACCATCCTTGGACCTCTAATCGGGGGTTGTTTTGCAGATCATACCAGCCACTCAACGGGATGGCGCTGGGTATTCTACATTAATTTTCCACTATCGGTTGTATCTGCAACGATGCTTTTCGTGTCAGTCAAGTTCAAAAAGGGCGGACGGGAAATTCGCTCAGTTGATTGGTTCGGCCAAATCTTATTCATTGCGAGCTTGTCGGTATTCTTGATTGGGCTCTCGTGGGGTGGAGTGCAGTACTCCTGGGGAAGCTACCAGGTTTTGCTTCCAATCTGCCTCGGTCTGGGTGGTATCGTTGCAACCGGATTTTGGGAGTTTTTCGGGACCAACCACCCGTTTCTACGCCTTTCTGTGCTTACGGATCGATCCTCTATGGCTGTATATGTGGCCTCTATTGTCCAAGGCATTATTGTGCGATCCCCCGTCTTGTCCCCTGTGGAATTTAATAACGAAAATAAACCATTTGCTGACTTGCCTCCTCAGATGTACGGTGAGCTGTATTATTTTTCTCTCTACCTCCAAGCCGTCAAACTTATGTCGGCTGTCATGAATGGCGTCGGGCTGCTTCCCGTCTCCATTACTCTCATGCCAACCAGCATAGTCGTTGCCTTGGCTATCTCAAAAACCGGACGGTACCGCTGGGCCCTCTGGTGCGGCTGGGTTGCTACAATTGCAGCTACTGGTGTTACCATTCTCCTGCAAAGTCACACTAGCACAGCCGGATGGATCTTCATGTTTGCCTTTGTGGGCTTCGGCCACGGCGTCCTGTTCAACGCACTTTTGGTCGCAGCACAGGCCTCCTCTCCAGCAAAGGACGTGGCATATGCCGCTTCACTATACACATTCTTCCGGACCCTGGGTTTTGCTATCGGGGTCATAATTGGTGGGACGGTGTTGCAGAATTTCATGGCGAGGAGACTGGGTGATTTGGGACTTCCCACTGTCATCGCTCACGAGGCGGAGAGTTATGTTAGCACCCTCAGTACGTTGCCCGCTGGGTCTCGTTTGCGCGAAGGTGTAGTGGACGCATATGTGTATGGTTTGGACGCAATTTTTGAGGTTATGACGGGAATTGGAGCTCTTGGTATTTTAGCCACGCCATTTGTCGCAGGTCGGAGTATGGATAAATCTTTGGATACCGATCATGTCGTGCAATCGCGAGGGGCAACTGATGAATCGAGCCTATGATGACCAAACATTCCATCACACGCCTCTACATGGCTTTTTGGGCTCGGGAAATTCTCTGGGAACCCCGCAAGGGGGGTTAGAGTACCTCTAGTTTCGGGCTGGCACATCTTACATTTGCTAAATTTGCTCAACCGCCTCTCTTTAATATAGGATAAATTGCAAGACCTATAATGTATTTCTAGTATATAATGATCTGGTTGGCCTTCTTCGCATCATCTCTTATCTAACGTGACCGACCGAGCCACTCTTTTAGTCTCTTATTCTGTGTTTATATTAAGGAGTGCCGCTAAAATCGCGTTATTCCGTGTTGGTGGTCGGTGTCGTCGAAGGCCAAGGCTGGCGTGCATTCATCTCCGGTGAGAGACTTATAGTCATTCATTTGAAGACTTGGACAATCAAAGTCTGTTACCGCCGCGAAGTTACGATGTTTATTCTTACTCCAGTAGGTTAGCGGAATTTTTTCTAGAGTAGAATGATGTGCTGGGCTTTGAACAATGAGTTGCTTTTTTATCATGCCCTTCATAATATCCCAGTAGCCCGACGGAATAGTATCCAGGGAGGTTGGATTTTAGTTCATTGGAAATTTCTTGTATAGAATTGCTGACCTCACTTGCGGCTGTTTGAGCAGCAGCGGAGGCTTGAGAGATACCTGTTTCTACGGAACTCACAACACTGCCTCCAACGCTCGTGAACTCTGACGCGACGGCAGCTGAGTCCAAGCCCCCGCCCGATATACCTCGACGGATATCAGTGACCTCTACGGGCGTAAATGACGTTAAATTCACCTATCAAATCTCAGTTCTTATTCCGAATGTAGATTATGAGTTTGTATTTACTTTCATAAAATACAAGTCGTTGGGAGAGGAGGTAGATGTACACCCGGAGAATACAATCGCCAAGCAAACCAACATTTTTTTGGCCCCAGTAGAGAAAGCCAGAGGGAGGCATATCAGGATATTTGCTAACATGATAGTTGATACGTCTGGTTGAGGTCAGTATGGTATTCGATAATAATTGAATTTGGACAAACATTAGACAGCGGACAGAGGGTCTCTCTTTAAATACCATGAGAATGTGACCTCAATCTTTATTTGCACCTACGTCTACTGAAATCAAAGCAACCAACTAGTTTACGATGGAGTCGATAAGCAGAGGAGAGTAGAGAAGATACGTTGACGTAAGCAATATCGTTTCAGCTAGCCTACAATCTTTAGAAGACATGAAGGATTCGACAAATGGTTCTTGATTGTGACAGGCCGCATGAAAAAGACAACCTCTCGACCATATACTTCCTTCCCTGGAACATTTACCAACCGCAAGTCCCGCAAGGGGTCGAAAACCCTCAATAACCAAACGAGATGATCCTTTGACAAAGTATTCAGCAGTGTTTCCAATAGACGGACATTTGATGACAGGCCTTTACAGTATGTTTAGCCTGAGCAGAGATACACATTGAGATTTGTCCGAACATCACATCCCTGAGTAGCTTGGTCGTCATATGGTTGATAGTATACAAGATCACAATGGGGATCAAAAGCCGGACAATTCACGGTCACACAATCTGTGATTGACGGAGAGATTTCGACCCCATAGTCGAGAAATGGATTCCCATTGATATAGGAGAGATCATAGAAGACTTGGGCTTTAGGTGAGCAGAAATGGCCAAGAAAGCATGCACTGTATTCGACCTGGGCTATATTTTCGCTGTACAATTTGGTTGCAATCTTCAAGGTATTTCCTGTACCGTTGACTGACTCTCTAAAAGGAAGATTCAGGGTATCGCCAGAATCAATCTTCCGTTGAAGATACAATATTTTATCTACTCCTTGAATGTGTACTGCGAAGTCGCACTTGTTGTGCACAATGACTGAACCGGCCTTTTTGTAAGCCTGAGCAATACGAAGGAACAGCCATACCAATATGGCAATGCTCATCTTGATCTTGTTGGAGCTTGCAGAGGTCAACTTAAAGCGCAAGGTGTTTTACCAGTGGTTTGTTAGATTATGTGGGAGGCGGTAGTGAACATTGTATATATATTGGCCTCTATGCTCGCTTTCAAGAACCAGTGATAAAGTCGTTTGTTTGTTGGGAAAAGGTGAACAATAGACTTAAGTTGTCTCAAATGAGTTGCTTCTAGCTAGACCCGTTCACCGGATGCGTGGAAAGGAATTGAGGCGGTCACAGTGCAACTCAAATACACAGTCTGGAAAGAGAAGTAATGGTTTGATAGTCAGATGTTATCTTACTCGTCAATCTACATTCACATAATTTCTGTGGTATCTTTACATGTGAAATAGTGTCATCAGATAGGGGGCTTTGTCCACGGGTACAAGAAGCATTGAGAGGAACATAAACTTTGTTCTTGGCGCTAGCCCAGTTACGTAGGCTACCACGATCCCTTTAAAAACATTCCAATAGTCTTCCAGAATCCACCCGGGCTTGGTTGTGTATGCTTCACCATCCCAGGTGAAATCTTCTGACCACGAGTCATGCTTTTTGTCTTGACCCGGGGTCTTAAATGGCTCTTCTTTTTCTTTTGTCTGTAACTGATGAGAGGCTGAGAGCCCACGACACTCAGCGATGAGACATGTCGCATTCTTTTAATAGGAATAGAAATCCGGGCTACAGACTCGGTTGTCGGGCTAGACATCTGACGGCGTCAACGGATACCTTTCAGAAGCTGATGCTGTTTCCCCCGCAAAGAGTTTGGAGATCGAGCCCGGCCGAAATTTTGGTCGTATTTTCTTGATTTTGATTTCCAGGAGAGGTGTCTATAGTGCAAAAGCCATGCTGAAAATTGGTCCTCTTCAACTGATGACCACGGTATGTATTCAGTTCTGATCATTGTGAGAGCACAGATCTGACAAAATAATAGTTCAGGAGCGGACGGAAAATTTGGAGAGCAAATAGGAATCACATCTTTTAGCACTGCTAATTTGGAGGGGCGTCTGATTGAAATATATAATGAATTAACGGACAGATATGTGCAGAGATGGCGTTATTGAAACGATGGGAATGATGCAGTGTCCATGTCTTGGGGTGAATTTTCTTATGCTTAATTAGGCGTTGGACGGTTGATCTTGCCATGATACTTTTTTGAATTGTTAGATAATATTTAGTTCTAAATTGCTTAAGGATTCTTTGCAGTCAACTTTTCGCGTGCGGAATTCCAATAACATTTAGCCCATATCCATCCTATCCTCATTGGGCGATCGCAAGTATCTTTCTTCATTATCTGCCTCTTTAATTATCAGCAAGTTTGTATACGGTACGCCTGGCCCTCTATCAACATTAGAGGAATGCATGCCCATATTGCGCTTGTTGAGCCCCAATAACGACTTTGAAAGTAATCTACTTCAAGTTGTATCTTACACATGCCAGCTTGAAACTCTGAATCCGGTTTTTATTAAAAATCAACGGTTTCCTGTATTCCTGTACTACGGAGTACATGCATATCATGATGCATGTCTTAGGCATCGAATACCTATGTATGTGGGGTAAAACTAGTATACATATATCTCGCAGGACATGTGCACATGTGGCTACATGCATGCCGAGAAATGAGTTATTTTCCTGGTTGTACGAACATATGTGCAGAAGCCGCATGGCAAATTACGTAGCTTGACCAGCGATTTGTTAGCTATGTATATTTGGGATCTGCAGTTCAAATCTTAGGACCCCTGTCCTGACCCACATGTACAGTTCGATTGTGAACGAAACCTGAATTAAACCCTGCTCATGCGGCTACTCCACTGCAAATTGACGTGGCCTCGCTAATTTCCCACAAGAGCTGCATGGTGCTGAGATTAGAACGTAGCATCTCGGAAAATATCCTGGATAAGGTATGGTATTATTTACTAGCTAGTGGAAAGGGAAACTCCTCGCTCACATGTGCAATCTAATTTTAAAGGAAGCTATCAACTCCCTACCGCCTTTTCTACACCGCCTTTAAATCCACAGTACCAATACATCGATATCTCGGGTAATCTGCCATGTATTGGTAATCTTACTGCGAAGTTACATAAAATACATTATTATTCTGGCATAATTCTGGTAAATAATGTCTTTAGATCTATACAACAGCCAGCGACATAGTCGAGAAGCCCGGACCTCCAACCTTGGAAAGCCCATTCAACACTTCCCTACTAGTGCTGAATCACGTCACGGGCAGATATTCTGGCCCCCCACTGCGTTGTTAATTCGGTCCACATGAATCATCACAGGGAGGGTTGCATGGTAGTATCGTCCACGCTTGGTGGCCATGTCGACGAGAGCGATTTCATGATAGTGCATATCTCATGACCAAGGTTCAGCACAGTCTCAATGGGGCGTAATTTATAGATCGAATGGGGCGAGATGTGGGCAATTGATCGTCCTGTTTGTTCCTGCGCAGGATTCAAGAAAAAACTTGGATTGAATGAATTCCAGGAGTGCTTCTTGGGCCAAAGTAAATATACATCAATAAGATCTGGCCCGTTGCGAGTGTCTGCAAAATACTATTATTCTTATTTCTGCTTTCTCTCGCCATTTCCGCCAACTTCAATGCACTCGGTCATTATCATAAGTACTAGTCTTGTTTGCCCATCTTTCAGACAGTACGTTGTGCAAGACGTCTCCACTGTACTGTTAAGCCGATTGTTTTTCGCTTCAATTATGATTTTTGGTAACTCATTTTTTCATTAGTATCTGATAACCAGATTCCGTCGAAACTCGCCATGTTGAGCATTTCTCAGCCTGTTGTACAGTGTCAAACCCTCCTTTTCGATTGGGCAGAATATATGGACACGAAGTCTTGGTCTCAGCTCGAAAATCTATTTGCGCGAGAGGTTGAAATTGACTACACATCTGTTGGAGGCGCCCAACTTTCGTCGGTACCACCGGCGACCTTTATCCAAGTCATTTCAAGCCCCGAACAACTGGGCAACCCTGAGATAGTTACACAACATTTAATTGGAGTATGCAAATGGTTAAAGCTGTCCGAGAATAAGCTACAGGCTAAGTTTCAGATCCGAGCCGCACATTGGAGAGAATCGGATAAAGATGATGGGAACGTGGTTCAGAATGCGAATGCATACGGTATCAACACGTTTGAATTCGAACTAAAAGAGGAAGGCTGGAAGATCATGTCGATGACGATAATGGCAAGGTTTATGAAGGGTGATTTTATAGGTATCTTCAAGAGCAAGCTTTAACGAGGTTTTCTAAGTATTCTTCCAGGCTATTGGCTAGGTAGTAACTCATCATAATATTTGCATATTAACCAGGCATCAATGAACCTGGCTATAGCTTCGCAAGCCCCTCTTTTGGCCCAGTCCAAGTGTACTTAGCAAGATCATCCCGAGCCGCTCGCATTCTCTTCAAGACCTCATCTTTGGGAATATCCAGCAGCCCTTCGAAGCTCATTGGGACGGCTTCCAGTTTCCCAAGTTTGATAAATTGCGCAGTTGAATCTCTCTGTTTACCTTGTCCAATTTCCTTAATAGCCAAACCCCATCGCTTCATCGTATCGCGGCTTTGAGGCAACTGAGGTAGAATGACATTCCACACATGTGGCATAAACTCATATTGCACGAATGTGATCGGAACACCAGAAGCATGGATGTTTTTGACAAGGAATTTGATTCCATCCTCGTATGTCTCCTCGCCACACGCTATCCACATAGGGGGCATCCCCGACCAGTCTGTCTCCGTGGAAGGATCAATAAGTGGATGGCACAGTGCGGAGTTATCGCAGTGTAGATCACCTCGAGGAGGGTTTGTAGGCCAGAGTTCATCTGCTGGGTAGTTGCGCTGAACCCAAGGAGCACCTTCTGACATCCATTCAAACCATTCGTTTTTCTTAACGGATGGAAGAGACAGTACCATATCAGCGCCAGGGCTAATAAGCGCACAGCCTAAAGGCATTGTAATAGGGATTGTCTGGCCATTAAATTTAATTGTAGCTGTTGCGTCCTTGACAGATCTTATCATGGCCCGGAAGATTTGGAGAAGATAGAGATGGCAAAGCGATCCACCCGATTCACCCACAAAGATTATTTTCTTTGGGTCGACGGGTTCATGGAATGCCCCTGGCGGAGGAGCCACAAGGTAAAAGTATGCGGCAAGAACATCAAGCAAGATACTCGGGATGGTATATTGGGGTGCAAGACGAGGCTGGAAAGTAAATGCGCGTGATCCACTCTTTTCAACAAGCTGTTTGATCAATGGTTTGGCACCTGGAGGACCGGCTCGGCTGGTAACATAGATGTTAAATATATTTTTCTTGTATTACGATAGATAGATACTCACAAGAAGGCTCCACCGCAAAGATAGAAAATAGTCTTGTCATTGTCAACATTCTGTTGAATCTGTCGAAACTTTTCCTGTTCACTATTATCAGGCTGTGACGCCTTCGGGTCTTTAACATCTTTTCGGACTCCGATCCATTCACCCTTGTAGGAAACGCAAGGTGCTAGGGGATCAAACTTTTCAACCCCTTCGCTGGTCGCTTGATAGTGATTCCATAGATGGGAGCGAAGAGCTTCTCCTTCCTCTTCATTTGGAGGAGGCATATCAACTTTAGAGACCAAGATAGGTCCTTTCAGAGACCTTTCACGAAACGAGTGCGTCTGCATTTGGGACATTGGGATCCAAGGGGCTGACTTCCAGGCCTTGCGGAAGCCTAGAATGACCTTTTTTTGATACTCTGGCTGATCCATTGTCATTGTTCAAATGTTGTTGGTAATTTTTCTTTAGCAATCTCTAAGACTCTGAGCAGAGCTAGAGGCTTTTATCTGTCTGGAGGCGATTTTAAAGGCTCAGATAGCCCCGGCTCGGTGGAGTGATGGGGACTGAGCCAAGCGGGGTCGAGGTGGGGGCAGGATTTTTTGCCTATGATGAAAGTTTTGGCTCCAGGAAAGTGTTGCAGGGGTTTCCAACTAAGCCGGTTTTCAGGTCTGGCTATAGACCTGAAAGCTATTCCAGCCCCGAGTCCCGAGCGTGGTAACGAAACGAAATAATACCTACCCAACATAACCACAAGCCCTGGCAACAAATTTCAAATCAATAATCATTTCCGTAACTTGGCAGGCCCAAACATTTCGATGTAAGCTGACACTCCATTAACCGCTTTCTCGTCCTCTTCTTTAGCATCATCGAATATATGACCCAGCACGTCGCATATTCGGTGGCCACTCGCTTCAATTGTTACAGCATCACTCGAGGCTTTTTGCGGTCGGAACTTTTTTTGCCTTGAGACACTCCACGGCAACTCGGGACATACACGCAAAGCCTTTTTGAAGCAATTTGTTCGTTTTAAGTCTTTCGCACGAGGATAAGGTCCTTGTCCCTTATCCAAAAACGACTATCGTCAATTTTCTCTTGAAGCAGATCGTATCTGCCCTCGCTATGGAAGATCGGAGAACTCCTCATTCGGGCTGATAGAGCCCCTTCCAGGCACTCTCCGCATGTACACCCCTATCGGAAGCTTGCTTCGTTAAGCAACAAAGTATCCTGTTCGGACAGCAAGATGAGACAGAACACTGCGGCGTCCCTTTAAAGTTGTATAATAGATTCAACACCTTAAACTCAATTTCGTTTTGTATTTGCAAATAGATGTCATTTGGGTCTACTTCCTGCCATTGTCGTCCCAATATTTCGCGCTCCATTCCTCACAAACACAAAAACGTTTTAGAAGTGCCATAAAATTCTAATGAGCGTTGTTTTGACGTTTGCAATAAATCGGGCGAAGTAGGATAGAGATCTATTGTGTACTTTTTATGATCCAATGATACTGACTGAGAGGGACAGAGTACACATGCCAATGTACGCCCACGTATAGCTACAATCGGAAAACGGCTTTTCCGGAGTAATAATTACCCAAGTCGGACTGAGTAGAAGCACGTGAAGGTCGCTCGCGTCGTGGCCTGTTTATTATTACCATCTTTTCTCTTAGCACCTTTTTCGCTCAATTCTGGACGAAGAGGCGCTATCATGCCAGACCTTGAATTCCCTCATCTCTCAGGGAGTATTTCACTTTCCAACGCTGAGGCGGCGCAATGGAACAAAAACCTTATTACTGAATTTCAGGCTGAGCTAGAAAAGAACCCTGAAGCTGACCTCTTGTCAATGTTTCCTGATTTATATCGTCACGAACATCGAAATTCACAATATCTTCGACTATCTCATGCCGCCAAAATCAACCTACAGACTTTGTATTACCTCCGCGACTCCCTCCGAGACGATCCTGAGATAAACATACTATCTGTGTTCCCGAAGAATTACAATCGCAAAATCACGATGGCAACGGGCCAAAAAGTCTTACCTTCTACTAAGAGAAATATTCCGGAGCAAGGACCGGAGTTCCAAGCCCGTCTAGATATTGCTGAGACCGCAAACGTCGTCTTTCCATTATCTAGTACGGTAACTACATTGATAACAAAATCTCCGCAAGAATGCCCGAACGATCAAGAAAAAGCTCTTGCAACTTCTCTTAAGCGAATTCTTCGGGGATCCCGAAAGCTCTGGGAATCTCCTATACGTGGCATGGTAGTCCAGTATAGTGAAAATATTGTCGCCAAAATTGTCATTGGAAATCGAGATTCCACGGAATACACAAGTATGCAATTTCTTGCCGAACGAGCACCCGATATTCCAACTCCAAGGGCTCATGGCATGATCGCTCTCAGGCCATTCAATATTATTTTTATATCCTATATTCCAGGTATAACATTAGCCCAGGCATGGCCTACTCTTTCTCACACTAGAAAATTATCGATTCAACGGCAGCTTAAAGATATATTCTACCGGTTACAATCTCTCCCAAATAACAGCTAAGATATTAGCAGGGTATATAGAGAAGGAGCTAAGGAGCCTCGTATCAATGAAATTAAGCTTTTCGAGAATATCAGAATACCTCAGCAATTCAGTGACTTATAATTTTCGGCCCGTCACCACGGTAGCAATACCTATATGAACTTTCTTCGCACTTTATTATAAAAGGAGGCTCCTTCAATACTAAAACTTATTTTTACACATAGCGATATAAGGACAGCTAATATCATGGTCGAACAAGATCCTAATAGCGGTCACTATACAATAACCGGTATCATCGACTAGGAAGAAAGCGGCTTTTATCCTACGTACTATGAATGTACTACTTTAACACACACTTTCAGCCCGGTAGATAAAGATGACTGGTATCTTTATTTACCCAAGAATATTTCACCATCAGAGTTTCCTATACAGTAGCTTATTGATCGGCTTTGGGGTATTCACATTCGGACCACTTAAGATCATCTCTGGATGACATTTCAGAACTATGCTTCACCAAGATGATATATAGTCTACTTTATCAGTTATAATCTACACTCAGAATCTTTTAGGTCATTTCTAACAAATTCAGATAAGGAGCTATGATATTGGGTCAGCGGGGCAGCGTTAATCTAGCGCTTAACAGTAGGAGATTAATAAATCTTACTAGTGCTAAATAATTCTCTAGGTCTTGCAGCTTTATGTCTTGGAAGTTGTACTAGCTGAAGATTTAGTTTCAAATATTTCTAATAATATACAGCTCTCAGATAGGGCGCTAAGCCGGAGCGAACTAGTGGAAGGACATACCCCACTAACTTAAAGCGGCGTATCGCCATAGGATAGAATCATATGTTTCTATCCCTCAAAATAGAGCATAGCGCTTAGAGAAGACATTTTTCAGTAAAATTTCTCAAAGATAGCAGTCATCCTAGGGTCAATCGGCCAATAATCACGTTGAACATTCGATACCTATAGTATGCCTCCCTTTAAAAGAGATCTATAAATTTCTTCGATACACCCAACAATTCCAAGGCCATCTTGAACCAAAAGTTCTACTAACTATGCTTTAACCTCTAAAATACGCCCCCTACCGAATATCCAATATCCAATATGGCCTCTACTGTTGGACTTTATGTCGCAATCTATCGAAGATGTATACAAACACTGGGGTCCCTTCATTGACGGGCCTACAGAGAACCAACATATGGCCCTCTATATTAAGGACTCCTCTACTAGATTTCGCTTCGACAGAAAATTCTTAAATGCTCGATCTTCGTAGAGGCTGTTAGAGCTGATATATCTTTACGACGTGCCTATCTCTAATATTCCTACTATCTATTAAGCTGCGGAGTAAGTACTAATCTATAACCTTAGAATTAGTACCCGGGGTATAACTACTAGGACTTTGTTCTTGGACTTCTGGATGATTTAGAGGTAAGAAGACTTATCGACGGGAAGAAGCAAAGTATAGAAAGTAGAAGGCTCTTGTCGCGGGTAAATAGGAGGGGCTTCAATGAATATTTGGCTAGTTCGTTGTCACTGTCGGACACTGAGAACATTGGAACACTAGTGAATTGTCCCGACCAGTGCATATGGCGTCATAACATCGGAAATTTATATTGGATTCGTGCTTTCCGTCTGGTGGAAGCCATCATTGCTTAGGTGAATCCGCTTCGCAGATGCCAACGAGAAGATCTTGTAGGAATTTGGCCACGTTGGGGGAATGTATATTTGATCTTGAATGTTTGTTATTAGTTCTGCAACCTGGTTTCCCTCTTAAAGTCATTCAATATTTGATTTTGGACAATACCTAGGTAGTACACGACAGCTTTATCCCATTCTCCTTCCGCATTCCATAATTGGCTTCCGAGACCAATGATTGCCACATATAGTCAAAAAAAAAAAAAAAAGAAAAGAAAAGAAAAGAAAAGAAAAGAAAAAAGAAAAATTCGATGCAGATGAAGCTCCTCTGAACGCCTGACAAAAATCACCCTCTCCCATTGCTGAAAAGCCATAACACCTCGCATTGGGAATCCGTCTCTGTTGAGTATTTCAAGATCAGTACTTTGGCAATCCTGATATTCAAAAGCTTGAGTTTCGACGAAGAAATCTGCGATATCATGGAAGGCCAGTGAGATAGCGGTTTCTAAATAACGCTGCCGTCAGTGTGGCCACAGCAATTTGACAATACTGGTGTGTCCTCTTTGAACTGCGAATTCGAGAATGCTCTGCTACTCTACTCGAGCTCCTCGAGTAACCAAAAACCTGCATGCTTCTGATTGGCCCCCCTCTACGGTGATCCAGAGAGCAATTGTCTCGTTTTTATCACGGGTATTGATGCCGTACCCTTCCTCAACCGCGGAATCCATGTCAGAAATATTGCCTTGCCTTGCAGCGTCGTGAAGATCCATCATTCGAGCATTGCTATATTATTTTCGTTTCGCCTCGTGAATGGACTGCGAACAAACTAGTTTGAAGGATGGAAGAAATATGATGCACGGACATGGTTTAGTCCACTCAAAACATGCTATGTGATACATCCACCAATTTACAGAAATGACACGGGCGCTTAGAGGTGACACTTTGAGCCAACGAAAGGGATACCCCACTCTAGAACCGCCTAGCCCGCTTCCGATGAGCCAACCAGGGAAAATCAATTGGGTAATTCGCTAGGTGCTAGGTGCGGGGTACAGTTGATCAAATATCCCTTCTTTTTAACATTTGAATCACAGATACTGATTAGTTATGGCCACATGAGATTGACCTTCGCTCTGTTCATAAGCAGAGAACATGGAGGATCTAGGGGAGAACAAGATATAATGCGGGCTGGGAGGGAGTTTGGGGGGTCGGCGGTTAAGAAATATGGACCTGCAGCCTTGGGGACTAATTAATTACCACATGATTTCTCTGTACCTAGTCCTTACACCAAGCCAATCAAAACGATGAGCTGTGGCTTATCCTGCACGTTAGAGCACAGCTCACGTTGATCTGATGTTACACATATAGCATTGGTCCAAGTTGTGTGACTATGCTCGCTTATTCTTTATTTAGGAATTCCTTGTTAGACTGCACGTCAGCTGCCTTTTTACCCCAACTGCAGGTATCTAGTAATCACTGTTGGTACAAAATTTCTTTACGATTGACGTGTTTTGTCCAATGGGTTTCTCGGCCCGATCCCCATTGTGGGCCGGCCATTTTTGTTTGTTCCGCCCTACTATTTGAGGAAGCAGCAATGCCAAAGGTGTTTATGTTAAAGTCAAATGTGGCTGTTCCAGACCTCAAATTAGGAACTCTTTCCATCGCCAAGGGCCAACCCAAGGAATCAGAGTTCCAATTTCGAAACGCCGAAAGGCAAGTTGAGAGGATGAATGCGCGATCTTACGAGAAAGCGGTACAGGGCCCAGACCCCGGGCTATCTATTGCCGAAACTAGGATGTTTTTGTAGCTGGGCGCGCGGCCTAATAACGCGTGATGGTGCTTGCCCCACCCGGCAGCACCCCAGATTTAAAATCCGGGGAAATTGCCCGGGTAATCCTCGGTATGGGGTGATTCTCTTCTTTCTCTGAAAAGGAGAGGGGAGTATAATTTTGATTCTTGATTTTCTGGGTTGAAGTCCGTACTTCTTTGTTTTCGGGTTTATTGCCCCTTTTTTTTTATTCCAAAGCAGCCAGTATGCCGAAGACAGACGACACAGCTCATATCGAACATTCGCAAGATGATGCTCCGACCACCACTACTACTACTACTCCTAATCCCAATGAAATCCGCGGTCGAGCAATTCAACAGCAAGAACATAATCGTGGATACTGGGAAACCCTCACTAAAGACCCATGGCTTCTATTCTGGGTCGGAGTAATGCTTTGGACGTTAATCGTTCGCGGATTCGAGAACCAGTCCTCCAGCTCTGTGATCAGCATCACAGAATTCAAGCGCAGATTTGGCACCAAGGATGAATCAGGCGCATACTTCATCGAAACAAACTGGCAATCCGCTCTGAACGGCGGATCAAATGCAGCTGCGATTGTTGGAGCTTGGGGAGCATCTTACTTTGCCGATATTTTCGGCACAAAGCCCGTTCTTCTCACGGCATGCGCACTAAACATTGTCTCTGTTGGAATTGAATATGCCACAACATCCATTGGTATGTTCTTCGGTGGAAAAGTAGCCAATTTTGTTGCCATTGGTGCTTTTCAGAATCTTTGCACTGCCTATGTGGCTGATATTTCGCCGCTGGCTATTCGAGCTTCCGTCATCGGATTCTGTAACCTCTCCCAGTGTATCGGTCCATTCATCTCTGCTATAATGTCCTATTATACATCTAGCTGGAATAATGACTGGTCCTGGAAGTCTATCATTTGTGCACAATGGGGCTTTGCTGTGATCGCATTTATAGGGCAGATATTCATGCCCGAGTCTCCAGTTTTCCTCATTAGGAAGGGGAAGATAGATGCTGCTCGGAAAGTTCTTGGACGACTTTACAGCGAGACTCATGATGCAGAAGGTCATTTTGAACGTATCAAATTGACACTTGAAGAAGCTGAAAGTCAGAAATCGGCTTCTTATCTTGAATGTTTCCGCGGTACCAATTTGCGCCGCACAATGATTGCCATTTTTGTATTTTCGGCTGAGCCCATGTCTGGTCTTGGGTTCGTGTCCAACTACGGTTCTCTGATGTACCAGTACCTTGGTATTGGAGATAGACAGTCTTTTCTGATTCAGATTGGTGCTCAGATCTTATCTATTTCAGGTGCCATTGTCTCGGTTCTGATCAGTGACTTCTGGGGTCGGCGGCCCATGTTTATCGCTGGATGCATAAGCTTGACAATTCTTTTACTCTGTATGGGTATTTCAGGATCAGTGAACACAACCGCAGGTACGTGTCTTGTTGCAAAACGCGGCAGATTGATTTGACTAATGCGCCACAGGTATAACTGCGTCGGTTGGCTTTTACACCATGTACAACTTTGTTTTCAATGCAGGCGTCGGGTCCAACGTATATGCAATTGCCGGCGAAGTCCCCACATCTATCCTGCGTACAAAAACACTTGCTGTGGCGATCTCTGTGGAACAGGCCATTTACACAATGTGGTCATTCGTCTCGCCTTATATCTTTAATCCCGGATATGGAAACCTCAAGGCCAAGATCGGATTTGTATTCGGTGGGTTCATGCTTATCTATATTTTCCTGGCCTTCTTCTTTGTTCCTGAGACTCGCATGCGCACCTATGAGGAGCTGGATGAGCTTTTCATGAATAAAGTTCCCACGCGCCAATTCCGCAAGTATGTGACGGTGGCTGAGAGACGTGCTGCGGAGGCTTATAATGTTGAGCATAAGATTATGGACGTGGAAAGAGAAGATGTGTAAGAACTTACGAGATGATATGCCGATTGAATGCCCCAATCTTCCATCTTCATCATGAGACGATTTCAACAAGAGCACAATTGTTAACGGCTAAGTACCTGGAAATTTAATCGACTTGGTCCGAATAGCTCATGTGTCCTGTAAAGAGAGAGACCGAGAGGGACTGCCATATCAATGGAAAACGTTCAATAGAAACCATATATGAAGAGCCCAAATGATTCTGGACCTGCCAAAATTGATCACCCTAGAGACCACATTAGTAAAGGAGCCATGGGAGAAATGCCATTTTGAGTAATTATTAATCACCTTTAGTCTTCAGAAAGTATCCGCCTGATGTGTTGCATCACTCTTTACAAAGATCTTCAAGTAACTCCAGGATGCGGCGCTGGAAGTCGGCAAGCTCCGATTGAGAAAGCTTGGACGAATCTGTTTCCGATTGACCTGCATCGTGCGTAGTATTTGCCATGTCCCGGACCATATCCCTTTTCAGAACGAAGAAGGGGATTTGAAGCCCACGTAACTCGGAAACCAAAGCATCTGCCATTTGGACAGACGCTTTATAGACTTTGGTATCATAATTCTTGAGCTCTGCTTCATCCTCTTGAATGGTCTTGAACAACACTATTAGTATGGGTCGGCTATTACAATGATTGAAACCCGCGATTGAACACATACTGATATCTCTTTGGAATCGACAGGCGCTCCAATAGATTGTCTAACGAGAGTCAGTTTATCCATGAAGACGCATACGGCGCATACGGCGCATTTGGCCCATTTTGATGGAATTTGAAAGAATGTGGTGAGGGTAGGAGGAGGATAAATCCTTACAAGACTGCATCTAGTTCTTTCTTCTTCTCTCCACGGGCCTGCTGCCTCTGAAGAAGAGCCTCACGGCCCTTCCACCATTGTCGTTCATGACTATGTTGGCTTCGAATTAAGCCACGAATCCGAAGTTGAGTTTCTTCATTTTGCCCCACGCTTCGCATGACATAGCGCAGTGCTGCAGGCCATGTAGTTATAGTTGATGGGTCAACAAGCGATGTGTTCGCTGGCTTTGAAGACACGTCGTGACGTGGCCGGGGTAGTGTCTGAAGGGGTGTGTGGTTTGAGCTAGATCGGGTCTGCTGAGGCCTAGGATCCTGTGTAATAGGCCTAGCAGGAGCCTGAGAAGAGTTATTTTGAGATGTGAGGCTTGATAGCGTTTGGAGCACGGAGGTTAAATCCGGAGTATTGTAGGGATGGTCTGCCATCGAGAAATAAAAATATGATTGTATCAGAGAAATAATTATTACCAGGCCCTCAAATGAATCACCCCAGGATACTCGACTTTGAACTTGAGATCTAAATGAAGCGTTGAAAGCGAGTGGTGACGGGAAGAGCCGTCCCCATAATCGAACAGGATGAAGCTGTTATCCGGTCTTGGCGCATCATTCGCCGACTGAAAATTTACCTTTCCACTTCCAAACCTCCGGTATTTCCCTCCCAGGACCGCGCCCTCGCCATTAACCACCAACACAAACCAATTAATCGAGGGGGTATATTGAACCCAATCGATTTGATTTTCCTTCAACCGATTTCAACGACTCGTATCATCCGTTGAGAAAACGTCGCGACAATGTCCCGATCCGCCGCGGACGCAACGCGGTTCACGGCCACGGGGCCCTACGCCAGCTCCAAGAGCACACCGTACGACCTGCCAGAATCCATGAAGTCGAAGCAACCGAATACACAGGCAAAGGCGGCTCCTCAATCTGGGCCTGATGGAACACCTGAGACTCCCAAACAAAAGGTGGAACGACTCCGAGCACAGGCACGGGCTGCCCGGATAGCTCAGTCTTCGTCCGGAACGGATCGGTTGATTGATTTTGGACGTCGATTCGCCAATAAGGCGCATAAGGGCATGGTTTACTCATTGATTCTTACATCGGGTATGTGTCTTTTCCAGGGCCTTGAAGATCTGCATCTCCTCTATCTAAGGTGTCAGCAAACATCATGCCATATCATGAGTTTCTGCTAGACCTACGATATGACCCTATATTCTTGAGGTATTGATACACTGTGCTAATTTAATATACCCGAGCTAGGTATTTGTGGAGTCCTCACTGCCTACTCGATGGTCTCATTGACACTTTATAACCGCCGCCAACGCACACTGTGGATTGAGAAGGAGACAGAGACACTCAACCAGGCCCGCATCGCACAGGCCAATGGCTCAGCAACACTGGAACAACTCGAGCTTATCGAGAAGGAGGAGATTGGTAATATCGTCAAGCGCAACCGCGAGGAAGAGAAGGCACAACGCCCCTGGGCCAAGGCGAAGGCATTCGTATTCGGCAAGATGAACACGGAGGATACAGGCGTGACTGGGCCACAGGCTACCACAGCAGTCGTCGAATCTCCAAATGTGGTCGATGCTGTTGAGGCCAAGAATGCCTTCCAGGCTGCTGCTGCTAAGACCGGTGCTTCGATGCCTGGTCAGTTGGATGTGATGGCCGAAAATGCAGAACAAGCTGCGAAGGAAAAGTCTAAGGGGTGGTGGAGCTGGGCTACCGGTCGGTAGACTGGATTTGAAGTGAACAAATGACCGAAACAAAAGACTTGGGCCGAGGATATGGATGCTTGACAGGTGCATTATGAATCTTGTCTGCGTCGTACTCCGGTGTCCGATATTGACATACGAAGTATTGTCTTTTCTTTGCATAGCATGTTGTGATGTCTTTATTCTTCGCAACTTGCTTTCATCGTGGGGGTTCCCGGCGTTATCATTTTTTACTTTTTCCTTCTCTTTGGACTGTGTTTCTACTGCTCTTGTTTTCGGATCTGATCCTCGAGGGGAAAGCCTCCATGTATATTGATGTACAGTAAATAGAAAACTTGCACTTTCTCCTCCATTACACACCTGTTCACCTCCAGAGAACGATAATGTCTCATAAATCCTCCCGTCAGCAGAAGCACTGAATCGTATATCCAAGATCATATACCGACAACATTGAATACCCGTCAGGGTCTGAGCTGATCGGCCACTGATCAGCCACCAATGATGCAAAGATGGGGGCAGATTACAATGTGAAAATCGCTTGGCATACACTGGCTCTTCTCTCAGGCTTATTGTGGAGAATAATTGAACATCCTTCCTCACCTTACCTCTAATGCGTTATCATCCAACCTTGCAAGCTTGCTCTAGTTCCAAATCAGATACTAAAATTTTTTGAACGGCTAAACATTGGCCCCATAACATTGCAGTCATTTGCTCTCCATTGCTCTATAGAACTCTTTCGAAACACATGAAGGGTAAACAATGAACAAGATAAATTTTGGAATCCTTGAAGTCAAGTAATACATAATCTCTAAAGGAGAAAAAAAAGTAGACATAATTCAAAGTGAGCCCATGCATTTTAGATCTCTCTTTGCACCTAATGCAGTGCATCATGCCCTCAAGTTATCCTCAAGTGCTCTTTGTTGCAAGGTTTTGCGTTGGATTTTCCTCAATATTACATGCGTGAAGTGCCAAATGACCTCTTGATGAAACGAAAGGGATTCTGCCCAGGTGCCCAGGTGGTAGAGGTAGTGTCATTGACACGGCTTTCGTATTTGAGGATGCCGCTTTACTGCTCCTAGGCATCTAAGTCCTGGGCTGGTAGTAAAATGAGCTTTTTTCTTCCATTTGTCACTAGATTCTTTCGTGTGACGGTCCCCTGGACCCTCAATAATCAGCACTAAGAGAGACCTCTGTCAATGCCTTGAGAATACTTCAAAATAATGACTTGTCGCTGACTGTGCAAGACCCAAAGCCACAATACCCAACTTAGAAATGCAACAAATGCAGAGACGTTTGAACCCACACAAGCTCAACACCAACCACACAACACGTAGGTAATTTTATTTTAATTATTTTGAAATTCATTTAATCAATCATTACAACTGGGCAGTAATAATGGATAAACGTCCTTCCACCTCCCAACAGGTCCACCACTATTCCAGAACAGGGAAGCCCCATCCCCCATTGGGAGTCCGCCGGCAGAGCGCTTTGCCCGATACTTTGCAACATTTTCACCCCTCCACTCAAGACATCCCTGCGCCGCAGTGGAGAAGAATAAGATCTCGTAGATCCTGTGGAAACTTTCTTTTCAAGTCTGGACCTTACAGTAAGCTGTCATGATCTGGGGAGGTGGGTCTGGGGAAAGCTCTTGACTTCACCTTAACATCGCAACATGGCTGCCCCAGTGGGTATGCATGCATTTGGTCACATGAGTGTTGGATTTTCTTTACATTTCCAATACTTGCACTATGGAATTTACAGGGCCTAACTTTGTTATTTTTGAAAGAAATTATGTCTCTAAGGTTGAAAGTAGAAATGTAGATTGAAACCCAGAATAAACGCTGCATTATTGAAGTATGGAAAAGGTATCTATGTTGACCCAACAGGGAAACTTGGCAAATGAAAAACTTTTCTTCCCAGCAGGCCCTTGAAGATAATCAAAACAATTTTGTGAAACAGCCCGAGTAAATTAAAGAAACATATACTTGATAGCAAGGAGATTCAGTGTCTTTCTTTTCCCCCTCCCTTTTCTCAAGGTATAGACATGATTTAGTGCGAGCCGTTGGCAGCGCCATTAGACTTGGACTTGTTAATGGCGCGACGAGCGCGCACACCATCGGCGAGGTCTTCCAATACCTCAACAGTCATCTCCCAGTTGATACAGGCATCAGTGATACTGACACCCTTGAGCAAGTGGGAAGGTCCCTCGGGAGGAACCTTCTGGTTACCCTCGTAGATGTTGGACTCGATCATAACACCAACAAGACCAGTCTCACCCTCACGCAGCTGGTCAGCAACCTCCTTGGCAACCTTAGGCTGGTTCAGGTGGTTCTTCTGCGAGTTGCCGTGGGAGCAGTCGACCATCAGAACCTCACGCTGCTTCTTAGCGCGCAGAGCCTCGCGAGCACCACGGATGCTGTCGCGGTCATAGTTTGTGCCCTTGTTACCACCACGCAGAATCACAAATCCGTGCTCGTTACCAGCAGTCTTAGTAATAGCAGCCAGACCCTGCTTGGTAACACCGAGGAAGCGGTGAGGGTGAGCCGCAGCACCAATGGCATCAATAGCAACAGTCAGGTTACCGTCGGTACCGTTCTTGTAGCCGATAGGGAAAGACAGACCGGAGGCCAGCTCACGGTGCAGCTGGGACTCGGTGGTACGAGCACCGATAGCGCCGAGGGAGATGAGATCAGCGAGGTACTGAGGGGAGATGGTATCGAGCATCTCGCTGGCGATTGGGAGACCGGTAGAGGTCAGGTCGACGTAGAGCTTACGAGAGACGCGTAGACCCTTGTTAATCTTGTAGGACTCGTCCATGTCGGGGTCGTTGATCAGACCCTTCCAGCCGACGGTGGTGCGGGGCTTCTCGAGGTAAGCGCGCATGATGATCAGAAGGTCCTTGGAGAGCTTAGTGCTCAGCTCCTTCAATCGGCGAGCGTATTCGAGGGCAGTGTCTGGGTCATGGATAGAGCAAGGGCCGACAACGACCAGGAGACGGTCGTCGCGCTGCTCAATAATCTCAACGGCTTCATTACGACCTGTGCGCACAGCCTTGATAGAACGATCGGGCTGAGCAAATTGTTAGTTTTATTCCCCTCGATTTCTTCTTGATTGTGTCTGGCAACCCGCAAAGCAAGCAAGTCCGTGGCGATTTATTCTTTGCGCTCCCAGATTGAGTTTGGCGGGGAATGAGAAAAAAAAAATGACTCACTGCGGGGATTTCGGTCTGAAGGAGATGTGGTGGCAGGAGGGGGTCGTAGCCCAGGACTATGGTGGAAGGGAGTAATCAGTATGAGGAATTGAACACATCTATTAGAATAGAAGGGTTCAATTGCATTTTTTGGCAATTTTTACATACCACGAGTGTCCTCGTTGACTTCGGTAGTGTTGACGAGAGGCATGGTGGACCAATTGGAACTGTGGTGATTAAGCAGAGTCAGACAACTGCACAGGATATTGAATGCGACCAAGAGAGGATTGCGGTACCAGGAAGACAGAAAAAGAGAAAAGAATACGGAGCAAAAGACAGAGTCGGCGAAGAGGAGAATAGAAATAGGCAGAGACTGACTCACAATATTTACTGGGAAAGAAAAGAAAAGAACCGGAGCCAGCGAGTGGCCCCTCCCCATTAAAGGCATGGTCCAAGTGGGGACGAGGAAGTGCGCTTTTTTCCTACGGGATGACATGTCGCCTGCAGATGAGATAATTCTATCATATTCTAGGATCGCTACATACAGGGCTAGTATCATCTGTAACTAAAATGATTATTTGACTCAGGGCGGATCAGCCGAGGGTGCCGGAGCAAATAATTGACTTGCCATGCGTCAGATCTAGCGATTCTCTGCGTTTGACGAATAATGCGCCGCGACCAATCAGTGGAGGTGCCGCGCAGACGTGTGTGCATGTGCCACGGTGAGTGCTGAAGACTCTATCGTCATCCAGTCAAGCCATTGGGATTCGTAAAAGCTGCCAAAGTGGCCCTACAGGTCTTGGAAACTACACCATTCCAGCCACGTTGCAGTGTAACCAGCATTGGGTTATGTTTGTTGACTGCAATGTTCTCTTTTTTTTTTTTTTTTTTTCTCCTCCCTCCCGCCCTTTTGCGCATGCTCAGCTCGGAGGTAGATCTGTGGATAACATGAGATCAAGGTGGGTTTGTTAGTCAGTCTGTGTGACCCTGGGCTCGGTGATCAGCGCAGTCCAAGAGGGTCTGCATTTGCTGGCTCTGTGTGGCGCAGGCGGAGTCACCTGAGGCTTAGGTAATACAGCATGGAGCTCAACTTGAAGTGAAGTCCACTTAAGTATGTAGAGGGGCCTGCAATAGATCACCAGCCAGGTTCAAAGTCAGCGAAAACGAAGAACTTAATACTATATTATTATAAATAATAATGATGATGAATTATGTCTCCTTCAATTCACATCATACATAGACTCTGATTTAGAATTACCCCTGCAATGTCTGTTCATTACCTTTTAAGCCCTTGCAACTGTAGTATGTTAGTAAGTTGTAACTGTTAACTCTAGTGGACTGAACGCTCGGGGCAATGATGACGGCAGCTCCCCGACTTCAGCCACGCCCCATCAACTCTCTCCCGACCACTCCTTGCGTCCCCATGATTATTATACACTTTCCTTGCTCCGGAGCAATTTGTTCACGCTGAGCGTTCTTGCGACCAACCATGTTTGGGGTCAAGCGGCCGCGAGAGGAGAACCAGCCCTCAGAGCTGGACCATCCACACAAGCTTCACAAGGTACGTCAAGACGCGTCCATAAACTCAAACTATACACCTTCCGCTTTTCCCGCGAATAATGCGTCGACGCCCTTTGTGAATTACTGTAAACTAACTCTATTCTAAAGTTCCAGAAGCGTACACCATGGCGAGCATCTAGCCTCAGGCCCGAGTCCCCGGGCGACCTCGACCTCGATCTTGACCTCGATCTGGATCTCGACCAGACCCTTCGTTTTCGAGCCCCCACATTGACCCCCGTGGATTCAGATGATGAAAATGGGCCCAGTCCTAAGAAACGACTCAGGCAGGAGATCTCCGTGGGCATTGCGACTAAACCTGTACAAAGCTCATGCGCCTCGATCACCTCGAGTGATCATTCCATAAAACCGATCACAACCCCGACAGGCAACGTGCCACGACCAAGTTACTGCATCAACAACATCTCTGTCTTGCCTGATACTATCCTCGATCAATCACTTGGCAATAACGAAGTTTCTTCGTCCAACCCAACACATACCCCACGCCCGACCACACAATCCAGCATGGAAGATGGTAAATACGGGAAAGAAAATATCAGTCTTGTCTCTGGCGCTCGACCCCTAAGCCCAATCAGTGACGATGACAATGATACGAACATGGAAAGTATCGCTCCAAGTGATGCAGATATGCCATTGTATTCTCAATCTCCTCAATGCTCCCCAGTCCCCGACTGTACGCAGAGTGTTCCATTTCTAAAATCTACCTTTTGTCACCCATCAACTCCAAATTGTAACCCTATGCCAACACAAAAAAAGCCCGCCCTTGTGATGGGATATCGTGCGGACTGCGACAAGTGTCGTCGGCAGATTCCTGGGCACTACAGTCACATTATCCAATGATTGGGCCACATCAGACTCCCCTCCCTCCAGATGTCGCCCGCCTCTACTTGGTGATTCCAGCTTTGTCAGAGACTGAATGATCGCACTTAATTTTATGCTGCTTCCCTTTTATGCACTGGTGGCGTTTTTGACTGTCGCATTATAGCATATCTCCTTTAGCCTATGGTTCATTTTTCAAGGCGCCGATAGATAAGATGGGGTTTCATGGAGTTTCATGGCGTCGTTTATTTTATTTTATTTTATTTTCTTTCGTCCTCTTCATCCATTTTCTTCTTTCGTTTCTGAGGATTTTGAGATACTACAATGGAAAATTATATTCCTTTGTCGTTGATGTTCTCGTAATTCTTTGTGGGGAACCTTGAAAGAAGAGCGATATTGAAATACGGTGTCTGCATGCTGTCTCTCTAACCTTCAATCCCCCCCCAACGGCCAGTGGTCTTGATTAGAAAGAGGTGAATCAAGGCGAGTAATTATATATACCTATATATTGCGGACTAGGTATCCTGTGTTATAGTATCTCATTTCGATATCTATTTACCACCTGCAATTTATCACCCCCACCCACTCTCATCATCGTGTTATCACAAAATAATACCAACAATTTCTCAGAGAAAGTCTCGTTCATTGACCCATCAGTCATCATGAGTTCGCTTCCAAGATCTCTGAAGGCACGAAAGAAGAAGAAGCCCGCCGACGGATCCCAGGTACGCAGAGGAAATTGGAAGAAAAGTGGCAGACGCCCAAACAAGCCCAGTACCCTATGATCAAACACCAGCTAGCCACCGTATAGAAACCTTGGAAGCATCTCATACTAATAACACGATCTAATCACAGTCTCTCACACGTGTGAAAGAGGTTGACGGGTGTGGTACTGGCCATATACCACCCCAACGATCCAGCAAGCCTGAAGAAAACCGTATCACCGATGGCGGATCCCAAGATGAATACCAGATAAACCGTCTCTTTGACCCCCAGCTCTACCCAAAAAGCTTTAAGCCCGAGGAAATGACAGTGTGCTGGGGAAAATGGAACCTCCTCGCCTGTCCAGAAAGCCAAGTGAGATGTGCCAGCTGCGGGAACCGTCCCTTCCACATCGGCTGCCTGGTCATAGGTATCAGCGCGAAATGTCTCAATGGCGAGAATCCTCGCTGCGCAATAGGCGTGTACTACGGCGTGGACAACGAATTGAACGTGGCATCTGAAATCCACGAGGAACCGAACACTGAGCAAGTCGCTTTACTGCGAGCATGCGTGATCGCCCTGGCTCACGTTATCAATACCTGCCAGGTTAACAAGCCTAAGAGGGGTAACGAATTCATTTTTCCACTCCATACGGTTGTGATCAAGTCTGATTCCCCCTATGTGGTGCAAGGCGTTACGGATTGGATGCCCAAGTGGAAGAACAATGGATGGAAGAACTCGAAGGGCAAGCCCGTTGCTAACGAGAGTATGTGGAGACTTATTGATGTTTGGATTCGGCAGTTGGAACCTCAGGTTTCTGTGCAGTTTTGGCTTGTCCCGAAAGAGATGAATTTGGAGGCGGAATGTCTTTGTAATTATGGGTTGCATGGGCCTAAGCTTGCAGATGGGAGTACTCCTGGGTTTCTGAAGCTGACAGCTTGAGAGGATAACATGTGGTGGATTCTTGAGTGTGAAGATGGTTTTAGGGTATATGCGAATAAGTTCGCTTTCTACCGAGTATATTGTTCAAATTGCCATGCTTGGGGAGTATAAAAGCGAATTAGGGGGTGAATTACACCGAAAGACATCAAACAATGGATAATCTCATTTTTCCAAAGGTTTCAGTCTGATCTATTTGGGCAGTTTGTCCATTCAGACTACCTAGGTAAATTTGATATAATATGTAGACCTGGAACCTTGGAAATCATAATGAGTTGACAGAGCACACCTAGGAGGCATTAAGGACAGTCCTGAAATTGTGCTCATGGGTTCCGACAGAGTAATCATTACATGTAGTTATGTAAAACTGATAGATCACTGGCAGGAATGCTGAAAGGTCTATACTACTAGGTAATATTATTGTCACCGAGGCCTTATGAGAGCTGAAACTTGAAGGTAACACATCAGATCAATTCTGTTTATCTACCTAATAAAAATTTTTAAAAACAGCATGATCGTGTAGTTGTATACTATTGCCAATTTGTCTATCACTACCCAAGCTTACAAGCTATAATACAATCACGCATGTCTTGATTCCAATCCTTTCTTAACCTGATATTCATCTAAGCCTGGAAAATAAAGCTTCTGGTAGCTTTAAATGATAAGCGTTCCTTGAAACTTCTCAAGCTATAGCTCTGAAAAAATTCATTTTAGTTCGCCATCCCTCTTCCTCGACTTGAGACCTCAAGCCTCGCTTCTCATAATCGGCTTCAATTGCTCTAAATGCTTTAAAATCTCTCGACATTTTCTCCGCTTGTTCTTTCTCCTCCATGCCTGCGGGACTCGACCCGGAGTTTCTACCAAGTGTCATACTATTCAAAATAAGACCAGAGTCAAGTTTGCGATCGCAAGATCTCTCAAGATCTTTGATTTTTCCATGTCTCATTGCTGAGCAGTGTCCTTGCCAGATGACTCGAGTACAATCCAAAACCAAGTCTGGATTGAAGACAATTTGCTCAAAGAGAGTTTCCATGCGTATACCGTTCTGTGATAGTTTAAGATCATTCTATAATATGATTAGCTGGTTTCCGTAGTCATAACCACTTCAAGTTCTGCACCCCTCTTGTAGCTTACTGGTATCTCAGAATAGGTCTCAATGCCGGTCATGGAGTACCTTTCGATCCATACTCCAATCTTATAAATCGGTGGCTGCTGAACTAACATGCGACGCCAGCTGGCCTCCGGTCGCAAATACGCCGATTGTTTTTCGGGGTTTTTAATGAAGTCCCAAGATCCTAGTGTAAAATATTTCAGCTCGAGGCCGTCACAATTTTCGAAATAGGCTCTATTTTCATATTCCTCAAAATATGCGCCAGTTTCGTGCTTGATGAAGACTGAAGGGAATGCTCCAACTAAAAGAGGGCTATGAACTTTATTCCGAGGCTTTATCCGGGTATCTGGGACAAAGAAAAGAGCTTGTTGCAGCTCAGTAGAATCGCGAATCAAGAGAGCCCAGCCACGGCAAACTCGCGTGGCAGCGGTGAGGAGGGTTCGGGTGTCCAGGTGTAGTAGGATCATTTGACATAGCTCTGGTGGAAGCCGACCATAGCTACTAATCGATTGTGGGGCGCTCATGATCCAGACCAGTATCCAAGTTGGCAATCCGGGATAGAAAACGGATCTAGTCCAGCGTTGACAAAATGGCAGGTCTTATCGATGGACCCACGGCAACCCCGCGTTCCTTGCATCCTTGTACTTGCTTCTTCCTCAAAGAACAGGGTAGTCAAGATGGGGTTGTAGGTGGGAACATGTGTTCTCGTGGTATGACCTGCAATCATGTCTGAGCATAAGTTGATATCAAGCTCAAGTTTTGATTCCCCTCGCACCGGTCAATCTATCTATTCAACGCACGAGCTGCAGCACTAGTGATACTTTGATACAACGTAGCGCATATAAGCTGATCATTTTACCAGGCATTAGCTCTGCCTCTTTCACAGGACTGAAGACCAATGAGCTCACGGTACAATGCTTCCGCATAGTTAACACCTGGATATTTTGTGGAGATATTTAACAAACATTTAAACATCAATGTTATTTCTACCTAGTAGTATAGTATATAGTATCCATTCTTCACCGACCCGAACATACTGAATGAGATGCCGCTATCCGATCCGACTGGATGACAAATCATCCGATGATTTCGCCAGGCCTCCGCAACCAGGTGGAAATAGACATGAAGAAGGCGAAAAATCCGAACCGATGATGTTGAAAGGGTCAGGAGATGAACGGATTCAATGGTTAATGGGGTTAATGGATTAAAGATAGTAAAAGAATATGTATTGTTGGTGTCTTAAGATCTACATGTACAATCAGATAAAGCACAGGACTTGCCACTTCGTCTGCCCGCACGGATGGCAGAGCGCTTAGCCGATCTTCAGTGCCGGGCAACGGTACTCGTCAACGACTGTACATCCGACCCCGGAATTTCACCCGGCATTTCCCTTAACCTTGGGGGGTTTGTTGGGGAATTCTTTGGGGATTGCTGCTTTTTTTCTTTTTTAACCTCCTCACACTCGTGACAATCTTTGTACAGATAGCATCCATCTAGTGTTGCTACCTTATATACCATACGGTCTCATCTAAGAAAACTAGATCCGCTGTATCTACAATTGTCCCCGCCCGGATTGCACTCAATAGAAAAATCACGAAATACCCACTATGGCTTCTCCAATTCCTCGTGGCATCAAGCAGGTGCTCCAGAAGTCGCCTAACGACATTGTCATCCTCTCCTCCCTGCGTACCCCCGTCACCCGCGCCAAGAAGGGTGGTTTCAAGGATGCTTACCCCGAAGAATTGCTCGCCAACGTCCTCCGCGCTACACTGAAGGCCAACCCCAACCTGGACCCAGCTCTGATCGATGATGTGACCATTGGCTCCGTTCTGCAAGAACTGGGTGGTGCTAAGGCCGGTCGCATGGCCCAGATCCACGCTGGTTTCCCTAACTCCGTCCCCTTCAACACTATCAACCGTCAATGCTCCTCCGGTCTGGCCGCCATCACCGCCGTGGCTTACGGTATCCGCGCTGGAGCCCTGAATGTTGGTGTTGGTGGTGGTATGGAGCATATGACCCGTAACTACGGCTCGCGCGCCATTCCTACCGTCCTCTGGCCTGAGCTGAAGGACTCCTACTCCCAGGACGCACAGGACTGTATCATGCCCATGGGCCTGACATCCGAGAATGTTGCCGAGCGTTACGGAATCTCCCGCGCTGACCAGGATGCCTTCGCCGCTGACTCCCACGCTAAGGCCTCCGCCGCCCAGAAGGCCGGCCGCTTCGACAGCGAGATTGTTCCCGTTACCACCAGGTTTTTCGAGGCCGAGCACCCCGATGCTCCTCCCAAGGAGATTACCGTCACCCAGGATGATGGCATCCGTCACAGCATCTCCGCTGAGAAGATGGGCACCCTGAAGCCCGCTTTCAAGCCCGATGGTGCCAGTACCGCCGGTAACAGTTCGCAGGTTAGCGACGGTGCCGCCGCTGCCCTGCTGATGCGCCGTTCCACCGCCGAGGAGCTGGGTCTCTCCGGTTCTATCAAGGCCCGCTGGGTCGCTACCGCCGTTGCGGGCTGTGCCCCCGACGAGATGGGTGTTGGCCCCGCCGTTGCCATCCCCAAGCTGCTAGAGCAGACCGGTCTGAAGGTTCCTGACGTTGGTGTTTGGGAGATCAACGAGGCTTTTGCCTCACAGGCTCTCTACAGTGTCCGCAAGCTGGGCATTGACCAGGCCAAGGTTAACCCCAACGGTGGTGCTATTGCTATCGGTCACCCTCTGGGTGCCACTGGTGCTCGCCAGCTGGCCGATCTCCTGCCTGAACTGGAGCGCAGCAGCCAGGACATTGGTGTTGTCAGCATGTGTATTGGTACCGGTATGGGTATGGCCGGTATGTTCGTTCGGGAGTGAAAAAATGCTGTTTCATGAACATACACACGTATAAAATGATTGTTCTGATTTCTTTTTGACGTGCGGACATTTCTGGTTAAAGAGTTTTGTTGTATTATGATATCAGCGAAGCATGTGTATATACTTTTCCCCTATAAATTGGATGATTTCTTGATAATTCAAGTCCTGTGCATCTGTTCAAATCTAGATATTGTAGATAAACTTGAATGGCTATCTTTTATATGTAATTTATTGAATGCATGAAGATTCCCCGGGGTCTTATATGACTATAGCATGGTATTGGCAATTAGGCAAGACACGAATTCATTCAAATATTATTAGCAACGATTGAATTATATCAAGAATAGGTACGCTTGTGTACAATGCCTGTTGTATGTAGCCAAATGCCAAGACTCATAGTGCTCACGTGACCAAATTTTGTTACGCCGCGCAAAAGTTCCAGCATGGAAACGACCTCGAAAACATCCACACCACCACCATGCGCCCTGCCATGCGTCTCCCCCTCCGGGAGGCCTTATATGTCTGCTCTAACTGCAGACAGGAAACACTTTCACGAATTTCACCCCTAGCCCGCCAATTCCGTCGCTATGCGTCGTCCAATGAATCCCCGGGCTTCCTCGAGCGAACTCGTCGCCAACTCTGGAGCGAGAAGCCACCGGGCGCCGCAGACCCTTACACAGGCCAATCGCAAATGAAAGAGACTAGCGAAGAATTAAATGAAAAAGAGGAGGGTGGTCTTCAGGCTGGATCCGGGGAGGAAGATTTCACTGTGGGCAGCGAATATGTCCAGGCGGATACTTGGGACGGTCTCGGTGTGATTGGTTTCACCCAGGAGAAAGAATGGCTTGTTAAGGGCTCTGATCCAGACGCAGACCAGTATTCTCGGTGGGTTTTGCCCCCCCTACAATTGGAACCCCCTTCGCGCGAAGACCAGGAGATCAAGCACAACCAGTTGCTAACTCATTGCCATGTGTGTAGGTACGACGCCGATGTCAAAGCTCGAAAACTGCCACTCGCTTTCCACCAGGCGGCTGTTGAGATCTGTCTCATGCAAATGCTGGGCAAGCCTTTGACCGACATCTCCAAGGTTTCTACACACCACCCTGAGATCCAAAAGATGATTGATGGTTGTGCTGTTCTGGGCTCCGAGCCCTGGGGCACCGCTCTGCGCTTCCCAGACCAGAAGGCTATGGAGACTCTTGTCTTCGTATTCAACCAGATTGGAGAAAAGACCGAAACTCAAATTGGGTCACCAGAGAAATTCATCCTCGAGAACAAGGAAGCTACAAGCGAACTGCGTACTCTCTCATTAGCCGACCCCAATGTCAAATTTGCCGTATGTCCTCCCCTGCATCATATGCACCAGATTATACCATGCTAACGACTATGACCATAGTTTGCCAAGCGATTTTCCCAACTCCTCGGCCGTCGCATCCCCGACAGGATCATCAGTTCCTCTAACACCACTGGCGAGTTTGTCGCCGGTCTCGACACCAAACTCAAGGAGAAGCCTCTCAATGTCACAAAGAAGCTGGCCAAGCGGGCACGTACCGGTGTTCTGCCTCCCAACATTAAGTTCAGCTCTAAGCGCATTTCCAAGGCCGATCAAGACGAGGACGTTGGCCGCAAGAAGGCTATCATCTCTGAGCTCTACAACAGGGGTTTGTATGTTCCCAAGGATAAGAGCAAGCCAATCGGACTTCAATAATTCATGTTGTACCGCGAGGGACAGCCCCGCAACTAGTGGACTGCAAGGTCAGAGTTTGCTTTCCACGGTACAAAGGCTGGGATTCGAGGTGTATGGATTAGAAAACTGGCTTCCGAAAATCCGAGCCTTGTGATATTAGGACATATTTTGTGTATACTAGAAATAACTTCAATTGCATTTTGTCATTTCCTTGTTAAGCGCATACTGCAAAAACTTTATAGTCGAGAATGTACATCGAAACTCCAACCCATGTATTTCATTACCTTAGCAGCCCAACCGTGCAGAGGAGAAAGATTCAATGTTGACAGAAGACCTTAAACTCCACGTGAAACTCCCCGGCGATCACATGCAAAATATACCAAACGTATAACTCAACTCATCTCCTTGCTGCAGCGGGAATACTGAATCCTCTTGTCATGAAATCGCCGCCCTTCTTTTGATCATCTTTCTTAGTGAAAAGACTATCCAGGTTTTCATTACGACCTGTGGTCTTTTGTCTCTTATTCCTCTCGTCTTGTTCATCCTTAACTTTTGCAGCAATCTTCGCGGCAGCGGCATTCTTGATACCGCTTCCAGGTTGGGGAGTAGAGTTGTTACTTCGACCATTGGTTCCGGTCGCTGATTTAGACGTATCTGCAGTTGCATCGGCGGCGTCTGGAGCACTCTCTGCAGTCGCATGCTTCTTGCGCTTCTTCGAGCCAGGAGCTTTCTTAAGGGAATGGGTAAGGCTTTGTTCGGCAAGCTTTAGGCCTCGAGCAACGAGGCGTTGCTTATCTTCTTCCTTAGTTGGTAATATAGCAATAATGTTGTCCTCCGTATAAGACTGGTCACACTGGATAGACAGACATATAATGTTAACCTCGACTCAACACTGGACAGGTTTCATAATGGGAATCTTACCTGTAAACACTTCTCGCCCTTCAACTGGCGGATCGCCTCTTCGGCAAAAACATGACCGCATGGTACTAGGTAGACAGATTTGACACCGGGACCGAGCGGCTTCGCAGTAATAGGACAGATCCAACCTTCGCGGCGCTCATGACGGTGCGCATGGACTTTATCAGATGGGTGCTCTGATAGCTCAGTGTCGATCTCGAAGTGCAATTCAACCACATCACGAAGCGACTTCACGCGCCCACACAAGACCTCCTCGCAGTCGGATTTGGAGCTAATGCCTTCACCATCGTCACCCGGGATGAGGAACTGGATGACAGCATCCTTGTTGTAGAGATTACCGACAGAGTCGGAGACAATCGGTCGAGCGAGAGACTTGTGCGATAGTGGGCATGTTGTCCAGGCATGTTCTTGCTGCTCACGCTGGGCTTCTTTTACCTGCGCTGTACTCGGAGCGCGAGCGGCTTCACGGACAAGTTCACGGCGGGTGGGGATACTTTAAGGTGGTTAGCATTCATTGGTAAGATCTTCTTGGACGCAATTCTTGCAAGTCCACAGGAAAGATTAGAGAGCCTACCTTCCACCGTCGTTACCCATGTTGAATAAAGCTGTTTTAAATTTCGCGATCAATGTCGTGCAACAGATGGTTGCCACTGCGATAAAGATAAAGACTCCTCTTGAGCACTACTTAAAGTTGCTCAAGTGTGATAGCGTGATGAGTAATCACTGATTAGATTGGCCCCGAGATACCAACAGCTGGCCGGAAGCTCTCTCCACACTTCTCTCCAAGCTCAATGCCTCAAACATGAGACTTTCTCAGTCGATTTTCTTGTTGACAGTGGCTGGGTCCTCTGCCCATGCCAGCAACGATAAGACTGCCCGGCCCCGTGGTGTAGGACCAGAATGTGAGTGTTTGAATCCTGCATCCCCACCCCGGAACATGGTGTCCACACACCCAGTGGACCAACAACGGGGACTATACATGCGATTCCCAATGCCGATCATCCAAGTAGATACTAATGAGAACATGTAAAAGTTGCCAAATTCTACCAGGATACGAAGACCTTCACCTGCATCTCCAATCCTGCTGTCAAAATCCCATTCTCGGCTGTTAACGACGACTTCTGCGACTGCCCCGATGGCAGTGACGAGCCTGGCACGGCAGCCTGCTCCCACCTTTCGAATAATTCCCCGCTCACCGTAGCGGATCGTCCTGGACACAGTGAGATGGAGCTTACGCTCGCGCTACCTGGGTTCTACTGCAAAAACAAGGGTCACCGACCGTCATACGTTCCCTTCCAGCGCATAAATGACGGGATTTGTGACTACGAGCTCTGCTGTGATGGTAGTGATGAATGGGCACGGGTTGGAGGAACAAAGTGTGAAGACCGATGTAAGGAGATCGGTAAGAAGTGGCGCAAAGAGGAGGAACAGCGCCAGAAGTCCATGACTGCGGCTTTGAAGAAGAAGAAGGAGCTCCTTGTGGAAGCTCGTCGCCAGCAGACAGACATTCAGAGCAATGTTGCTCGACTTCAAAATGAGATTCAGGAAGCAGGCGTGAAGGTAGCCGGCCTTGAGGCTGCGTTAAAGGTTGTTGAAGAGCAGGAACGCAAGGTTGTTCGTACCAAGGGCAAGGGTAAAGTCAATGCTCTTGCTGGAGTTGCCAAAGCTCGAGTGCAGGAGCTACGTGATGGTATCCAAGAGCTTCGTCAACAAAGAGATGAGACTCGTGAGCGGATGAAGGAGCTCGAGGATATTCTGTCAAAGTTCAAGGTCGAGTACAACCCTAATTTCAATGATGAGGGTGTCAAGCGCGCTGTGCGCAGCTGGGAGGACTATGCTGCCCGTGAGCTTGGAGATGGCATTGACGAGAACAAGGAGCGTGACTTTGATGAGATTGTCAAGGCCGATGGCAAAGACTCTGGTGTCGATTGGGAGCACTGGGAGAATGAGGAAGATGGCTGCGCGGATTCTGACCTAGGTATCAACATCTTTGAGTGCCCACGCTTTTATGAAACCAACTAATAAGTCCCGTTTAATAGTATACAAACTGGCAGCCTACCTTCCACCATCCGTTGTTGACTTCATCGAGGACAAGGTCCTTTCCGTCCGATCGTTCCTGGAAGACAATGGAGTCCTGGCCAAGTCTACCAGTGAAACTGTTTCAGAATCCAAGGCAGTCACCGATGCACGGGATGCACTAAAATCTGCCGAGGACTCTCTGAAGAGATTGAACAACAAGCTTGAGGACCAGCAGTCTGACCTAGATAAAGACTATGGTTCATCGGGCATTTTCCGTGCTCTAAAGGGCCAATGCATTGATAAAGATGCCGGTGAATATAAATATGAGCATTGCTTCTTGGACTCTACCAAGCAGATTCAAAAGAAGGGCGGCTCTAATATGTCCATGGGTAAGTTCACTCAGATCAGCACTACCACTGTCGAGGAGCTTAGCGAAACCGGAGAGGTTATCAATGTTGAGAAAGTTGCGTTGGAATATGAGCGTGGTCAACACTGCTGGAATGGTCCCAACCGATCAACGAAAGTCATCTTGGAATGCGGTGAGAAGAATGAAATTCTCAAGATCGCCGAGGATGAAAAGTGCGTCTATTCGATGCTTGTGACCACCCCAGCTGTCTGCCCTGGAGGTGAGGAGGAAGCTCCTTCCTCGAAGGATGAGCTATAAAACCCGCTGAGGATTTTGTTTGATCGCCTGTCATTGCATACTTGATTGTTTAGATGATCGTTTGGATTTTTCTTCGCCTCTCCATCTACATGTATCTAGACCTGGGATCTCTGCCCTACAGCTGGAGGTGATTGTCTTAGTAAATTCAAGCGAGTCTACCATTCTGCATACATAAACTACATATGCTGCATGTTCTCGAACATCCATTCAATATTGGTTATTTAGATTTTAATGTTATGATACATACATATGTATGAGAAATGAAGATCTACAACTTGAAGGCTACACCCGTCACGGTGTCTTGGAGACGCAGTTGTCCTTATATATTGGTAATTGCACGGCATACAAAAGCCTATAAACACAGCATACCTACACGAGGCCAGAAGACCTATCTGAGGCTCTACCCCATCCAAACCCTAATAAATACTGGACCAGACAGTCATAAGACAGACATCTCGATCATGAAAACATATCACATCAATATTTCGGACAGTCACCGAATCCCAGTTCTAGTTCGACAGAAGGGGGAGTCCGGGCCTGGTGTGTGTTGTCGAGGTATTTGAGGACGACGGTGGAGACGGCGTGTGAGCTGGCTTAGTGCTGGTAGAATGATCAGGATCATTGAATGTAGATAGGTAAAATGAGATTATAGACTTACAGTGCAGCTCGAGCAGGAGCAGGACTTGCAGTCACCGGAGCAGCAGTTGCAGGTGCAGGGAGACATGTTGTTTGATGAATGGATAAACCACGAAAAGTTTATAATAAGAGATTTGAAGCTTGGTTGTTGATTTGAATCTGAGCTTGATGATTAAAGAAAAAGAAACGATAGAATGGGATATGAGACTAGCTTTATAGTTGAGGCTTTCCACGTATCGCCCCAGAAAGAGCACTAGTAACTACACTCCGTACAGCGGACAAAGTTTAGTAATTTCCAATTTGTTAATTGTTTCCTGGGTAGGCATTCTCACAGTCTCCATCTTTTGAATCCAATACAGTAATAGCGCGTCATCCTATCGGAGGACACACACCCACCTCAGGTGCAGGAGGCGTAGCCCAGCATCGCGTGGTCGAGTCAAATGGACCCAACAAGCAAAGTACACAGAGCAAATGCACAAGCCCCTCCTCACGATGACTCCACTCTCCACTTCCTGCATTAGTTTGGGCTCACGCGCTACCCGCCTATGGCCGACATGGTAACTCTAACGCTCTCTCCAATGATCGGGCTTCTCTTCTTTTCCTTTCCCACGAGATCTCACCAATGGTAATTGCAGTCCGATGGGGTGGGAGGGTGTGCTCCGATCTTTTTTCTTGTTATGGCATCGTACATCTGCTGTTGCCTCTGACCACTGGCACTATTTTGACGATCAGACTAGTGGCAATGCTCGGGCCTTTGGGGTTCATGCGGATGGTCTGAGTGGGTGTGGGAGGCTACTCCGTAGACTTCACAGTACAATTCCACGTCGAGTCTGTGGCCAGCTTCGTAATAGTGGCCTTGCAAAATGCCCGGTTTACTTTGATTATTCTTTTTGTGTTCTTTATTTGTTTGTGGATAGAGTTGGACCCGCTTCTATGCGCTGTTTAGTTTGGTTCGTCGAATCGTGCCCCATATCGTGGCTTGATATTGGGCAGGTACAGAATGCTCCTTCAGTTTCAACCTTGGAATGAAAAATGGCACCCGTAAATTGCCGTATGATTATTATGAAGCATAGTACATAGCTAGTTAGTATATTCTGAAAGGAGACATTTACTAACTAAAACTGCACTTTGGGCGGTTGGGGTGGATCCGATATGTAGACATGGTACCAGACACCATATGATGGAACATCTATTTCGCATTCAACAACAGTCTCATTAATAGATGTGGATCCTCATCGTTCCATAATGATGATGCTACTGTTTTGCCTCTCTTACGGAGGGTAGATCGCCTCTGTGCCCGCGTAACTTGCTTGGGACCAGATCCACCAGAATTCGGGACGGGCCTCTGTATGATTACTTCATAGGTGCAGTCATAGGAGAACACATTGCGCCCAGTAGCAGTGGGGGCCTATTATTCCGATGAAATGAATTTTCTGGCGCTAGGAGCGGTGCAGGACCGCATTTCTGGCGTGCGAGCCTATGGGAAGGCTAGTTTCTGCGCGATTTGGGGACCTTGGAGGAGGGGCGCTTCCAGGGCCCATTGGCAGGCCACCGAGTCTGTTTTCTGATGTGCATACAGTCAAACCCAGTAAGATGGGCCCAAAGCGTTTGTTTGTTGTCTTCTTTTTCTAAAAAAGTTTGTCGATTGTAGGCAGAAGAGGACATAGCGAAGCGTCCAGATGGGAAATGGGTATCAGATGGAATGTCTCGGGTGAAAGGGATCAGCGGTCGAATACAGTTTCACGGAAATAATCCGATAAAGGAATGGGGCAAACTTCCTAAGCTATGGAATATGCTAACTATTTGGTATGGGTCTGATAGCAGAGCAAAAAGAGCTTCCTCCTGTTTCGTTTCTTGGGTGTAGTACAGCTTCTCTTTCAGAGGCGCAAGATCGTGCCCGAAAGGGCTTTTTGGGGCCCACGTCATACCAGTCTAGACTTCTTGAGAATGGGAACAATCAAGGCAGGATGCCTAGAAAAGAGGGAAAGCGGAGTGTTTCATCCTGCATACAATTTGAAGCTACATGCTCCGTACAGCGGAGCATATCGCATCTGTAGGGTGTCACGGACCCTTCCGACGTGCATTACGTAGCACTATAATTGGTCCCGGCAAGATGATCGTATGGACCAGACCTCCGTAGAGATTACCCGAGAATCCGTTGCTACAGTATTCCTGGAGCCTGTGCAGTAACAATGTTTCTCTGCGCCCAAGAGAGAACGCTCGGCAACCGAGCCGCGCAAGGCGAGGGAAATTCAGTTACGGAAGTGTGGAGTCTAGGCCGTATCAGGGCAGAGTGACGAGAGACCGCAAAGGAAGTGGCCCCAATATTCGGTAGGAAGGGCTGGGGCCTGCTTTGGAATCTACTTTCGGTGTATGAATCAGTTTGGTGTCTGCTGGTTGGTTTGGCGCCCCAACAGGGCAGCTGTTCCCCGAACTGGCCTCGGAGGAGGTTACGTGAAGAGAAAGACCTCGGGGTGAGGTCTTCCAGGCAGAATGGGATGAGATAGAGCTTCGATATAGCTACGATGGTGGTGGCGGATGGTTTCTTCTTTACTTTTGATACAGATCTTTCGCTGCACTGCAGTTAAGCTCATCACCTCCACCGAGCCTAAATGATCCAAGAATTGGGTCGCATGCCCACAAGGTACTTGAAGAGTTTGAACAAAAGTAGCTGAGTGACCACTCAAGATCGAAAATTGACTAAACGTAATCGACTGAGAGATTTTGGCCATCCGACCTTTTGCGGCCTCCGCATTTCAATTTCTCTCCCCCCAAATGGACAACTTAAATTCATGAACGCCATATCTGCATCATACTTCCATTCTCAACTTCTGACTTCTGCTAGGGATCGATGTCCGGTGCAGAAAGCCGGGTCATTCCCGAGGGAAACCACCACGGACGATTTGTTTATTTCTATGGTGGAAGAAGGTGAGTTAACAAAAGAGTCTGAGGATTGAAGGCGTCAGATCACATACGGGGCACTGGCAGCTGCCAGCAGGGCAAGCGCAGGAAGGACCGCAGCTGCAAGTGTGATCGGGACCTGTATCCGTGGTCAGTAATGAAATGAGGGCAGCACAGCATTCGTGGAAATACGAGGGTGGTCGAACCCCGCAATGACCCCGCGCGAGATCACAGCAGAAGCAATGGATACAAGATCCTCAGGGAGCCAGTCTGACCAGCCAAGTAGAAACTTACCCATTTTGAATGAGATGTGACTTGATTGGGAAAGAAATAACTTGGATGAGTTGAAGTTGATGAGCGGTGGTAGTGGAGGATGGTGGGGGAGAAAGGAAGACGGAGCTGGGTTATTTTATAACGTCCGGGGGCCCGTGACTTCCCGGAACATTGACTTGATGGATCTGACCTTTCTCTCTCCCATCTTTTTCTATGACCTGAGTGGGAAACTTTCTCTATGAGAGAGTGAGAGCACATTCCTGCACGCTTGGCCCCGCCTGAGCACATATCTGACGCAGCTCGCTGTTTACAATCGTACGAAGCTGGAGTGTTACCTCGAGATCTGACGAGAAGTACGGCTACTAAAGCAGTCTTGCTCTCTACAGTATATACAATATTGCGATCTATCATTGGATCATTTTCATCGCATTTGCAGCTATTTTCACAAAAAGTAAAAAGAAAGAAAGAAGGAAAGAAACCAATAGTCAAGCTCTAGCTGCATGGCTACCTCGGTTATTTGCCTGTGTGGAGGCGTAGCATTATCAGTGCATTTGGACCCTTCAACGGACCACACTCAACTTCAACTATGTCATTGCAACAGTTGTCGGGCAGTGAGTGGGCTGCTCTGCACCTCCTATTACCTCATGAAACATGCGCCCCCATCCTTGGATCGACTCCAAGAGTATCAGGAATCCCCCCATCTCAGCCGCTTCTTTTGTCCAATCTGTGGCGCCCATGTGTTTGTACAATCAGCAGGGAGATTCCTTGTTGCATCAGGCGTGCTGGACGCTAAAGATGCTCCGCTTGTACAATCAATACACCATTGGGGGGTGGCTGATACGGGTGATGGGGGTCTGAGTGCATTCCTTGTCGGCCAGTCAATGAATAATGACTGTAAGCTCAAGGCCCCTGGGAAACAAACAGCCTTGGCTACGAACAATTCAAAGATTAGATCGCAAACTGTAAATGCTGATCAAGATGGACTATCGGCCAGATGCCATTGTGGTGGCGTTGAGTTCAATCTCACGCGTCCTGACGAATCGTCTCACCAGGCTTCGTCGCCATGGCCAGACTTATTAGTTCCATACCATTCCGGCTCTTCCAAGAGCTCAGGTAATATCAAATGGTGGCTGCGAGCCAAAAACACCAAGTATTTGGCTGGGACTTGTATGTGTCCGTCTTGCCGTCTTGGAAGCGGGTTTCCCATTCAGACGTGGGCATTTGTTCCAAAGTCTAACATACTCAACCCTGATGGTTCACCCATTAGATTCGGTGGAGGAACAATGCGCCAGTATATTAGCTCTCCAGGGGTATATCGCGAATTCTGTGGGCGGTGCGGAGCGACGGTTTTCTGGCACGATGATGGGAGGCCAACATTGATTGATATTAGTGTAGGATTATTTCATGGAAATGGTGCGAGAGTTGAAGACTGGCTAGAATGGTCACTGGAGAGAGTCAGTTTCTCAGAGATGGCGATCCAAAAAGACTTGGTGCCTCGACTTGAACGCAGGGCCAAGCCAAAAAACATGAGTGCTGCTTAAAAAGATGCTGCTTAAAAACATGCTGCACGTGGATAGACCGCCTACTTTTTCTGGGGATCCACCTTCCTTTTCTGCCGCATGTGCGCAGTTCCCTTTGGCACGCCTTTTTTTTTCTGCACCCGCTTGTCAATCGCCATTGTTGTCTGTTCACTTTGTGCTTCCAAGGCTCTTCCCTTTGTTCTTTCTTTACACGCGTGAAAGATTCTCCCCCACTTGGATTCCAAAAATCAAGCTTAATCGTGACACTCACTTGATACAAAAATCTCCACATTCTTTTTTCGGCCAGACATTTGTTCTACCAGCCCGCGCGGCTTACATTTGAGGTCTGCTGTGCGTGTCGAAAATGGCACCTCCTCCACCTCCCTTTCAATTCCGTGGGAATGCTCCCTCAAAAGATCGCGGCAGAGGGCCGCCTAGAGACCGTCACCCACGCTCCAGACCTGGATTTACCTTCCGTTTCCCTCGCCCAACCGCAGAACGGCCCTTACTCACCACAAAGAGAGAAACGACCCCAGAACAATTACAAGCTGAGGATAGCGAAAACGCTCCACCAAAATTCGCGCCTTTGGATGCAATCAGTGACAGCGAAGAGGCGGAAATGGAATTCTCGGACGATTCCGATGAAGAAGCGCGTCCGCGCAAAAAGCGCGCTTTAGGACTTGATGGCGAGGATTCTTCAGCCCCATCGGCTGCACCTCCTCCTCCTCCCAGGTGGTCAAACCCAGATCCATATACGGTGCTGCCACCACCCGATGAGAGTCAACACAAGAGAGTCGATTTTGTCAAACTGATTCGCAAAGCACGGCTTGCCAATGACGGCGAGAAGAAGCAAAACAATGCGGTGGTTGATAACGAGGATTTCATATCATTAGGAATGCTTGATGGGCCAGGCGGCAGTGAAGGGAAGTCTGAGGAGGAACAGAAAGCTCCCGATAATGCCCCGAAAGGCCCGAAAGGTATGGAAATCCGTGGGGCTGCGGGCACCAAACGAGGGCGTGACGATCAACCCAAGACCTTTGCAACAAAAGTCGGAAAGCCCCAACGGAAATTCAATTTCGATGGTTCTATTCTCGGTGATTGGAAACCGTTGTCTGGACAAGACCCTGCGCCTTGGATGGCAGCTACTCCGAACTCCTTGAATCCATCGGCAAAGTTAGTATTTCTAAGTATTTCTACTCTTATATTCGATCAAAATCAAAGCTAACAATCAGATTAGGTTGCATAATGAGGTCATTGCTTTCTACAATTGGGTTAGACCTCATCGCTTTGAGCAACTGGTCCGAGCTGATTTGGTCTCCCGCTTGGAGAGCGCTTTCCAGTACCGCTACGGCAAAGTGCAAATACGTCCATTTGGTTCATTTGCATCTGGACTCTATCTCCCTGTGGCGGATATTGATCTCGTCCTCCTGTCAACATCATTTCAATATAATGGCAACAAGTTTTATGGAGAAAGGAAAGGCCAAATATATTCATTTGCTGCATTTTTGCGGGATTTGGGTATTGCTGTTCCAGGGTCTGTTGAGGCCATTGCCCATGCTAGAGTGCCCATATTGAAGTTTGTTGACAAGTTGACGGGACTTCGTGTGGACTTGTCTTTTGACAATGATAGTGGTCTTCTCGCCAACAGAACCTTCCAAGATTGGAAATTACAATTTCCAGCGATGCCTGTCATTGTATCGGTAATAAAGCAATTCCTTCTCATCAGAGGCTTGAATGAAGTGCCCACAGGTGGCCTTGGTGGATTTTCGATCACTTGCTTAGTGACTCATCTACTACAACATATGCCAAAAAATCACCAACAGAACGTTGGTGAGATACTACTCAATTTCTTTAACTTTTATGGGAATGAATTCAATCATCGAGATGTTGGCATTCGGATGAACCCGCCGGGCTTTGTGAACAAGGTGAGTTCATTATATTGTATATATTCTGCAGCGAGGCTTATGAACAACCTTAGTACTTCGGCCAAAAGGAGCGTCTCATGATCGAGGATCCTAACAATGCTTCGAATGATATCTCGGGCGGCACAAAGGAAATCCCACTCATCTTCCGCACATTCTCAGATGCCTATCGTGCTTTGAGGAATCGTCTAGATGTAATCTCAAGGTCTCCCTCCACGAATTCGAGCATTCTGGCGGCTATAATTTCAGCCAACTTTGATGAGTATGTTGAGCAACGACATCAGCTGCGTGAGATATATGAAACAGCAGAGCAATTTGCTCAATATCGTGATGCCCCACCACCTCCACCACCTGCCTCAGTTTACACCTCGCCATCGCCGCCGCCGCCGCCACCTCAGTCCTGAGTCGTCAGAAGACGGCAAAATGCAATCAACTTAGCGCTTGTGATAGTTCATGACCGAAACGAATCTCCTTTATATTCCGATTAGTTTCTTTCGATTCGTTCGAAATGATACCCATTTTGTTATTCAAGGAGGAGTCAATCAAACAGGGCTAGTGTTAATGGTGGGTAACAGCGCTGTCCTATTAGTTTTAAGCCTATATTTCTAAATCCAAGGTGTTTGCACTCTTGCCGGTGCGATTCTTTTGCCATTTGAAACTTGAAATCGCTGACAAAGTCGTCAAGCCGATCTTACATCTAGGAACGTCTCTTTCCGCGGTGTCGATTCGGTCAACGGTGTCTCGCAACTTCACTGTTAATCTGCCAAATTCCAGCGTACCTCGTAACACGAGCTCTGGCACAACTCTTACTGGGCCATGCTGACCTTATCCCCCGCGATAGGACCGACATTGTACTTTGTATCAAAGGTAAATCTATATTAGTGACTCAATGGAACCGCCCACGGCTGGAGTGATTGCATCTTTTGGTGTATGACCCGGTTGGTGTTTTGCTTATTGACGGGTCTCCCCCGATCTTCCCCTTCCAAACCTCCTTTCTCATCAATAAAGCGCTACATGTGATTTGTTGGAGAGGACTACAGAGGCGATCAAGTTTGGGTGGACGGCAAGGAAATTCCAGCACGGCGCATTTCGTATCTAGTATCACACATGTACGGTCTGGAAGCTTCGAAGTTACTAGCACTTGAGCGTGGGATTAGGATGTTGAGCATATCAGGGAACACCAAGACAAGCTTGCCAATGGTTGACTCAATGGATATTAATATAAAGTCATTGAAGAAAAGACAAAAAGCCCCTTCTGTATACATGCGACAGCCGAGTCATCCACCCAAAAGTCATAATTCTATCATTATCTAGATTCTAGGCTAGCTGTTTCTCCACATCCGATGGGGGCGTGAGCATAGGGTCTCCTTGAATATTGCTAGATTGCGCAGTGGAAGCATCTGTCTTGCCATTTGCTTCTTCAGCCATAATCTTTTGCAAAGTAGCAATGTGCTCATCAGGCAAATAATTCTGGAAGTCAGCCCCCGGGCTAGCCCACTCATAATCAATCCACTGCGTGCCCAAGATATCTCTGATTTCCTTGGCCAGCTGCAGGATATGGCCCTGGCGCGCCTGAGACCACGCTCGATCAGTAATGAGACCCTCAGAAGGCGTAAGGATATTCGAAGCATGTGTCGCAGACGAAGGGACAGCACCAGTAGCCCTGTTAGGTGTACAAGTCCCAGCGGATTGAATCCTAGTCTCAACGTCACTATCCTCATCTTCATCCCAATTCTCCAGCCCATCAACAATACTATGCCAAACGCGCAGAGTCTCATCAAGCTCCTCGATATTGCTAACGCCCATCACACTGACGCCTAGCTTCCTTCCAGTCCCAATATTAGCAGCAGACAAGAATCCAGGATCTGAATTCTCCGTCCTCGCCAATGGCGCACCTAATACTCCGGTCTTCGCGCCAGCCCGCAACCAAGACTCCAGAGCAAACCGAATCGCAATGACCTCCAATTTCTCTCCGTGCCTTGTAGCACACTCTGCTGCGTCGTGAATAACACGACGCAACGCATCCGGCGCAGGGTGGAAATCACCCATTGATCCTATCGGCACTCCGTCGCGACGAAGAAGACCCATACCTAACGGCGATGCATTGGGCACGACATCCACACCAGCAGCGATAAGTCGTGGTAGAGCCAGTGATCGTAGTTTAGTGTTCTGAAGGGTAAAGTTGGCATATGACATGACGATATCGAGCGGTTCGCCCGTTTCCCGAAGAACCAGTTCCGCCAGATCACTCAAAACTTCTACTGGATAGCCTGAGATACCGACGTAGTGCAGTAAGCCCTCCTCGTCGCGAAGACGACGCAATTCCCGGACTGCGACGAGGACCTCGGCCGGAGAGACGAATTCAACATCATGGCAGTAGACAACATCAAGGTATGAGGTATGAAGACGCTGAAGACTGCGGCGCACACTGTATCTGATCCATGAAGGAGAGTAATCGAAGGTTGAAGAGGCGACACGGCCGACTTTTGTAAGGAGATGGTATGTATCGCGGGCGAAATGTGATTGAACGAAATCAGTTGCGAGCGCGCGGCCAAGGAGTTCTTCAGCGGGACCGTAGTATGGTGATGTGTCGAAGGCGCGAATTCCGCTAGATAGAGCACGGTGAACTAATTCTGTAGTCGGAAGGGCGTATGGGTCTGCATTGTACTGGGAATTGAAAGTCGCTGTGCCCATTACCAGCGGGGGCAGGTTCGCCGACAGCGGGGTTGAGGCCGGGGACGGCATTGCGGGTATGAATTTTTATATGTTCCGAGTGGGGGAGGGTCAAGTGGCAGGTTGACAATTCAAATGAAGCATGGACTCATAAAGGCATTAATGTGTTAAATAGGTGTTCCTTTGTAGAATCAATCAATCAATTCCTTCGAGAGAGCGAACCAAGTGGGACCGTCCTCGTTCTCTTATCCGTGAGAAATTTCCGGGGTCCGCCGTATCGGGATGGCGCCATGGTGGGGAGAATTTGTTTCTAAATGAATCAGTTCTCCCGAGAAGAACAGCCGATCCCAGTCCATCTTGGAGGGAAGGATGGTTGATTAGCGTGCGCTAGTGTAACTCTCATGGCAGTATCAATTCGAGTAACAGTCCCCGAGAGTTCTGCATGTTCCTGGATCCTAGACGATCCCCGGCGGTGGCAAAATGCAGAAAGTCTAAGAAAAAAAAAGGCAAAAAAATGCCATTTGATACTGATTTGATAGATGAATAAGTCAAAATCAATTGAGACAGCATTCCGCAGATGCGCAAATATACATTTATGGTACATGATGGTTTCTGAGTCAGAGTGGAGAAAGAGGGAAAAGGATAATGGTATACACAGAAGACCCGGAGGCCAAGGGGATAAGTAGGGTCACTCCATCGTACGGGGAGACAGCCCGTAGATCACAAGGAGGAAAGCCCCCAGTCTATTAGGGAGAGATCGAACAATCGAGGTCTCTCCCGTCGTAACCCAATAAACGCCATGCTATGCCAAACAAAGAAAGTCGATCGGAATCCGGAGATCTCTCCCAGGGCGATAATAGGAAAGAGAGGGAGAGACCGAACATCGACATAAAGACGAGTATATATATCGCACAGAGTCGAGTTGGAAGGAAACAGATGGATAGAGAGCAAGTGTCATACTCTTAAGAACGCTCGCTTCACCGGTCCTTGTAAACCTTGGGATTCCACCCTTCACTTAACTCCTTCTCGCTGGCGGCCTTTCGTTCAGCCTGCTGAAGTTCCATCTCCAACCGTTGGCGCGCGCGCAGAATCTTACTCTGCAGGTAAAAGCTACCACCCTTCTGAGGATCGTTGAGGTCGAAGAGTTTCTTGAATCGTTCCATAACATGCTCGACGCTGGTTTCACCGGCGGCGTTAGGTGGCTTGACATTTAGGACTTTGCAAGCCTCATCGAGAGTGATTCCTGATGAGAAGGCGCTGCTGCCCTTCTTTGCGCCGGCATGTTTTCCAGATGCCTGGGCTTGTTTGTATGCCTCGGCGAAGGCGCGGCCGAAGACCCGGGCTCCGGTGACGATGACTTGGGAGACGATGCGATGAGCCTGGGGGAAGAAAGAATGAGTAAATTTGATGAAGAAAAATTTTTCCAGGGGCGGAAATTGATTCGGAGAAGGTTAAGGTTGCTGGGGACTTACCATGTCGAAGAGGAAGGGGACCAAATGCGAAGATCACAAGGAGGTGAAGAGAGGAAAAAAGGGAAAATTTCGGCGGCGCGTGTTTTAGCGTCGGCAGGTCGGAGCAAGCTGGATCTATGCAGCCACCAACCGCATTATGGGGTATTCAATCAAGAGAGACAATCTTTTTTTGTTCTTTTATTTTTCTTTTGTTTGAGTATCATCAAACAGAATGATGAGGATTGTTTTTGATTTTATAGACCAATCGTAGACTCCTTCAACCCACTAATAGTACCCTTCTACTGTATTAGGTTCATTCCTGGCCAAACACTCAGCATCCACAGTCACATGTCCCCGAGCTCCCCGCAGATCAACCTGAACCGAACGAACCTCGATTCTCAACAAAATATAAGAACAATGGATGCCTGCCTGTCGATCGGCGGCGTGTACACATCTCCTATGACGCTCTCGTAATTGGATGGCAGCTCTCGGTATGTCCAAATATTCTAGCTGCCTGGTCACCCCCGGCTGAGGCTGAAATGCTATATGTATCACATTGTTTGCGTCCCCATGCTCATGCGACATCCAGAAGATCTCCCGTGGATCGATTCCATGGCCCCCTCCTCATCCATCCCCCAGGAACATGGCCATCCTGACTCTCAGCCGCCAACCGTCGCTGCCTTCACTCCCTCTACCATCGCTGGCTCCGCTTTAACCTCGCGACAGCGTTCCAGCGTCATCGTGCATCGCAAGTCACCATTACTGGTGGCTACGCCACCATCCATTACCCGGGCTTTAGCCTACTCCCATCCGTTCCTACTCCCACTCAATAAACTTGTCAGTCTCATAACATGGACCACAGGGGACCCGTGGCAGAGCTTCCTGCTCGTAGCTACATTTTGGGCAGTGGTGCTGTACAGTGATGCCGTCATTCTCTGGGCTGGTCCGATCCTGGTCGTAGTCGGGCTGATTCTGGGTATGTACGGACGACGATACTCGCCTTTATCATCAACGATTTCAACTGGCGAGAAACACCAAAGAAAACCCTCAGTGGAAAATACGACTCGTCACCAGAAGAGCTTGGATGATATTGTTGAGACGTTGCGCACGTTCACAACACGGTGTAATATCCTGCTGGAGCCCCTGCTTGATTTGACCGACTTCCTATCTACACAAAGGACAGCGACATCGGCGACGACGAAACCGGCGTTGACAGCCTTGTTCTTTCGAATTCTTCTAGTAACGCCAATCTGGATCGCTTTAACGCTACCTCCTTTCTACGTAATAACCACGCGCCGAATCATCATGACTGTTGGAACTGTCATTCTTACCTATCACTCACGACCTGCGCGAGTTTCCCGCGTTATCCTGTGGAGGTCTCGCCTGGTGCGTCGGCTCTGCGCCATAGTTACTGGTCTTAACGTTGTCGACGGGCCTAGCAGTTCTCCCAAAGCCCAAGCCCAAAGCATGGGGCTTAACATATCGACCAAGCGCCGCGGCGAATCAGGTGGTGTCCGATTCACCTTCGTTGTCTATGAGAACCAACGGCGCTGGCTTGGAATCGGGTGGACTTACTCGTTATTCCCAGCGGAGCGTGGCGCCTGGACGGACGAGCACTTAAATTCCGTTCCAGCGAAGGACTCCTTTGAACTGCCTGATGTACGAACAGGCGACGCCAAATGGCGATGGGTCGAGGGAAGCGATTGGCGCGTTGAAGGTGGCGATGGAAACGGTAAATCGGATTCCAAGGTTTCTGCTAGTGACGGGTGGATCTTCTATGATAATAAGGTATGTTTCATAACCCCAAATCTTACATAGAAAGCCTGACAGGTTTCTCCAGTGGAATGATGGACGCCGCGGGCAAGATGGCTGGGACCGATACACACGCCGACGTAAATGGTACCGCGATGCAGAACTTGTCGACATAGAACAGGAAGGCTCAAACTCCTCCGAGGAGACCGTCTCCAACCTTACACAGGCGCTTGAACGGGAGAAGCAGGACAAAGAAACAGAAAACGATGGAGAGGGCGAGTCAGAGCCCATGGGCCTCTCATCAAATACCCCGCTCAAAAGTCGGCGTCGACGCTGGTTCAGCAGCAGCAAGGATAAAGATCGTACTAGCAATGAAGGACCACCATCCATCGATGCTGGGCGATCTACCGGGGCAAATCTTGACGGGGCGGCGAGCACACGAAGTACGCCATCACGTCCTATTAGTATCCAGAACTCCCGCAAGTCATCGCAGATGAACGCTCGAGAGGGTAGCCTGGCAACGAGTGAGAGCTCTAGCCTGCGTGAGAAAGACATTGCCAATTCGCAAGATCATCATGATCGATGGTCTACAAGGGCGGCAGACGGGACGGAAAGGGTAGAGCGTGAATTTGGATTAAGCGACGAGGTGAATATGGGCTTGAGTTGATCATAGATTAAAGGGTCTTCCCTGCTCGATAATTCTTCTCTCTTTTCGGTTCTTGCTTCTGTCTTTGGTTTGGTCTGGAAGCGCCGTTGCTCTTTTATTTTATTTTTTTACGTTTTGCTGTGAACGACTCTCCATAGTTCAAATACCCCCTACTTATTGGATTGAAGCTGGTATCAATATCTGAATATAGTAATTTGCTCAAAATCGTAATATCGTACATCATGCAATATAAACACCAATTAGGAGAGAGATATTATGCCAGTATCACATCCCACTGTAACTCTTCCAAAATATCCTGCCAATGCAAATTTTGTACACTGTAATTTGCATTCTCATTTCCAATATTGTTGGAAGCATTGGCATCCTTTCTGGCCCACAATATTTCAAGCAGCTCTTTTGCGCGCTTCACATTTCCAATCCCAAAATTATACTGGAGCTTGCTCAGGGACTCCATAACTAGATCCCGGTGATCAAATATATCACTTTCGGCTCCAGCAATAAAAAGTGGGAAAGTCAGTGCTGAATATTCGCAGTGATTGTCCAAGGGGAATGTTTCCACTCGCGCAAGGCAGCGATGAATGGCAGTGGCTTTGGGAGTAAAAATGAGATTGGTCAAGCAAGTCCAGTATGAATTGTTTCCTGTATCACCCTGTTCTGGAATAGCAGTATGGCTGGTCAATTTCATGCTCATACGCTCCAAGACGGAGTGAAGGTAGATGAAAGCCGCATCTCGGTAGCATTCTGCAACCAATTGTAGGCGAGTTTGAGACGCGGATGTAAGGCCCATTGGAATAATGTAGGCACAGGAGGCATGAGACCATGTAAGCAGCGATTCGTTTCTATGAAAAGAAGTCAATAAATTTGATTTTAACTTTTTAAAAGGCTGAGGTTACAGGGGTGAATTTATTGAACTCACATAGAAGCTACTGCTAGACGCAGAGATACCATATCGCCTTTCAACGATGGCAATTCTGCAATTCTGGCACATATTTTGAGTATTTCCTCGGTGTAGCCAATGTAAATATCCAGCTTGGGCACTCCAAGTTCGGTATCTGCAGGGGCCTCAACAGCAGTGATCCGCTTGCGATTGCTGATTCGGGCCATATTATAAGCATATAAGTACCTGGAATAGGTCAGCATATGGTAATGATATTACACCTTTGAACGTACAATCCTCTAAGAAAATAAGCGGCATCCACATCCATCGAACGCAAGCCTCCCCGGTTGGCAATTAAGCGCTGAAGTGCGTTGAGATGCACGACCCATTGTTTGACACTGCCCCGAACAATTTCATATTTGCACAATAAACCAACAGCTATCATTGTATCGTCTGATAATGCATCGGGAGAAGAGTCGACAATTACTGATCGGAGTTCATTGAGTGCCTGGCTGTAGTAATCTACGGAGGCAGTTTGAGCAGTGATGACCTGTGACCGGTTTGAGAGGTGAAGCGCAGACACTGCGCAAACAGCCTTCATCAGTAGTGGAGATGACATAGCTCGAGGAATCAGCAAAGACCGAAGAGGGTTATCTTCACTTTCAAGGTTGGCGAGAAGTCGTGAGCCTTGTTGCACATGGTATTGAAGATAATGTGATTCATGGGATGACAAATGCCGCACATAATTCTGGGGCCGAGGAACAATTGCTAGCGACTGTTGTAACATATCAAGATCCTCCTCGTTAATCTCTGCATCCTGGGCTTCATGTTGAGGTGTGCTTTCCTCGCCCAGTTGGTGTAGTGGCGAAGAAGCCACAGACCCGCTTGTTGGTGTAAAGACAGAAGATGGCTGTTGATTTATCCATATGCCGGATTGTGGAGACAGTGATGGTGATAGAAGATGCGACGTAGAATAATCGGTCTTTTGTCCGCTTTTCACAGAATCGGACTGGAAAGTCTGTGCCGATGGCCCCAAAGGTTCTACCCAGAGAGACCCATAACCCTCGCAAGTGCGGCCTTGTTTGATACAATTGTTGCAACTAAACCTTGGTCAAACGCATATCCTAGATATGAATCCGGGGACACCATATACCTCGGTTTAGCCTTATCACAGCCTTTGCGACGCTTTTTACAAGTCAAACAACCGGAGCGAGTCCATGCGGTCCCTGATTGCCGAGTTCGAAGTTTCTTGATCGGGGTTGTCGTGGAAGGTACCGAAGATGGCTGACCCCAACCTGTATCAATAATCTTAGGGGTAAAGGTTGCCATGTTGGAAGAATTAATGGGAAAGAAGGGACTTTTCCCCGCGAATTGATAGCAAATCTGGAGAGAACTGTCAATCCACCAAACCCGATCGGGGCAGTTTTGCGCCACACGTGACCACTGTGGGGTTTTTTCTCTTATCAATTTTTGTATTTTCTTATCAATTTCTGTCATTGCAGAGATTAATTGCTGCTAATATTGAATCTGGCATATTCTCCAATTAAATTACCACTTTCACGAATTAAATATGAATATGAAATTTCGACAGTAATGTAATAACGCTATGATCCAAGTAGACCTACATAGTATCTGACCGACATCCCACGTCTGCAACATCAACATCAGCCAAGCCTCATTCGCTCGATCATGGCTCATAACCTTACCCGATTAGGCAGGTCCACCCACACATTTGCTTCCGATAAGAAGATCATATGCGACGTTCAACATCGCTGAATCTTCCCCTCTTCACAACCCCATGCATATTTAAACGTGCCTATCCGATAATTGTGCTCTTCTCTTTTTCACCTTACCGACATCTTCTCAAATTAGCATATACCTTTTCCCTCCAAGTCCAGCCCTTCTCCCTGCGATAATGGTGACCGGATCGCATCATCCATTTGACCCAATCACCCCCGAGGAGATTAAGCTTGCCGTTCGCATCCTCGAGGCTACATTCCCTGGTGTAGAGCTGCGCTATAAGCGAATTGATGTCAACGAGCCTATCAAAAAAGATGTCTTACCATACATTGAGGCTGAGCGGTTGCGCCGACCGCTGCCCAAGCCGCCAGCGCGTCTTCTCTATACTCTGTTCCATCGTCTAGACAGTGGCGCATTCTACAAGGCAATTCTGAATGCCGATACGCGCTCGATTATTTATGCAAAGGAGTTGCCGCGTGAAGTCCAGGTATGCGCAATCACCCTTGCAAACTCACCCCCACGCGGGTGAGCGGGAGGTTCCTTGGTTCTAACGATATTAACTTCCAGGGACCAATTGACCCAGACGAGATTGGTGAGATCGAAGCAATGTGTATGAAGCATCCAGCCGTTCTTGCAGAAATTGAGAAAATGCAACTGCCACCTGGTGTGACGGTTTGCAACGATCCTTGGATGTATGGCACCGATAATGAGAACGAGACCCGGCGACTGTTCCAATGCTTCATGTATCTGGTCTCGGTGGATCATCCACAACACAACCACTACTCATTACCCTGCAAATTTTCACCTGTATTTGATGGCCTGACACATGAACTTATTCGCATGGATTATCTTCCTGGCGGTGCAGACTTTGAAACCCAGCAGACACAGCCCTGGAAACCCGTTAAGGCAATTCAGTACGCGCACGACATTCTTGAAGAGCCCGTTCGCACAGACCTCAAGCCTTACATTGTTCAACAGCCAGAAGGTCCATCATACACCGCGGAGGGCAACTCTGTTTACTGGCAGAAGTGGCGCTTCCGTGTTGGTTTCAACATTCGGGAGGGTTTAGTCCTCTATAACATTACATACGATAATCGCAACGTCTTCTACCGACTAGCTGTTTCAGAAATGACAGTTCCGTACGGAGGTAAGAAAGCATGCTTATAACATCATGTTTATTCTTACTAAAATCTCTTAGATCCTCGTGCGCCATACCATCGCAAGCAAGCATTTGATGTTGGCGACACCGGATTTGGCATGAATGCCAACCAGCTCTCACTTGGATGCGACTGCCTGGGACATATTAAATATTTTGACGGTTATCGGAATGACTGCAAAGGAAATCCGGTGCAATTGAAGAATGTCATTTGCATGCATGAGCAAGATAATGGACTGCAGCACAAGCATACGAACTATCGTTCCGGCGCGGCTACTGTCGTGCGTAACCGACAATTGGTCCTGCAGATGATCTGTACAGTTGCCAATTATGAGTACATTTTTGCATATATCTTCGATCAGGCCGGAAATGTTGAATTGGAGGTTCGTGCTACCGGCATTCTCTCCACTGTTCCGTTTGACAATGAAGATGGACAAACCGTTCCTTGGGGCACCAACGTGGGCCCTGGAGTTATGGCCCCTTTCCATCAACACATGTTCTCCTTCCGTATCGATCCTGCTATCGACGGATTTAAGAACACTGTGTACTATGAAGATAGTGTGCCTATGCCTGAAGATGAAAATAATCCTTGGATGGTTGGATATACCACAGAGCCTACGGTGATGAATACCTCGGGCTGGGCGAACACTAGTGTTGACCGAAATCGAGTATTCAAAATCCGCAACGATAATATCAATAACCCGGTTACCTATAAGCCGGTTTCATATAAGCTGCAGACTGCTCCTAGTCAGATGCTTTTGGTTGGCAAAAGCTCTCTGGGCTACCGCCGAGCGGAATTTGCTACAAAGCCCATATGGGTCACCAAATACCAGGATGATGAGTTATACGCGGCCGGCGAATTCACAAACCAAAGCCGACGAGCAGAGGGCGTTGAGACTTGGATACAGCGCAAAGACAACACTGAAAATGACGATGTCGTTCTTTGGCATAGTAAGCATGCCCCTAACCTGAGTATATCATGTCTATCTGAATGACTGACGACTATTAGCTTTTGGTCTTACTCACAACCCTCGTGTTGAAGACTTCCCTGTTATGCCCATGGAACGTGTCAGTGTAATGCTGAAGCCGGACGGCTTTTTCACAAAGAACCCCGCCTTAGATGTCCCACAATCCGCGCAAGCCTTCAACAAATCTACCCTTCATCCCGAGGCAGCTCAAATTACATGCTGTGCTGGCCCGTCCGCATCAAACAAAGCTAAACTCTACAAGCGGGTCGATTAATGTGTGTATGATACTGTATCTTGCAAAAAGCTGACACTGGAGTGCACATCTTCTCGCGACGGCTCTCTATGACGTTATGACCTTTCAAATCCTCCTCTGATTAGCATATATTAGTCTTTAACTGCTGCTTTTAATTTCGGTACCGTGGCTATCTCTTTTTATTTGGCTATTGAGCCCTTGTTGGCAGGCATACTGAGCATTTAACAAAATATGAAGATTAAATAATCATTTCCACGGAAATGAAACCAAGTTCAATCTGCTTTCAAACCCCTGAAACCCCCTGAGCTAGGAAAACGTCATGCATGTATCAAAAATCTCGACAACCGCCAATGAGTGAGCAGATGTCGCTGCCAAAAGCAACTAAGTGAAGACAACACCGCTACGAAGAAAACGTGATCAGTTAAATTTCTACTGGATCTAACATTGGTTTTTATTCTCTTCTCATTTAAAAGTATACTAGGTGTTCTTCAAGGCCCTCGGGCTGAATTGTCCCGGCCCCGCGCTCTTACAAAACTCTATGTATACAGCGTTGCATTGGACGTGCGGTATAGACCGACGATATCTGAGCACCAAGCAGTAATTAAAACAAGGCAATTCCTTGCTCTAAGGTCATTGAGTGCAAACTAAACTCACTGATCAAGATGGCAGTGTTTCTCAGAACTGTGCTGCTGGTAGCTCTATCCGCACAAGTCTCTGGTTTGGCCGTTTCTCAGCACCAAGGCAATAGCTTAGGCGATAATGGCTGGCACAAATATGTTCGCTCACCAGACAATGCTGTATTGAAGCCTCAAAGCGTCCTTTCCACCCATGTCCTTGGTAATGTCACCAACCCTAATGGTTTGCTTGGGGAAAGCGGTTCGCCTACAATCTTGACACACACCGAAGGAGATATCGACCTCCCCACGCTTCTTGTTGATTTTGGTCAGAATGTCGTTGGCATAGTCTCTATTGAGTTTGCCGGGTCGTCCAATTCGTCTGTTGGATTTCCAGGGTTGAAATTAGCTTTCTCCGAAACCCAGGAGTATCTGACCAATGTCAGCGACTTCACTAGGTCCAATAACATGGCAGTTGTGAGTTTTATAATGTCTCCAGAATATGAAAGATAGTATACCAATTGATTTATGACAGGGCCAGAAGCTTACAAATGGAACTGATCAGGTATGAGTTCAATTGTAATTCTTGGCAGCGTGACAAACTAATAATTGATAGATTGCCGTTTCAAATGAGCCATATACTTGGAAAAATAAAAATGGCTGCCAAAAAGATGGCCAGGTCTGTTCAGATGGTCTTCATGGCTTTCGATATATGAAAATTTGGCTCGATGCTATCGAAAGTGATGCACCTTATACTCAGCCGTATGGATCTGTGTCTATATCGAGCATCGAATTGGAGTGGTCCGCATACCTTGGAACGCCAGAAACTTTTACAGGATGGTTTGAGTGCTCAGATGAAGATCTCACACAATGGTGGTTTGACGGGGTCTATACCACTGACATGAATACGGATCTCTTTCTCGCAAATGAAACCGATCCGCGAAATTCCGCAACACCTACATTGCAAGGAAAAGAGGTTATATTTGACGGAGCTAAGAGAGACAGAGATCCATATGTTGGCGATTTGGCTGTTGCAGCTTTGACCTCTTATCTATCTCATGACAATCCAGACGCTACTCGAAACATTCTCGCTGATCTCGGGAATCATCAAAGGTCTGATGGATGGATCCCACCTGCCAGCATGTGAGTACCTAGATCTGAATCCACATTATAAGCTAGTTTACTGACAATATCACCCCTAGCAATAATTATACACTTGATCTGTTCGAGTACCCAATGTGGTGGGTGGTATGTACAGCAGATTTAGTGATGTACACCGGCGATACGGATTTTGCCACTCGATATTATAGCGTGATGAAAAAGACACTGGATGAATACTATGGACAGAATCTCACATCCAATACTGGCCTTATCAACAAAACTAACGGGTATGGCGACTACGCTTTTCTTCCTCGGTCGGGTGTCATCACCTACTATAACGCCCTGTATGTTCATGCGTTGAAATCAGCTTCCAAAATCGCCAATATTTTGGGACATTCCACAGACAGCAGTAGCTGGATCTCCCGTGCGACCGAAGTTGGTGATAGACTACTCGCCCGTAACTGGGATTCTGCTGTCAGTGCATTCTTCGACGGAGGACCATGTCCCGATCAAGCAGCAGACACAATTTGCAATGTCCACGCGCAAGACGGAAATGGCCTTGCAGTCCTTTCTGGTGCTGTGAATTCTTCTCTAGCCACAAGCCTCCTACACTACTACGGAAACGCTACATCTAAACCGTATGGAAATGCTTTCTATGACAACGACCTTCTATCAGAGGGTTTCTCTGAGCGTGTTTAGGCTTTTATCTCTTACTTCGAACTTGCAGCGCGCTTCACCACGCCTGGTACATCAGACTCAGCCATTGAAGAAATCAAACGTCTTTATGGTTGGATGTCAACCCATGACCCCACGTTTACTTTCTGGGAGGGCATTGGCCCTAACGGAATGCCTTATGAAGAAGGATTTACCTCCATGGCTCATGGTTGGTCCACGGGTATTGTACCGCTCATGAGCAACTATATCCTCGGTGTTCAGCCCACAGGCCCGGGATTCAATACATGGCAGATTTGTCCTGTAATTGACGCCGGGAACCTGACGTGGGCTAGAGGAGAGGTCGGTACCCCCAAAGGCTCCATCCGGGTACTTTGGAGCAAAAGCGAGAACGAGCCTTTTGTAATGCACATTAGCACGCCAAGTGATACTAGTGGAGTTGTTTGCATTCCCACGGGATTTTTCAAAGGGGGAGAGGCCTTAATGAATGGAAAGAAGATGGAAGAAACTGACAACGCCACAATATTTGGTCCAATTGCAACGTCTGGGGATGGGTACACGGTAGTTCAAGTTGAAGGAGGATCTCATACATTTACGGTTGAACTGTGATATGCCTGGATAAGTCACACTGGAGAACATATAAATGGTTAGAACAGTATGGCAGCTTAGCAGGGTAGCAGCCAAGACCCGCCACTTAATCCCACGTTGTCAGCAACTAAATGCACAGCAAGTCAGCATCTTGCCGCAGTACATATGCTCATATACTCGAAATACATTTAATGTATTGATAGCGTGCACTATAGCTTCAAATTAGTGCCGAGAGGCTTACCATACCAAAAGCAGACATAGGAAAAAAGAAATAGTAGCAGGCAAGACGCTAACATAGTCTGCCCCACAACTCTGCATGATAACTGTCAAAGCGGAAACTTCAGCCGACGTATTCCCACAGATCTGTTATAATATCCAGCGGGGAAGTTCTACAAACTCCGGTTAACTTCTGTGGATCCAGGTCTCGGTTAAAATGTCAGCACTGACTCAGATCTCTTCTGCATGATCTCTTGCCACTCAGCTGCCCAAGTGCTATTGTAGTCAAGCCTTAATAGGGTTAGATTTCATGCGCCAAGCTTTAACCTCTGTTCTTCCATGTTGATGTATGTATGGATCGCGGATTAAGCGACAAACACAGGCTCGAGATGAAATGGTAGGTCAAGGAACTTGAACTTCAACATTTGAAGTTGAAGGATCCAATTTTGAAGTAAGAAGGTTGAAAGTGTAGGCTGAGATACTGATCTCTGAGTTTACAAGATACATAGAAAAAATGGACGTCTTGATATGCACAGGATGTCAAAATCATCTACCACAAAGCAGAGACCAGTGCTTGAGATTGCTTATGCAGTATGACCCCTGCAAGCACAGCCCTGCATGAACTTTATCCCATGCCGGCGATACACAGGGTCTTGTACTCAATTAAGGCTAGTATCCCGATATCTAATTTGACTTTGACGCAAGCTGGTTATTTCATGAAAATTAGGCATGGTCAACCAGGTACATACGGGAAGTCAAAATTTACCTTGAAGCTGAACTCTATATGGTTTTAAAAGTGCTATCTTTTGGCTTTGCTCCTCTTTTGACTTAATATTTTAACAAGCTTATCTTATTTCGTTTACCTAGGTACGAGTAAGGCCTGTGTTCCGCGGAGATGCTACTTAAAAGAGACGGTACGAAAGTGAATCAGCATTATGGGCTGAGTGGCTTGCATGAATTGTTGGCTGCGTTTCGATTTTTCGAGGTAAGCGTTCCTACTAACGGGACACGCATCTTGAAGCTATCTTAGTCTCTTGGCAGATCTAGGTATCCCGTTATTAATCGGGCATATTGTGGAGCTCAATTTGCGAACTAGTGATGTCGAGACAGGGATTTGAGTATTGGAAAATCAGGAGTGCATGACCTATTTCCCAGGGCATTCAACTTAAAAAACACAGCATCGGTAAATCAAAGTCTGCTTGTACCGAGAAAAATCAAGTGTTGGTATTGAAATCTTTCAAAATCTATTGAATTATCTGATCTATGCTGTTATTTTCATATCATTTTTGTCACATTAAGAAACCTTAGAAGGCTTGGACACATGCGAGGAGGCTCAAGTCTAGACTGGTTCAGTGACCCTTGCCAAGCATTGAAGGCTTCACATATGTGATGTTATCAGCATGAGTAAGAAAATAGCGTCAAAGGGTGTCTCATATACACATAGATAATGTGAAGAACGGGATACGAGACATCTGCCAGCACTAGAGCACTTCAGTGAGCCTCGGATACCAATCAATACTTTTAGTATATTCCCACAAGACATCTGGACTACCGAAGAAGTATAAAAAGAGGCATCTTTCCTCCTAATCCCATGTCTCCAGCTTACTACCAAGCCCCTTCCCAGACATTCAGATACCATTCTACGTTTTATTCTCCTTCCTCTTTCAAATTTCAAAATGAAGCTTACTACTTTCCTCACTGCCACCGCTCTTGCAGGCTCTGCAAATGCCTTCTACGGCCAAATGGCTGATTCCGACTACCAGTTGAACGAGGGTGGTGTTTACCAAATTATCTACTTGACCGACTACAACAGTGGTTCCACCTACCAGGGTACCCTTTATGGAGGATTCAACGCCTGCACTAGTACTGAATGCCCTGTCTAGTAAGACTATACCCATAGTAGATCGTATAGATGGAAATGAATACAGCTGACAATCACTATCAGTTTCTACGAGACTAGCCCCGGAGGGTACTCTTTCACTGCTGATATGTGGCGTACCAGTGATGGCTGCCACAACATCAACTTCAACGGCGCCCTGGATGCTGGTCACGGCTACTGTTGTGGCTCTTTGCCTTGTGACTTCAGCGCATAGAGTGTTGCAGTAGGAGAGTCATTGAATATCAGTTTAACTCAATGGAGACCAAATGTTATTTATGATAAGTTGGGTACTCGCTGAATGCGCACATTGAGAGTATTTTCTCCCTGGTGTGGTTTTTCAACTTTTGAATAACAATCTGGATTACTCAAGTGCTTTGAGCTATGAGCAAAAAGTCTCCAACTCTAATTGCAAGCCTAATGAAGCAAAAACAAGTGCAGTTTGTAGTTTGAAAAAATCTTAGAATACGAATTGCATAGTTTTGGAGGGCCTTTGACAGAATAAACAACAACCCTATCATATGTTGACTCCGATAGTAAATTGTCTTTATAATATCCATGTTGCTGTTCATCATCATTTCTTGGAGCCCGAATGGTGCCTCAATGCTGTGGAACCTTCTTAAGTGCGGGGGTGGGGGAACCGGGGAATCTGGTCACATAATTTGGCTGGTGGAAACTTCTACAAACCAAAGACGAACTGACATTCCCAATGCCCAACTCATTCCACAGATTAGAATACTTCACGGTCTGCTGACATGATCAGTAGGCTAAATTTTTCGACATCTCTATATAACACTGCGGTTCCCCGCTTGGCAGATTGCAACTCGTGCGCGGAAACTCGCCCGAACCCGGCCGAGATTTCGATGTGGAGGCAATTTAGATTCATTCATTCGGTCATCCTAGCCATGGTCGGTTTCATTTAATGCTGCTACTCAACCCAATCAGCAAACAACATGCCACAGCGAATCCGCGAGACTCAGCGTACACCTCGGTCGTGCATTCCGTGCTCGCGTAGGAAGGTGAAATGTTCCAAAAGGATTCCATGCGAGCAATGTATTCAGCGAGATGACACAGCCGCCTGTGTCCGAGAAGTTGTGAAAGTTGGAGGAAGAGTAACTATGTGAGTCTCGCTCCACTATTTCACGCTCACCAAGAAAGCTGATCATGTCTAGTGCCATTGATGCGAAGACAGGGGACCAAGATGCCAATGCAACCAACTCTGACTCCTCAAATCTCTTACGGGAGAACCAGAGCTTAAAGATCCGCATCAAACAGTTAGAGATGGCGCTTGCACATCCAGAACTGGTTAGAGTAGAGACAAGCTCTTCTCCTGCGCCGAAATCAGATCTGCAATCGCCAGATAACATTATGAGTGATTTTCAGACCCAAGCCTTTGGCTTATCCACGGAGCCCATCACCCACAGGTCTAGTAACAGTCAACGCTGCGATCAAAGTGTCAAGCTTATTCTTCCTTGTCGGCGTTGGAGTGAAGCCATCATTGACTTTTCTTTAATACAACTGGGCTGGGTTCACTATGCTGTGGATGAAGCCACATTCAGGAAGGACCATGATGTCTTTTGGGATAATTTAATTGAGTCCGATAGAAACAGCCCGACAGATCATGGCTGGATTTCAGTATACCTGAGCTTACTGGCTGTACGTCTTCAAATTCCTTCCAGCATTGTGTCAAAAGATTCAAACTGATAGACGATCATGATGTATACTAGGTGGGTGTATATTTCATGACTGGAGAAAGTCTGCATGGAATTCAGTTCCTTTACGAAAGTTTTTCTCATCGCCCACCTTCGACAGTATCTTCGGCAGACAAGAGCCCCGGAGGGTTGGCTCGCATGTGGTATGAAGCTGCGTTAAGAGAATTAAACTCTGCCGATTACACGCACAAGCCTGCTCTATCGACTGTACAAACAGTAGCCATTTTAAATTTACTCCATAAAAATTTGGGAGAGTCGGCCAGAGAATACATTCTCCACGGAATGGCAGTTAACGTTGCTAGACTTATTGGTATGGACCATCTTGAGGACGAGACATTGAGGTCGGCAATGAGGAATAGCACGAAGGGAGACCAGCGAATCACCCGACAAAGATTATGGTGGACTCTCGTAATCTGCGATTGGTATGTCTCCAAGCATCAAATATTTGATGAATATTCTTAACTTGCGAATAGGATGACAATTTGGTCACGCCCAGTCACCATCCACCCTGATTCATTTACAACAGTAATGGGAGCTGCGCCGACGCCTCAAATTGAATATCACAAAATTATGGCTCGAGCCGCCGCTATTATCCGCAACCACATTATCTCTATAAAGGAAGGGAGCCTAACCATATTGCAAACGTGCTTTGAGGAGCTCGATGATCTCTCTGATTGTTTTCCGCTACCCATAAACAGTTCTGCCCACGACAACCCATCATGGAACTCTCTGCAAAATGACTTAGCCCTCAATTGTGTGGACTCATGGCGGCTAACTCTCTATGTTGCCATGCTCCCTCACACACTTGAAGACTCTTCGCCAACATCACACACCAATCTGGACTCTGGCATTATTATCGCAAAGCAAATACTCCAGCGTGCTCTCACCAATCCAAGCCCACTATTCCACAAATTTTGGGCTGTCAACTCCGCAATTGTCTCAGCGGGTATATTCCTCGCTCTCGATCTAATATGCTTTCAAGTACAACGTCCACGGGTACAGGTTGCAGAACAGAAAGACTTGGTCGCGTTGAGTTTCAAGCTAACCGAACAGTCCGCTGCAGAAACTCGACACAGTGGACTACTCATTCTCAGGCGTCTAGCGGATTTATATGATATAACTCTCCCCGCATACACAAACAAGGTTGACCGCAGTGCATTAGCAAGAATTGTCAAACTTGTTGCGTTTCCACGATTGTGGAATTCTCTTACTGATGCAGATGCCACTCTGCGTTTTCTCTTTCAGGATTCCTGCGGTGGCCATCATTCTTCTCCCCCATCTTCCTCTGCCTCCGCCCCTGTGTCCTCTACTTTGTCCTCAGACTCAGAATTATATTCAAACCAGTCAGGACTATCTTCTACTAGTGCATCGCAGACGCAGAACGAGGTATTTCAAGTTTGGGGACTGCCTGAGAATCTGGGACCGGAAGAGACACTACCATATTTTGGGCAAGTGTTTCCGTCCGCGGAATTCATCGATTCCTCTTTTTTCTTTAGTGATTCGACTTTGATGGGTGATTTACAAGAGTGAAATTGTATGTAAACTTGCATGTAATGTTTCATTATATCACTTGTTCTCTCGGGTAGATCCAACCTTCGTTGATAATTCCAACATTTGAATACATATCAGCCATCTTAACACTCAGCAATCTTACTATCCACTGCATATTTCATCGTAAACTGCCTCAACCTGGGTCCCCAAATAAATACTGGCACTCCAAGCGCCGCAATGACCCCCGTGATAATCGCACAGATATCGAAAGCTCCTTTATATCCCTGCTCTGTTACAAACCTGGTGACCCCATAGGAGATGCCGAATGATATCAGACCCCTGATTGCGCAAATGAGCACCAGAATAGGTGCCGCCCGCTCCGGGTAACTATCGAGTGAATATGTATACCCGATTAAGACAATGCCAATGAAGGCAAAATAGATTCCGTTGAACCCTGTAATTATTCCCCAAGAAGACCATTCGTATGGGTGTGAGCCTGTGCGTCCAAAAATCACCGAGCAAACTATTAAAGCTGCAACTGGAATCACGATTGGAATTAGACGAATTTCAGATTCGGCAACACCATTACGGTGCTTTGCGATCCATTTGGTTAGCTGGTCGCTTCCATAACCAAGGATTGGGATCATGAGGAGAGAGACGACTATTTGACCTCCCTGCACGAGACCCAAAGATGAGGACGGGTACATATAGGGAGGGCTGGAAAGTATAGTCCCGAACTCCGTGACACCAATAACGTAGATACCAAGAGCAACACTGTTCAACAACACCACCCAGAGTATATTAGGGAAGAGAATACACTGCCCCATTTGCTTCGCACAGGTGATGGCTTTTCCCCAGTCTGCGGGCCCGTGGAATATCTTCAAATTGTGAGATATCGTGCGAGGCTTGAATCTTGTGAAGTCGAGTGGGAGTCTAGTTTTGCGAGTAGCGCGGACAACGGAGACGGGTTCACCATCACGGTAGATGCAAATCATGCCATCATAGGCGTCACTTGGTCGAGGGTAGGATGATTCAGGAATTAAGAGGAATGAGAGAATAAAAACAACTCCGCTTGCAATTGAGATGACTCCGTACCACCAGCGCCAGCCGAGCGCGTTGACTATGTACGCCGTTGCGATAGTTAGGGCTGCGGTGCCAATCGACTGCGTGGCGCTGAACCAGGCAAGCTTGCTACTGCGTTCGTGAACAAAGTGAAAGGCTCATATCTCGTACCTGAATAATCAATGGACATAAGGCCTCAGATTGCCCGGCTGCGAGTGAGAGAATGTCCCGACCAGCGATATGAGATCCTAAACTCTTGCTTGCAGCGCACCATATTGATCCCACGGTCAAAATCAAAGCAGAAGCTAGGAAAACCGGCCGACGACCCACAGCCATGGCAAGCGGCATGGCGATGATATTTCCAATTCCCATGAACAACGTGGGGTAAGTCATCAGATCATTTGTCCGAGAGTCATACTCGTAGTAGGCCATAATGTTTGTAAGAATGGGTCCCATGCCAGAGGTGACAAGGACACTGAAAATAGCAACTATAAAGTCATCTAATATTAGATCATATTTTGAATCGGGAATAATTGAGAAACAAAACTCACACATCCCTAGAATGAGATCAATGGCCCATTTCTGGGCATTGGGCAAGTTTAAGGGATCTAATTGTTCATCTTTATCAACATGTATCCATTTCCATGGAGTAAATGGCCACTTACCTCGAGGGTTGGGAGATGGAGTTGGAATCAAGATTATTTCTCCATCCTCAAGCAATGTGACTGTCCCCGAGGGGTTGTGCTGCGCCGGCTTGGGCATGGCAAGCTCTTCGTGGGCCACTTCAGCTTCATCATTCTTGACATCTGTGTTTGAGAGAGACATTGTTCAGGTAATGTAATCCGTTCTTGTCTATCTCTTGGACAGACCCTAACTTATATCAAAATCGTTCGCTTCTGTAAATACGGGGCTCCACGAGCCGGGGTGGAGCCGATTTTTGACGGAATGAACGAATGCAGGCTTCAAAGTTCCTTCGCATAACATTACTCTGTCATCGTCAACATCCATGTCCTGTGATCGAAGCGATTGGTGTCGAGTGGGATCCATCTCGCCCGAACTGGGCCGGGAAAGCTTGTTCCCGCTGAGGGCGCCGGCATTGGTAATGGATAGGGGGAGATTAGCCGAGCCCTTCCCCGGATGAAAGCCCATCATACCCCGCAAAATCTAACACTCTGGATCATTCAAAGTGCAGAGAGCAGCGGCGTGTTCTGTGGTCGCTTTTGGGTCTGCCTGGTATGATCTTTAAGGCTGTGCATCGAGAGGTCATGTTTTAGGTTTCTGGACTTTTCGTATCGATCTCTGTTGTATTTTCCCGCTCATTTTATTTCGCAATATTCAGCTAGATTACCTAGTAGTTAATGAATGGCCGGGATGACCCTAATACCTTCCGGTAAATGAATACTCTCATTCATCTCAGTTATGCAATAGTGATTCTCTTGGAGTTAAGAGCAAATTTATCTACAAATCTGCAAGTGTATCAACAGAAGAAAAGTGACCCATTTTGCTAATCTAATATGCGTATTAAACAAATGGCAGTATGATATGCGAAGGATAGTCTTTCCCAACATGAATAATGTGCTTCCCATGAGACCCAACACTAGCAAACTCATCGTCATCCTTAAACTCTCCTCGCAAAAGCGGACTGTTCCCGTGAACCTCGACCCGAATACTCTCACCAGCATCGTACTCCACTCCCATGGCCCAAATTCCAATGTTCAATTGAACAATTTCCCCAGAAGTTATATAATCATCACGGTCATGGGGATGAAAGGGATAATTCTCGTGGATTGACTTTGAATCATCAATCGCCCGACGCGACGCTCGGAGGATACCCAGAGAGCCCACATGGAACATAAGATTATTCATGTTACGCTTGGGTACCTTGTCAAGTGTATCTGGGGTAACTCCATGTTGTGCGATGCTTGACCAAGGGATGTTGAGATTCACTAGGGCTTTCCCTTGTGCGTCTAGCTTGCGTAGCAGAACATAGACATCCATATCGTGAAAGTCCGGGCAAGACATATACAAAACTGCCTTTGGGATACCTGCCAGTCGCGTTTTCGCAGAAAATGTATAAGTGAAAGCCGCACAGTCTTGATATTTCTCGGATTGGTATGAGAAGGACGATGTAGACGAGGGTGCTTGAAAGTCAAGTCGTCCATCGTTGAGGAAAAACAACTTTTTGTACTCCGTGCGAGGGATGGGATAGTCCGTCTCAGCAATGTTGTACAAGGGGTCCTTGTTGAATCTCAGAATCGTCGTGCGGACTTTTGGCGTGCTTTCCCATCCATTGTCTTTTCCATTTAAATAGCGATCGAAGAAAGTTGCAAGCTCGTTTGCCGAGTCTTTGCAGTTCCAGATATCGTACCATTCTTGCCAGGGGCACAAACGAAGCCATTTTTCCGAGGATTCAACTTGAAGCCATCCTCGAATGGATCCCATGGTGTGCACAAAGCTGGTATAAGAAGCTGTGATATATGTTGGGATTTTGACCTTGGTGATATCCGCGCGTTTATCCTTCCAATATAATGAATCAGCTCTCTTGTATTGGCGATACATTTCGTGGAAATCTTCCACGCCGCCGTGGCCCTGGATATTGTGGTCGATTATAAAGTCAAACAAGCCAGCGTCGAAGACTCCACCCCGAACAAACTGCTCTCTGTAGAGATCCCCACATGCCTCCCAGGGAGCAATTGCTTTAAGAGAAGGTGGCTGCAGCGAGGCAATGAACCACTGGACAATAGCTAAGTGGGAATTCCCTGCTAAGCCAACATTACCATTGCACCAAGGCATTTTGGCTATCGCCTCAATCACATCATATCCATCCTCAGCTTCCTGTATTCCCATGATTCCAACATTTCCTTCGGAATCACCGGCTCCTCGAGCGTCCACATTGACGATAGCGAATCCACGAGGAACGAACTCAGCAGGGTCGGGTCCTTCGAACTTCTCCAAGCCGCTGAGAACCCCTTCAGGGATACCAAGGTGCCATGGAAGCGCCTTCAGCATGGTAATACCGTTAAACTTTTTCCCGAATGGGCTCCACGCCAGAATGGCAGCGACGGGCTCTGTTGAATCGGTAGGCCGGTAGATATCACAGTACAATGTAGAACCGTCACGAACTTTGATTCCGACATCATGTGAAGCATGGATATCGCATGGCAATGGACGCGACCCATCTTGGCTCCATCCTTTTGGCAGAACCTCTTCTCGGAAGCCAAATTTTTGGTAGTTGTTTCGGCCCACCGAGGGTTTGTTGATAGGGCGTATTACGACGGGTACAGGTGAGGGCATTGTGACAAGGCGTGAACTTTTCTTCTTGTGACTCAATAATAGGAATGGATGAGGATTGTGACAATCATTTCAACTTTATTGTCTTGCACTTCTCTATCGGCATGTGGGGAAAAAAAAGTTGCCTTTCTGCGTTTTGGGGAATCTCGTCTCCTGCTCGGCCGGGCTCTGTCGAGAACGGGCGAGTTCGGGTGAGATGGGGTAATCTCAGGCTAGCCATCCATTCTCAAGTTTCATGGGGTTCGAAATCGTCCAGATTTCCTCTGTGGCAAGATAATACCCAAGAAGGGCTCGGGTAACTCAGAATTAATGTGGGGGGAGAGGGTAAATGGGTTGCTCTTCCTAGTCCCAGATCGGCTTTAAAACCTCCATGGAAGTCCACTTGCATCGCAAAATCCATTCTCCTCGCTTCACTAACAAATTGAACAAATTATTCGAGAGATTCAACATGGCACCTTCACGAGTTGACACAGCCCCCATTGCTGCATTCAACCCATCTAAGATCCAAGAGCGCGCCCAAACAGGGGATTGGCGTGATGATTTCTTCAGAGACGGTTTCGTTGTCATCAAAAATGTTCTCCCCAAGGAGCTTGCACAGCAATACCAGGGCGACGCCCTGACTTGGTTGGAGTCCTTTGGGTTGGGCTTTGATCGCAACGACAAGAGCACCTGGAAAAAGGGAAACGTCCCTCAGAGTTGGAAAGGGGGCATGTACCTCCATTTCTCTGCGGCACACGAGAAGTATATGTGGGATATTAGAAGGTCGGTCCACAATCTTTGACCTCTCAACATCATTGCAGAATTCACAGGCTAACTCTAGATTCGCAGTGATCCCGGTGTGATCAAGCCTTTCGCTGAGCTTTGGGGGACCGATGAGCTGGTCGTTTCCTTCGATACTGTGAACATCACCTTGCCCCAATCTATTGTGGGTGCTTACGACTCAACCCCCTGGCCACATGTCGACCAAGCCCCTGAACGAAGAGGCCTCCGCTGTGTTCAAGGGATTGTCAACCTTTCCAACGCCGGTCCCGACGATGGTGGCTTGGTCGTGATGAAAAGGTCAGCACCTCTATTTAACCAATTCTTCGACGAGAACCCGGTCACTGGTCCCACGCCATGGCGAACAGCCAAGCACGAGGACTTCCATCCTTTCCAGGAAAAAGATCTCGATTGGTACCGTGCACATGGATGTGAGCTGACCAAAGTCTGCGCCGAACCTGGAGACTTGATTCTTTGGGACTCAAGACAGATGCACTGGGCTCAATTCGGGGAGTCGGATCTTATTCGCACTATTGCCTATGTGACTTATACACCTGCGGCGTGGATGTCGGAGGAAGATCGAATGATGAAGAAGGATTTGTTTGAGCATTTTGAGACCACAACACACTGGCCGCATACCAATTTGTTTTCGCATGGAAAGGCTACAATCAAGGTGAATGGAGAGGAAGCTCCCGATCCTTTGGAGAGGGATGAGCCGATCACTAAGCCAATTGAGACCGAGAGGTTGCTCAAGTTGGCTGGGGCATTACCTTATTAAGTTGAAAGGTCAGAACTGTATAACTGCTCGATATTATCTGCCTAGCGATAACCAAATTTAATACTCCATCCCGAGGTCCCGAGGGGACTTTCAAGCCTTGGAGGTTCCAAACTTTGACTACATTACGCGTAATTTTCAACAAGGGTTGTAGACCGCGCTCGCGTCCGCTCGCGCGGGATAGAAATATTGAAGTGTACCGGGGTCTTTTTACTGAAAAAAGGTTAATTTTACATAGGCATAACGTCTTTTTTTTTTTTTTTTTTTTTTCAACTAAAATCAAAGTTTGAGCGACTTGTACGTTCCATTTGCTATTTCACTTTCCTCGAATCATTGTTATAATACCCACACCCTAACCTCGTAACCCACTTTGGCCCTAATCCTTGTATTCGCCGCTTTTAATCTTCTTCTTTTTCTTCTTCTTAAGGATTGCCAAATCTTCTAGATAGTATTCGGCGGGTAGTAGATCGTAAACTAGCCGCTTCAGTGTCTTCTTATAGTTAGCTATTAGTATATCTTGGTCGCTTAGAGGCTAATCATAAGACTGATCCTTACTATTCTCCTTATTAAGACTATCTATTAACGGTTAGTTATAAATTTCGACTAAGCTATTTAAATAATATAAATATTTACCGGTTACTTTATATTTACTACCGATAGTAGATATTATTAAGGTAGGCTTACACTTTATAGTAGTCTTAACTAATAGATTATTAAGAATCTTATTAGTATTCTCTTAGATAGTTCTAGTATCCTCTATCTCTTTATTAGGAATCAAAAGCTCTAATATAGAAGTTAATAAAGTAGACTTAGCTAGAGTAGTTTAGATCTCTAGCGAAGATATATTATTATCTCCTAACAACTCAGATAGAACTATATCTATTATTTTTATACTAGCGATTAATCTAGGAGTTACTATCTTAATATATATATAGCTCTTATTTAGTATAGAGATATTTTTTTCCGAGATACTTTAGCTCCTAGTAACTCTATCTATTCTACCTAATATTTAGATATCTTTAATAATAATATATAGTACTTTATAATTTATAAAAATTATTATACCGATAAATTCTCTATATATCTAAATAAATAATATTAAGCTTCTAATTATCTTCTAATTCTCCTATCTTTTACTACTATAGTTAATTATTATCTAAATTAGATAGCTAGTTTTCTTTGGAAACTCTATAGTAGAGTAGATAAAATTCCTAATATAAGTTATTACTTAGAATTAGAAGATTCTATATTTATTAAGTAATTTCTCCTTTATAATAACTTTTATAATAATACTAAACTATAGCTAGTAGATTAGAATAATTATTTATAAATAATTATAAGTAGCTTTTCTATTAATCTCCTTAGAAGAATCTAGTAGTCTAATATTATTAGTATATATCTTCTATAAATAGATTTCTATTAATAATATACTCGATTATTAAATTTATTTTAATTCTAAAGACTAGCTTCTTATTACTATATATAATAGAGAGTATACTATAGATAATAATATTATAATTAATATAGAATATCTAGTAAGAGCTATTAATAGTTAGAATCTAGAAGTTTATATATATTTCTATAGTAGTAGATTTAAGACTAGTAACTCCTTAGAGCTCAATATTATTAACTTCTATTATAAAATAAACTATACTCCCTTTAATAACTAGGTCTAAGATAATCTCTATAATCCTAATAAAGATAATACTTAATTTAAGTAATATTTTTAGAAAGTATCTTAATAGGATATTAATAGGATAAAAGTTTTTAATAAAGAAAAGATAATAGGATAGGAATATTAATAGTAGGAAGAGATAAAGTAGAAGAGAAGATAAAAGTAGGAGAGGAGATAAAAGTAGGGAAGAAGATAGAGAGGAGAGAAAAAAAATAATAAATAAGATAATATTAGATACTATCTATTTTTTAAACTACTAATAATTTAATATAATATATAATTATACTTAATATATTTATATAGAATTATTTACTATTATTAATAGTCTATATATATATATATTCTATCTAATTCTATATAATTTCCTTCTGCCCTTCTTTTTAATATCTTTTAAGATAGATTATATATAACTTCTAGATATATAATATTAGTTACTTCCCTTATCTAAGCTAGTTCTTAGTCCCTAAGAATAGAAATACTTTATACTATTCTTACTCTTAAATATATAATATATAACTATCTATATCTAAATATATTTTCTTATAGATTAATTCTAATATTCTCTAAAGTTTATTCTTATACCTTATTAATAGTTATTATAAATACTAGATATAATAGGAATTATTCTTTTAATAGATAGAAGGAATAGACTATCTTCTTCTTTAGATAATATCTAAAGAATAAATATTATTTATCTTAAAATCGACCTTTATTAGTAATATAGGTCTTAATATAGTAATAACTTAATCTTATTACTATTAATTGAGTTCTATTATAAAGTTCTAATAGTAGATCGATATTTTAGATTAGTATAATAGGTAAACCTTTCTTTAATTTAAGATAGATAGATAGTAGAGACCCTAGGTTTAGGATATTAGTATAAATCCCTACTATATAGATATTAGTTTTATCTCTTATATTATATATCTATATTATAACTAGTATATATTAAAGAATAATATTATTTAAATTATAGATAGATATATTTCTTCTATAGAGAATCACTCTATTAGTAAAGTAATCCCTATATAGATTTTATGTAAGAGCTGTATTAATATAGGCTCGAAGGATGGATCGATACGACTAAGGGAGGCCTTCAAAGTAGGATATAGGATGAAAATGGTAGTCAAACTAATTGCTGAAGAGCCTCTAAGGCTCTTTTGGTAATAGTTGATATTATTATGCGCGGCTTAGCCGAGTTATATACTGATTATATATTATTCTAGATATAGGAATAGTAATATATTCGAAGATTAAAGACTGTTATAGCCTGTATTAAGATAGAGTATATTAACTCTTTAATCTTCGAATATATTACTATTCCTATATCTAGAATAATATATAATTAGTATATGACTCGGCTAAGCTATATATAATAATATTAACTATTACTAAAGAAGCCTTAGAGGCTCTTTAGTAATTAGTTTAACTACTATTTTATCTTATATCCTACTTTAGAGACCTTTCTTAGTTATATTAATCTATCTTTCAAGCCTATATCAATATAGCTTTTATATTCTAATTATTTTAAATTATCTAATATAATTATTAGAGCTATTTCTAAGTTACCCCTATTCTAACTTCAAAAATATTATACTAATATACTTAAAGTAGTACAAGTTGCATTTACCAGAGCCCTGCCGGAAACGGCCACCCCCTTCGTTAGGTTTAGCGCCAGGCCCCTGTGCGCCCGGAGGGGTTTAGTGCTTTCCCGATCGGGAATGGCCTGCGACGCTAACCCTCAACGGGAACTGCCGTGCGTCTCCGCCTTCGCCGGCCGTCGAGGACTATATAGTCTCGCCGGTGCGTCGTTCGACGGACTTTCCCTCCCACCTCCCAATTCTCCTCGTCCAATCTAACAACCTGAGGTCGGACCCCATTGCTCCGACTCCCTGTTCCTTGGAGATGACCGTCCCCAAAAGGCGCTCTCAGCCCCCTTCCTCTCCCCACTTGTGCCGCATCGGAAGGACGCTTGCTTCCACCAACTTGGCAGTGTGAGTCGCTGATCTCTTTTTTTGGAGGGTGAGAGAGACCGTATGGCGTATTCCAGCCAGCTTGAATGCGGTACCCTCAGCTTGTCCTTGGCGTTGTCGCATGCGCACGCTTCGTTCCAATACGCCCAAGGGTTTCATCAAGAACCTGCACAGGGCCCCGTGTCTCATCTCCAGGCAGAGTATGATGCCGTGTCGATGTATCTGTACCTGACCAGTGCAATGTGAGCACCAATGGCAGAATTGCCTCATGCGTTCTCTTCCTGTCCGGCAGTTCCCACTGGAGCCACATCTCATTTTCGAGGCGAGGCGATGACCTGTCGACTAGGGTGCGGTAGGTACCTGCACCTGCTCAGCCGCAGCGAGATGTCCAATGGCGAAAATGCCTCATGTATTATCACTGTGCATTCTGTCTGCATGTAGCCCCCTACACAGACTTGTCTGATGTGGTCATTGGAAGCCAGCCCATCGGGGCTTCTGAACGCTTAGGCGGCCCCATAGAACTTGCTACGAAAAGATCCGGTTGGCGTAAAATGATTTGTACACATTCCTGTGATAACTCTTGATGTTTGACTGATCAGCATTGATTTGCCGGGGAACCAAATGAGTGATGCTAATATCATCACATGAAATGGGTTGATTACCATGGTATATGAAATTTCCGCATCGTGCAGTGTTGCTAGGCCTTGTTCCATGAAGTAACTTCGCATACCTTAAATACATTCGTTGACTCCTTTCCCTTTGCTCCATCCTGTCGTGCTTTATTCTCCTGCCAATATTCTTGACGCCATGAGTATCAGCCTTGATAATATCCAGTTCTATTCCCACCCTCCTGTGAAGTGCCCGCCGCGTGTCTTCCCTGTACCCCGCTGGAGGCCATATGAGACGTCACTCGCTCCACAAGCCCTATCACAAGCAACCCTCCCCAGCTTGCCTTTCCCCAGGCCACCGATGACTCCAGCTTCTGATGCTAGGTCAGATGCACCCCTGGAAGTTGAAGGCCCCGCAGAGGAATGTTCCGAATCGCGTGCATTTCTCAATGAATTTGATATCGAATTAGAGAGGATAGGAATGACACAAAGCAGTCAAAACGCGCACAGCATAGAATTAGACTCACCTTATGAAGCAGGGCTCCTAAATGGAACTGTTACGGATATGCCCCAGAGCCAGTGTTCATTGACTATTGGTAGGTCGGTTTCCTCGTAGAGCAGTAGCCAGCGGGCTTAACAATGTCATCTACTAGAACATTCAAACCAGGGCCGTCCGTTAGAGGCTGCTAGTCGCTCAGATCTGGCTCTTGAACCAGCAGAACCAGCTTTGCATCGTTCAGGTAGGCGCAACTTCTACCTCTTTTGCTCGAAGGTTTTTCTAACATGTAATAGCCCCACTTGTTGCTCCGACTGATAGACTAGAGTTACCTCAAGACACCAGTTCTTCGTCAGGGACATACGATGAGATCAACAATAATTCTACTCAGTCCGAAGGTCAACCAGATTGCTCGCCCTTGCCGGAACTTCTGGGTAGCCGGGAGCCTCAAAAGGGCTTTAGTCCTGACGGCATAATACTTGACGAATGCTACAAATCTGTCGTTGATGACCCAAAGACCGAGCCAGCAATCCGTAAAGATCCAGGGGGCAATCTCAATGATGGGTTTATCACAATGGAAAATTCCCAGGTTAATGGCCCTGCGGTCCGAGAGGCTAGCCCCGGGAACGATGGAAGAGACAAGCCCGCTGGGAATAGTCACGCGGCTGCATCTCGGCGGTCGAGGTTGCGTTCTAGCCCGGTTAAAAAATCGAAAGTCCCTTTGGCCAACACCCGATCACTTCGTCCGAGGCGAAATGATGAGTCCACCCGACCAAAACGGTTGCCTTCCGTTTCAGTGGTGATCCCAACTCGTCGAACCGATAAGGTGGTGACGAGTGCAAAGACAGATCCTCTAATAGGAGGACGATGCGCTCGTCGGGGCAACAGCAACAGTAAAAATTTCAACCACGGCTTGTTAACCACAGCCGCGGCGGGGGAGCATTCGCGAGACTCAGTTGGTTCTCGCTCTAAGGCAAAGACAAGAGGACGCCCACGAAAGAGCCCAAAGGGGCGAATGAAGAGTAGCCCTCTCTTAACCAAAAATATCGTCGAGGGATGCAACAGCCAATACACATCTCAATCAAATGATGGGATTTCTGTCGCAACAGGCGAAACACAAGAGATATTCGGTCGTGGAGTTCTCCGCATCCAGGCTCATGGTCCTCGACATGCCTATTTCATGACATTCCTCCCAGAGATTACTCACCACTCCTCCATGTTACCAGCGTCCGAGACACACGGTCAGTCTTCATGCCCTGACGAACTGTCTGAAAATCAATCTTCGCAACAAGTCGCACAAAAGAGACGTCGTAAAGGAACGACATCCAAACCAAGCGGGGACTAAAGTGTGAGGTCGACCAGATAGGTACTCGACAAAACTGCTACTGTTCATCCAATCGTGCAAAATAGTATTTGGAATATTCCGATCTCAATTACCTACCGGGGCTGACCCCCGTCCCCGTCAGTGCTCAGGTATATAAGGGGCTTTCTCCTCCCAACGATTTGCACGCTCGAGCTCTTTTGCTTTTACTCGGCTGGCTTCTCACAGCTTTTCTCGCCTGTCCTCGTCTGAGTGTGGTTGACTAAAATGATAATGGCAAGCCCTCGCAGCGTAATAGTTTGGCTGCATTTCATGGAAAAACGCGGCGTCTACTGCGACTCGACTTTTCCTCTTCGTTTTGGGTTAATTTATGACTGTTTGCTCGTACGACCGCGTGAAATATGTGCCCCTGTCGTCGTTCGCGGAGCATGGAGTATGGGGCATGAAATCTGCGCGCTGCTTCACGAATAGACTGTATTTCATTGTTGTCGACGGCTTGGATAGCTAAAAGGACCCTGCCCTCTTGCTCGATGGAATTTCGAGCGGATCGGGAGCGCTTCCTTGACACGGTGAATCATTGAAGATGGTACGTCGCGTGCGCGACGCGTTTTTCGATCAACTGATCGGACCGCCCGTGCGGTCGGGCCGCTCGTGAATTGCGTTAGTTGGCAGGATTAGTCATTGATGCCAAGACATCCAGAGAGTTGCTAAATCGACCGCCCTCTTTCCTTATTAGGTTTAGAGCTGTATCCATAATACTGCAGTATCGGAAATTCTGCCATCAGCATTTACCTTGATTGATTTTAGCTAACACCTTTTACTTAAATGGAAGGAGTATCTCTCTACTAGAGAAGCTACTATGATTGATCAGGCAAGAAAGCCCGATCTACCGCATAATGATCTTGAACCGATCGGTGACTATGAAGAGGAGGGTAACCAGGAGGGTAACCAGGAGGGTGGCTTAGATAACTCAGATGATTCGGACGAGGATGAACAAGAGGACAAGAAATCTCCTATAGCACCTATACCCCAAAGTGGGCAAGCACGGCGAAAGCGGCCTCGAAGTCAGACGTATCAGGCCCTGGATGATGAAGATAGTGGCCTTCCACTTCCAGAAAAGCCAGCTGAAGAAAGCAGAGCGCAGGCGCGGCCAGGAAGAATCCGGGAGAAGCCCAAGATGCCAGATGGATTTGAGATTGATACTCTGTAACCGCTGTCGTTAAAGCTTGATAATATAAGCCAGTCTCTAAGAACATAGAATTTACAGTCACGACCAGATCATGAGTCCAGGCATGTTTGTAATGTTTATAAATCCGCGGGAATTCGACGGGTGTCGTGCGGATGACAAACTAGTATGCGCATCGAATCCGCGCGGACTTGCGGATGCTGCCACAGTCTAATTTGAATTACCCTACTCCTATTTTCTTTCGAGAAAAAAAGAATTCAAAATATTTCTTAAAATATTTACTTTTAGTATCAAGACTTTAAAAGAATCCCTCAAATCATTTGAAAGCTAAAAAAAAAATAGATTTATACAACAGCTCTGTATTGAATATCTTCAATAATTAGCAACTAAGATTGACCGCCCAGTCTTTTTCCTGTAATACTAAAACAACGCTAAACTTAACACGTAAGGAGGGTGGTCAATTTAGCAAAGGGGATGATCCAAGATTGCGAAGCCCGACGAAGCCCCTCACTTCAGAAATGTGTTACTACCCAATTCCTAGATTACTTCTTCCTCTTTTCTTCTCTTTCTCTATCTTTCGAAGGTTCTCATACATACATTCTACCGAATAACCACCAGCACCAGGTAAAGTTTGCTATCTTCCTGCTGTTGCAGCGGTGCTCACTAATAGGTAAGCACGTAGACGTCATTTTGGCTTCTCCGGATGGTTTGCGCTGTATGTTCTAACGAAAACAGACATTTCACTGAGCTCGTAATCACTATCCGAAGCTTCCGAATCTTCCGAATTATCGACATACAGTCTATCATCGTCGAGAAAAGACGTGGCGGTTTGGTGGTAAGTTCAACCAAACCCGGTAACCCGCGAACCTACCCGAGCTGATACGCCGAGTGTGATTTTAATTTTGGCGGGGTATAAGTAGTTCAAATCCAATTCCTGTCCCTCCTGCTTCCTCCAACTTCCTACAACTACGCTATCCCGCTCTACAAAAGCTCTGTTTGCTCCTTGCTGAGAGCTGTGTTTTCCCGACTTTATCTTCGCAGACCACCATCAGCATGGACAATGAAGAAGCCGAAGATAAGGGGTTCAACGTGAGCCATCTCGTGGACGATAATTCTATCTTGGAGGAAGCCAAATCTCGATTACAGGAGAGGAAAAACTTGGTATGACAATGAAAGACCTACATTTCCGCTGCTATGACTGACTCTGTCAAGCGAAACAATGAACTAGTTATTGATTCCGACTGGACGACAATTTCGGTTGTTACTTCTGTGGACAACACTGTTTGTGGAATTCTCGTTGAAAACACAAAGAGCGGCGGGGTGGTCAGAGTAGTTGGGAAACCTTCAAGATACACAAGAACTGCCGGACTGTACGGTACAACTCTCCTCGTCCTAGGACCCGGAGAGAAGTTTTTACTCCTAGACCCGCTTTCAGTCCGTTACATTCGTCAATTCAGCTCCCAGTGAATTCACAAGGTCATTAGCGACGTCCCACGAAAATATCAAAAGAAGTGTCAACCCAATGTCTTTGGTAACCTTGATTTCAACAGATGGAAACGCATCATAAAACGGCACCTTTAGATGCAAAGTAGGACAGCTAATTTGGTATTGTTGGAGCAAGTTGATGGTACCCGGCAAATTTGAGAAGTTTTGGCAACGTTGCAGGAAATGGATGAGGTGTGTGATCGTCAAATTTATTTTTCGATATGGCGGCTCGCTCGGCAGGAGACTGATTTGGAGCTTTGGAGAATCATTCATGGACAAGAAGAAAGATGACCCGGTGGATGCCTGAGAAGTGTTCTCTGAATAAGGATTTTCGAGTCCCTCTGCCGAAACTGATACAGTCCGTCTCAGCGACAAGCAAAACTTTGGATTTCACCCTTCTTACCTTGACTGTACTGTGTGATTTGCGGCTCGATAGAACTTTGATTTGAAGTACTGGTAGAACAATCGATGTAACTAGATTGCACAGTTTGGGACGGGCGGTCTTTCGTCGCATGTGAGAATGGCAACTTGAAAGTCATTTAGAAGGTTTCTTACCACGATCGGACTGCGCACGTCCAGTCATGTGAAGGGGTCTATCAGGAGGGGGTGCGATATATCTCGCAGATGCGTATGTGCTTGACAAACTTTTAATAACCATATTTTGGAGTTTATCCTTTTGCTCTAGTATCTTGAATGGAAGCTGAGTCCGGACGCGGTCCGTCATGGAGTACACGGCAGCCTGCCCGAGCCCAGCGGCGCTCAGTGCAACCATGACAGATCCAGCGACTTCATGCAGTCTCCGGAGAAATCTGACGTAAAGTTCTTGTCGCTTTGGTCCATCAGTAATAGTCGCGGAGTTGTTTAGGTGCTCGAAAGCCTCTTTGACACGTTTCTCTTCGGCGGCTTTGAATTCCCCTCTTTGCTCAACAAGTTTTGAGACATCCAGGAGTTTGACTATAGCATCGTGGACAGTGAATGATTTAGGACGAGTTACGGGCTGCTGAGGCACGCGAGGCATCTTGACTAGTTTTTGAACTTAGCGACCAGCGAATATATGTGAAGTTGCCCGAAATTGATGAAGAAAGTTGAAAAGCGGGGAAAATCGGTCGAAATCGAGCAAAATCTGTAATCTTCATCACGTGGCTGTACATCGCATGACCCCACATCTATGGAATAGCTTACCCAAAATGTCCAAGAAAATCGCGTTCCTGAAAAGGTCACTTACTCCGATCCCGAAAATGTTGGGTTCGACGAATGGTGCTCTAAGCGTTTAACCACCAGCTTTCGCGCCGGGAAATTAGACGGATCCTCCGTCACTGGCGTGATATTAATGCACCTCGTCGCAGAAAACAAAGCGGTGAGTTTTGCGATGAAGCCCGAAACGCCCGAAACGCCCGAAACGCCCTTCCCCCTTAAATGTTCATTATTCCCTGGGGAAGTATCCAGGACAAGCAGGCACGGAGGAAAATTACTTTCCCATTGCTTTATGTATAACCGCGCTTCCTCATCTTACATCCAGAAAGCGGTAAAACTGGATGAGCTCGACTACGAGTTCTCAACGGACAGAATATTTTTGAGCCGTCACCTTCCACACGATGATTTTGGTACGCTCTGGAAAACCGATACTCGATTGTTTACTGACCAGTTTGAAGTGTGCGCTCCGCAGTCAAATCGAGAAACCATGCCAACAAAACATTATTAGTGTCGGTCAATTTACCATCGTGCACAAGCTGAACAACAAGATCGTCCGGAAAGTTCCGTCTGATAAATCATATTTCTACAGCACTCGTGCTGTAGAGATTGAAGGTCGCATATATGGGCATTTAGGCAAACATAAACGGATTGCGCGGTGCATCAGCTGGAGCGATGGACTCGTTGATTTGCGATATGAGTGCAACGGCGATCTCGAATCCTATTTGAAAACCTCCCCTTTGACGAGTGATGCTAAATATCGCATCGCTCGACAGGCTGTGGAGGCAGTAGCCTTCATTCACGGGAAGGATGTTATTCATTCCGATCTCAGCGCTCGTCAGTTTCTGGTGGACAAAAGGTGCAACATCAAATTATCCGACTTCGGCGGTTCATCCTTACACGGATCAGAAGCCATAGTAATGGAGAATACTACACACTTCCTGCCACGAGATGAAGATTCTCCAAATACCATCCAGAGCGATTTATTCGCTCTCGGGTCCACTCTCTACGAGATCATCTTCGGCAAGAAACCTTACGAGGGATTGGAAGAGGAAGAAATACAACGCCATTTTTCTGAAAAAAGATTTCCGACTTTGGACGGAATAAAGGACCAACAGTGGAGGAATATCATTCAGAAATGCTGGATGTGTGAATACAGCCGTGCTTCAGACATTCTAAGGGACATTCCCTCTGTTACATGCTTCGGTCGCGTCCTCGCCAGACTGCAGTCCATCTTTTCACAATAGTAAGGCCTACCAATAGTGGTTGTGTTCGGCGTTGACAGTAAGAATAGGTGATCAACTGTCTGAGTTGTCAGCGAATATGACAGATAATTCACCGCCCCGGTAGCGATAGATGAAGCAGACTGCAGGAGATGATATGGAGGGAGCTTGTTCTACCTAGCGATGTGTGGAGCACTTTCCCTTGACCCTTTTCGACGCGCCGTACCGTTTCTCATAATTACGACAAGTACTCCTAGGGCCATTTGCTGGTTTGTAAGGACAGTCAGGTCCAGAAATGAGTTCGGTCTTGTTGCAGTCTGGGTTTTTGCATCCCTGGCTGAAAATTGTGGTTGTTTCGTAATCGACGCACATTTTTTTGCTGTAATTGAATTCACAAGATTTGATAATTTCAGATATTGTTGTTGATTGAGAAGCACGACGGGCTTTTTATGTTGCTTTGATCCCCGTGGCTTAATGATCATGCATATGGGGAATATGCATGGCTTTTTCTCGTGCCAGGGTATTGGAGAGTAACGCCCGGGCTTGTCTTGAGTTTCCAATAGGACTTGTAGACCTGCATACCGAGGAAAGGCTGATAGTTGATTAATTACGGCACCTTGGTTTAGTGGCCTTCTGCTGACGTGGCCTACAGCTTGCAGTTGTGCAAGTGACTTGCATGGCCTTGCCGCTATTATTAGACAGCTTGTAGTGAGCAATACATTTAATCACTTTGTGTCGTTCTGTGCACATACATTACAAGCAGGTAGTTCATTTAGTCTGATTCCTTACGAATATTCCGCGTGAATGTTTTGGGTCCTTTTAAATCGTGTAAGGGATAACTCTTAGCACGTATGCAGATATTCGACCAATGTCTAAAAAAAGTGATAAAAATAGTCTGACATTTTATTTAATTAGTTGTAATCGGGTTTATCTCGCACAAATCGGTTAGAATCGCTCGTAATCGCCTATAATCGACCAGAATCATAAGGTTCAATCATGTGATCTATGAATTGGTGGCACTCCGAGGAATATTGAGGACAACAACTTGCTCGACTCTGTGAATTTTGCTATCATGCCTCCTCACAATCTTGTACAGCAATAAACGGGCTCATCTTGCTTTGCACGGCTGAGTGAAGTGGGTTTACACACATACGAGAGAAGATTTTTACCATTTGAGCTAGTGATCGATTGTGCACTTCTCAATTCGTTCTAAATCATGCATTGGTTCCATGCAATCTGCAGCGCAATCAGCCCTGCCCACATTTCCCTGTCTTGAAAACAACCAAACCAAAGATCAGAGATCACATTGTGATTCTTGGAAAGAGATAGGGGTTGGTGAGAAGTTATAAAAGGAAGCGAAAAGATCCTCAATATCTCTCAACTACACACATCATATCTTTAAACATTCCTTGCACAGAATGAATACCATCAGCGGAGGCAGCTCCAGCCATAGTGCTCCCCAAATGTCTTTTATAGATATCATCTTTCCCGGCTTTAGCTTAGCATCCACCTCCGCACAACAGCTACTTGCTGGTAACATGGATAATTATACTCGACTTCTTTGTACCTTGGGAGTGGTGGTCGTCTTCACTCGCTACGTTACTCATTACATCTGGGACTTAGTGAGAAGCCACTTTAGTACGTACTTGCCCCGCCACCTTAAGACATTATCCTAACAGCTCGAAGCTTCAACACTTCATGTCTCCTACTATGACGAAGCGTACGATATGCTGCTTGACTGGATAGCATCACAGCCCTTTCTCCATAATTCTCACTCGCTGATCGCCCGTGTGAGGTCCCCACAAAGGACGAGCATCCATAACCAGGGTAAAAAAAAAGCCCTGACTTTTTCTCCTTGGGATGGGTCTTTTCCTTTCTGGTACAATGGACGTCTACTCATTCTCCACTGTGCTGTCAAGGATAACCGAGAGGATATTTGCATTTACTCTATTGGCCGTCATTCAACGATTCTCAAGGAGCTTGTTGAAGAGTGTCGCGGGAGTTATCTCAAAAACACCGATAAAAAAATTACCGTCTTCGAACATCGCGAGGGGGACTGGAAAAAAACCAGGTTGAGGCCAATACGTCCTATGTCAACAGTCATCATGGATAAGCAGGTCCAGGACGAGGTTTTGGAAGATATGAACGAATTCCTGAATGCTGATACACAGAAGTGGTACGCTGAACGTGGAATACCCTACCAACGGGGATATCTTCTGTTTGGACCTCCTGGAACCGGCAAATCAAGCTTTAGCCTCTCATTAGCCGGGCAATTTGAACTGGACATCTATACTCTTCGACTGACTGGTATCTCTGATAGTAAACTAATGAAGCTATTTGCCGAGCTTCCACCGCATTGTGTTGTTCTCCTAGAGGACGTGGATGCCGCCGGTATGGGACGAAGAAATGACGCTGATACTATCCAAGAGAAAAATGCAGTCTCTGCAGTGACATTGTCTGGTCTACTGAATGTTCTTGATGGGGTCTCGTCTCAAGAGGGCCGTGTGCTTATCATGACGACAAATCATATTGAACATCTGGACGAAGCACTTATTCGGCCTGGCCGCACTGACAAAAAAGTGCATTTCAAGCTTGCCGATAAGAAAATCTCCTCGCAGCTCTTTCATACGGTTTTCAAGAAGACTCCAAGTAGTGATCAGCCTGCCAAAGTGTTCGAGGATAGCACAATTGAGATGCTGGCGGAGGACTTTGCTTCCAAGGTACCTGATCGAAGCTTCAGTCCGGCTGAAGTTTTGTCATTCCTCCTAGTGCGAAAAAATTCACCTCTTGAAGCAATCGCGGACGTGGAAGATTGGGTGGTGAAAGCAAAGGACGCAAGTGGATCGCTTACGAGGGAGGGGTCCTGGGTGCAGGAGACGGGGTGTTAAAGCGACAAGATGTTGCCTGAGTGGAGTTGCCGATCGATAATATTATACCGGTGCTCTTCTAGCAGAGTTCGCTCTGTGCGCGCCCTTCAGCAGGGCGGCCGTTTTGTGTTCATAGTTTGGCTCCACTCTCCTTTATTTGCATGCCTTTATCTGAATTTTGGAAATCGGTTTTATATATGTAAGTAAGCTAGTTCTTCCAATCTTCCGGCCTTGTTGCCAGTCAGTCGTCAAAGCCATATCTGGGGGTGAGGCTCTTGACGGAATCAATATCTTCAAGTTTAGGTTCTTTGATGTTGCCATCGCCGCTTTCTGAATTGCTGCTGCTAGCTAATTTATCTACCATGGTTTTGCTTCCAAAGCAGCTCACACGGTTCAATCAAGCACAAGAAAAATTCAAAATTAGACCACTCTTATGCGAATTCGTTTCTAGAGATTTTTCAATTCTTCTTAACTGGTGTTGGATAGTAAGAGCCCTAGAAATTCCACCGCCGATTCCAGGATCTTGCCCGGTGTTGCGAGCAGTGAGATCGGCCTCCATGCCTTGGCAATAGTATAGTCTTCCTTGCTCTGTTTTCTCAACGGAATTATATTTGCGTGTCTTCACTGCCTTGCCAATGTGTCTTCTTCCAGCGACGCGTGGAAGAGCTTAAGGACCCTGTGTTTGACTGTGAGCCATGTCATCTTCCACACTATTGCCGGTAGACCATCCCCGCTTGGCGCTTTCCAAGACTTCGTTGCCAGCAACTGCCGCTCTACCTCTCCTATGGTGATGGCCGACATTTCTACCGGCACCCTTTGTGGTCTAGCTGCTGACAATATTCCCTAATCATGTATATGCCTCGGCAGGTAGGGTAAATCCAACTGCACCGGTCAAGTCCGAACGCGCTGAGGGACTGTTTTCGAAGATTAAGTCTGGGAAATCGAGTACTTCAATATCAATCTTGAAATACACTCTATTAAGCAATAAGACGGATCAGAATATCCCAACTGTCCATAAATATTCTTGTTCTACATACGCAGCGGAAAAAACATGGATGCGAATACTAAATTCTAGAATGGGAGAAACTAGCTACATCAAATGAAATGAGGGAAAGAGAACAGAATAATCAACAGTTCTTGAGACATAATAACCGTGCTGCCTGAGGTCAAATTCAACCTTTATAGGCTTTGTTTCTGGAAACCGCCAGAAAAGTTAGCGACCAGAGCTGTTGAATATTGGATTCTGCAAAGATAAAAGGGCAGTTAGCAAAGAAGGAGTACGAGAAAATAGACCGGTGATCTTGTTCACAGGAGGAAACATTACCGATCTGACTACCTCCACCAGGGGGCGGCACCGCTCCTAATGGGGTAACTTGGAAGCCATCGTCCCGATAAACCCAAGACCAAACTTCGGAAGTGAGCTGTGGTGTATTTTTTTCAATCGAGGCCCACAGTTCATTATATGCAGCTCGGACATTGTCATAAACATAGCCATCGGAGCAAAAGCCCGGCATTTTTGCTGTTGTCATGTGATGATATCCGTCATAAACATGCTTCTTTTCACATCGTTCAAGCTGCATCTCCAATCCCTTTGCCATCATAGCTAGCTGCCATGACCAAATAACGGTTCCGTGATAAGCACCCGTTGTCCAGTTTCGTGCATAAAAAGGATCCCCACCGAAGGCTGGATTGGCAACTATCATGCCTGCATCAGTCATAAGACCAGCCGGAAAAGTGCGTCTGATATTATTGGCTGACTGGTTTAGGAATGGGGTGAGCTGGGCATTATTAGTAGCGTTGAGAAGGAAATGTCTGAAGCAGTCATCCGTATTCATGACTTTCACCTTAGGAATGTTGCCATTGCCATCCAGTGCCAGTGCATGAAAAGTCACATCGTCGTCAATGGATGAGACCTGGCTAGGTCCTGCAAAGGAGCTTTCGTTAACGTAGGATTTCACCAGTGACTGTGCTTCGGATTGGGGGATCTTTAGTCGAAAAAAATCCAGTGTCTTATCCTCCCATACTTCAGCGTATGCATTGGCGAGTCTAGCCCACTTGTTTTGTCCCGAAAAAATGCTATTGTGCTTTGCAAGTCTCGCGATAGAATACAGAGCTGCTGGGACTAGGGCCGTGTTGACATCATAAGGTATACGTCCTCCACCGATACCTATTTTAAATTTGCATAAACAATCCACGTCCAATTTAAAAAGATATCCTGAGGCTTTTCGAAAAGACAGAATTATGCTCACCGTATTCACTGTCTCTCCATTGACCGAGAACTTCGCCTTCTTTGAGATGGATGAGATTCTTTTTGATCGGGTGATGAGCAAAAGGGGCCGTAAGGCGCATGATTCGCTCAGCACTTATCAGAGCCAGATCACCAAAGGTCAAATTCTGGTTCGCCACATTGCTAGAACCAGCTGGTGTCCTGGGGGGCTATTAGTGATTTGTTTTTTAAACCGGGAAGTAGTAAACTATCATACTTGAAAAAGTCGGTTATTCGCTTTTGACCATCAGGATTCTGCAGAAAATAACGTTCCATAAGGATCGGGAGAAAATAGTCCGAATCAACCTGTTTCAAAAAAGTCTTAATTAGCTTTTCCTTTTCTTTGTCATATTTCCAGATGACGCAATGGTACAAGCAGCGATTGGTCAACAGACCATTTTATAATCGCAGCCCATTGCGTTGCTTGAAATATTTTTTTGCAGGTTGGACCAGGTTGCATAATCCCTATCCAGTAGTTAGTCATGCATGAGTATTCTATAGAAAGAACATTTTTCAATCAAATGACGTGTTGGAATTATCAGATTGAAATTCGCAACGCAAAACCCACCCAATAATCTCCTCATGACAAATACTTCCATCTGTTCGATTAACCCGCTCCAAAACAGAACTAATCACTGCCTCCATAGCACTTCCCTTCCCAGTACTCAAAATAGGCTCCAGCAAAAGCGCAGTAATCATTGAGTCACGACCAAAATAGGTCAGATAATGCCACGCGCCTGCAAGAGTCTTAGTTGGGTATGACAAAAACGAAACCGCCTTCGTCTGATCAGGCATGGAGGAAATCAGCTTCTGCGAATTTTTGTTCAGTACTGCGGCTGGACTCATCTGAGGTAACTGAGGATAGTCCAATTCCGCGGAAAAAAGGTATTCGCCTGCTTCGAATTTCACGGTTCGACCATCGACCGATAACATAGTGTCATTGTCACTGTTGCCGCCCTGCTTCCAAGGACGGAAATGCAGGCTTATTGTGGTGATGTTATCGAACCAGAGACGCTGGAGCGAGGCGCTACCATCGCTCTCGGAAGTAAACTTGATCGCATCTTGAATCTCAGCTGTGAGGGAACCTCCTTCGGCGAATTCACGAATTGTGCGGATGCTGCCCAGGACAGGAACGTTCAGTATCGCAGACGAATTAAACCGCAGTACGCCTTGCACTCCAACACTGGGATGAGTATTGAATGAAGTAGATGGCGCCGCAGTGTAGGTGGGTGCCAAGGGATTGCCGATGGTTGAATTGATGATCTCGAGTGATAATGACCCGTTGACCCCGTTTTGAGGCGAGAAGTATGCGCACACCCCACTATTGCCAGCCGGCCAAGCTATGATCAAACGAGGTTGGATCAAGGAGAGGTCGCTATCTGGCAATGGACTAGTCACGACTGCCTGGGCCGCTATATTGCAATCTGAGTAGAAATAATTGTCGTAAGGAGGGTCGCTAAGGGATAGCGTGGAGGCCGGATTAGTACATTTTGGACCACCGCTATGAGTTGACTGCGGATTTTGTTTCAGTGAGGATGAAATTCTTTCATTTGCAACAGCAGGTGTCCCACTTACTACTTCGCGGGATGAGGCGACCCCAGCCACCAAGCCGCTGGTACCGACTAGGCACAGGGATGAGAGTAACTTCATGGTGTTAAGAGTTGAATGATGATTGAAGTTCCCTAGTGATGAATAGGAAGGTATTTATGTAGAGATAACGAAGTTGAAGTTGTGAGAGCAATTCACCGACCTTCCTAAAAAAGGGAAAGGATGCGCAGATGGAATCAGAAAGGAGCGACTCCCCATGGAGTTTGGGGGTACCCCTACCCCGCAAAATTGTTGGACGAATTTGTGAAGCTGGGATTTTCATGTTTCTTGGTCTATCGTCGCCCCATTCCCTCTCAATTAGGTTCGAAGCAACTGGGTTTAGTGTATCGGGTTTTAATGAAAGTCAACTGAGACTATCGACTCGAAAAGCCCTGTACGCACCACCCTGAAGTTATCCGTATTATTACTATGTGATCGTTCTATGAAAATTCGATGATTCTTCTACCAAGCTGGGATGTATCCCTGTTTGAAGCAGTCCGTGACCCACTCGCTGTGGCTCATCGGGCGGGCATCGGTTACTTAATGTCGGGAAAACTGGCCAGTGCCATGACATTGAAAGTCCGTCAAATCCCCGAGCCTAGCTCGCATTTACCTCGTACAGAATTGATCGGCCTTGGCATTTAAGGCTCCGTCAGACAACTCTCTTCATGCCCCGGTCGCGATCGTTTGCTTGCGTCACCCATACCCACCGTGGTTCCTGTTCTTTCCATACCGGTCACTTTTCGATCAATAAACACAATAACGCTCAGGTGTGGGTCGGGTTTAATCTATTTGGTGCAGTCATTCAAGACATAAAACGATAGTGCCAAGGAATAAAAGAAATTTTGATGTGCATCGAATTCGCATAGGCAGCACTCATGCTTCCTGACGTCTTTGAAAACAAGACAGTTATGCAGCCATTGGCAGAACGTATATAAAGTCTGCTAGAGGCGACGACAAATTTATTTTCAACAGCAGGCCTTCTAAACGTATTCGCTTGGAACCCAAGTCACCCTCGTTAATACGATTTTACTTTTCTATATGGCTTGGAGGCCAATTTTTTTGGCACTATGTGCCGCCCTTCCTTTGGAAAGCCTCGTGGCAGGTTCTGTGCTTCGCCGACAGACTAATTCCACCTCCAATGCCTATTGCGGCACAGATCTTTGCACCTGGTGGCATGACACCGCTGAAATCAATACGGCCCATGCCGTCAAGCCTGGGAATGTCCGACAATCCCATCAGTATCTCGTCCAAGTGGCCAACGCTGGCACAGAGGATTACCATGATTCTTTCGTCTACGAAACTATCCCACGCAATGGCAATGGCAACATTGTAGCTCCTGGGAGTAGCGACACCTGGTCTGGTGACGACGGTATCTCCGTTGAACTTGAAGCCGGTGTCACGATGGCCTGGACGCAATTTGAGCACCGCAAGGACGTTGATGTGAAGGTTTCCAGGAGGGATGGAGTAGATGTGGACGCGGACATCACGATCCGACCGAGTGCTATTCAGTACGATATCAAGCACGAGGGTGGCGCCGTGATTGTTAGGGTGCCCGCCGATTCTAAGGGACACCGGTTCTCTCTCGAGTTCGCGAATGATCTTTTGACATATCGGTCGAACGGAGAAGGGTATACTACGGATGGATCTGGAGATATCGTTGGTGCCGAGCCCACTAATGCCCTCATGATATTTGCCAGCCCCTTCCTGCCCACCTCGTCGATCCCGCCCAGAAACAGCCCTATTACCAAGGTGATGACGCCTGGTCCTTTCACAGTGGAGGACATCGGAGCATCTCCCATCGTCTACTTCCCGCCCGGGGTGTACTATCTTGACTCCCAGCCCCTCGGCGCAGCCCATATCAAACTCGATCCTGCCACTTACTGGGTCTACCTGGCTCCTGGGGCATACGTCAAGGGCGCTGTTGAATACACTACTACCGTCAAAGACTTCTACGCTACCGGCCACGGCGTCCTTTCCGGAGAAATCTACGTCTACCAGGCCAATGCAGACAAAGGCTACACAAATGAGAAGGATGACGTTAGTAGCCTACGTCTGTGGTGGCATCGTCACATCAAAGGTGGACAAAAATGGCATGCCGTCGGGCCCACGGTTAATGCACCCCCTTTCAACAGTATGGATCTCAAAGACGGTGCCACCGACCGGGAGGACATTTCTGTCACTATTTCCGATTACAAGCAGGTTGGCGCGTTCTTCACGCAGACCGATGGCCCGCAGATTTACACCAATGGCACTGCCAACGATGTTTTTATCCACTGTAACGACGACGCTATCAAAACCTACCACTCCGGAGTCAAAGTCACCCGTGCCACAATATGGAAAGTTTTCAACGACCCCGTGATTCAGATGGGCTGGTCGCCGCGAAACGTGCACAATGTCACCATCGATTACCTATATGTGATCCACAGCCGCTACCATACGAACGGGAACGAAATTCCCTCGGCTATCATTGGCGCCGCCAACAATTATGATGGGTCAAAGACTGTCAACGCCTCGGAATCGCTCAGCGTCTCCATTTCAAACGTGATATGCGAAGGCCCCTCCCCAGCCCTCTTCCGTCTGTCCCCGTTGCAGAACTACAAGGGCTTCAGCGTTAAAACCATTCAATTCCCTGATGGCCTGATTGACGGGACTTCCGAAATCGGAGGCTCAGTCATCGCCTCGACAGACGACACGGCAAACGATGGCTTCGAAAAACTCAAAATGAACCTACGCATTTCGAATTGGACGGTCAAAGGTGAGAAAGTGACTATCGACAACGCTCAGACTCTTGGCCACTTTAACATCAATGATGCGTACAAGGGACAATGGTCTATTGCCTGATATTGATTTAAAACAAAACATCCCGACAGGGATGCTTCTGCAAGAGTTGTGCCAGGGGTTCTTCCGCGGCAGTTGTCAACCAACTGCTAGCCATGTCATCATGTATTCCCTTGTATCATCTGTCTACCATTCATTCTTTTTTTGTAAGAGGTGGATACCTCAGGTTTACATATAGACGCACTGCCTGGCCCTTTCCTCATCAAGTAGCTTTCCCTTTCTAGATAGTGTTACTGATAAAAGGTAATAAGACTACACTTACCATCACAGATCTCAGCATCAAGGGTAAGCAGGCTAGGGCGATACAAAAGGTCAGTCCGATCACAAGTGCATAAAATCTCAGTAGGACCACTTGTGTGAAGCGATCAAACGCCATTACGAACTCCCTGTAGCCGCGGTAGAAAATAAAAGAAAAAATTGTTCAAACCATGAGCCTCGAAATCTGCAAGGGTTTTCTATTCTAAAATTCTATAGTGTCATTCTCCGTACTGCATTGCTCCGTTGACGCAGGCTTAATCGGGTCTCTCTGATTTGGACCGCAGCTATTGATAGGTCCGGGAAGGAGAATGCTAAAGTTACTGTTCATTTTAACATCACTAGGCCCAAATTGTATGCCCTCCTACCCTATCAGGTCCTTAATCACCAACATAGGAGGCATGCTCTAAAGCAACTTTACGAATCAAGTCTTTGCGGAATAAATATCCCTTAAGCCCATCTCGTACGACGAAGCCAGGGAATGGGCTCACTAACTGTTGCTGTTGCTCTTCTAACTGGTGGAAGAGCTGCAATACAGAGTAGTGGTAGTAGTAGTAGTAGTAGTAGTAGTAGTAGTAGTAGTAGATTTCATTTACACCGACCCCTCGCAAAGTTGGATCCCAGACTACGTGATGTATAGTACAGTAGTGGCAGCCTAATAGGCTGCCACCATTACTCTAGGCAGAAGGCAGCTACTGGGTCTACAAATAGCTGCACCTACTATCATAATTAGAAATGAATCATCACACTTGTACCTCAATCCAGTGTTTCAACTCGCAAAGCGATATGCAGTATACGACAACTATATATCTGAGTGAGTACATCTAGAATGATCCACTTGCTGACATGAACTTGGAGCCTCGTCACGGCCTGTCCTGGCCCTTTGCCGTTCTCGTCATTAGGCTGTCCTTATGGTGCACGACTACGAAACCGCTGTGACGCCTCGGCGAAGTCTAGTACCGCCTGTACTGACTTCGTGCGCGAGACGGTGTCTGGTTTACCTCTCTCACCTTCTTTTGATCTTCCTGTTGTAGCTTGGAAGGAAGATTGATTGTAGTTACTATTTCATGGGGAAATATGAAGCTATATATACAACAGGAGGATCAAGTTGATTGGAAATCAACTTGATGCTTTGTATAGATATCTCGGGAATTAATTCCGACGATGCGGCTTGGTTCATGATCTGCACTAGCCTCAAATCACAACATTCCCCCTCGGGATCGCTTTGCTTGCAGGGCGATACTGAATTTGCGCAGAGCAGTCAGGCCTCGGTAAAAAACCACTCAAAAACCTTTGCGGGAAAAGAAAGTGGAAAGAGCACCTGCGCTGTCATGCTTGTTGCCTAAGGTTTCCGATACGTCAAGTCCCAAAAGTCTACAGAACTTGGTGAAGGACGTTGGCCCTAATGGCTTGGTGAGACCATCCGCGGCCTGTTCCTCAGTGGGAACATACTGCAGGTCAATTTCTCCTGCATTCAGAACCGACCGCTGATAATGGAACTTCACATTGAAGTGTTTCGTTCGTTTATGGAACTCAGGGTTGCGGGAGAGCGCAATAGCGGATTGATTGTCAGCCATGATATTAGTGATCGGAGATCGATACAGATTTGTTTCGGCTAGAAACGTGCGAAGCCATTGCAGATGTAGAATGGCATTGTATTGGCCAATGTACTCGGCATGAGTCGTGGATGTGGCCACTTCCCCCTGTCGTTTGGAAGACCAGGAAACCGGTGCGCCTGCAAGTTGGAACACGTAGCCAGATGTGGAGTATGCCCCGTCAGTGACGACGGACCCTCCAAAATCCGCGTCCGTGTATCCGATCAATTGCCCACTACGATACGTAATGCGAAAGGTCTGTGTAGCTTTGATGTAGCGAAGCAGCCGCTGCAGGGCGACTTGATGATGCGATTGCGGATGGGACGTGAAGCGGCTCAACGTGCCCAGTGCAAACGCGATATCTGGTCGCGTGCCAACCATCAAATACATGAGCGAGCCGATAGCAGTCGCGTAGCGAGCTTTTGTTTCTTCATCCGGAGGTTCCTCGCCTGGGCGAGTATCCAGGCTTTGCTTAGGATTCATCGGCGTAGACTTCGGCTGACAACTCTCCATGCCAAAGTCGGAGAGCACCTTCTGGATGTACTGGTGTTGGTGAATGGACACGGACCCATCGTCGTGATAGTCAAACTCGATCCCGAGGAACGAACGAGGGATGCCCAGATCGTTCAATCGGAACTCGGTTTGTAAGGCTCGTTGTACTTGTTCGATTTCGCGCATGTTCGCCGCAGCAACTAGAAAGTCATCGACATAAACGCAAACGACGCAGTCCGCTTTGTAGAAAGCACAGTTGTCCGATTGGGCCATAGTGAAGCCCTGAGAAGTCAGGACGCGGTGGACGCATTGATACCAAATCCGCGGGGCCTGCTTCAGCCCGTATAGTGAACGGCGCAGCCGACACACGTACCCTGGTTCTTCAAAGCCTTCGGGCAACTCCATGTAGATAGACGAATCGACGTCTCCATGGAGAAATGCGGTGACCGCATCGAATTGGTGGAGTTTCCATCCGCGCAACACGGCACTGGCGACAATGCAGCGGACCGAGTCCATTCGCGACACGGCCGCAAACGTTTCGTGATAGTCGATGCCATGTTTCTGCCGGTAGCCTTTGATGACCAGTCGCGCTTTGCGCGTTCCGTTGGTTTTGGTCTTGAAGACCCATTTGCACCCAATCACATGATCCCCAGCGGGGATGTCCTCCCGCCGAACCTTTTCCCATGTTCCGTGTTCGAGAAGCGACGCATATTCTTTCTGGATGGCGGCCCACCAGTTTAGCTGGTCTGGGCCTGACACAGCTTCGCGGAAGGTTGCGGGGTCGGCTTGTCTGGCCGGTGCGGTATTCAATGCGCCTGTCGAGTACACCTTGCCTAGTGATTCCAGGAGACGCCGTGATGGTCTTCGTCTGCGACCAAACATCGAATACCCAAGATCCGATGTCCAGTCGGTTCCTTGTTGGCTTGGATTGACTACTGGAGGTGTCTCATCCTCGCGCCCTGATGGCGGCTTCTCTCGTTCATTCGACGGAGGTAATGGCGACGCAGGTGGCGTTGGCAGCCCGCTGGCTGAACTTGGCATTGATGGAAAGACAGATGATGGAGGAGCGTTGTCCGGGAGGTCGTTGCCTGTTTCCCCCTCGATGAGTGGCGCCACAGGGGTCCTCTCATCGAACTCGACATCACGGGAAAAGACCGTCTTTCCAGAATGAATTTCATAGAGCTTGTACTGGTTTGGTTCACAGTAACCCAGCAGTCGACACTCGGACGACCTCGGTCCGAGTTTGGCTCGATGCTCTTTTGGGATCAACACCCAGGCACGAGAGCCGATCCGTCGCAGATGCAAGAGCGAGGGAGGCTTTCCATAAATCACTTCATACGGTGTCTTCTTTTGCAGAATCGATGCTGGCGCGCGCAGCTTCAGATAGACCACCGTGTCCAAAAGCTCGGTCCACCAGGAAGGAGGAAGGTTCGCATCGGACAGGAGCGTGTTGATCCGCTCCCGGATAGTGCGGTTGGTACGTTCCGCCAGCCCATTCTGCCCTTTGCAGTATGGCGGCGAGGTGTCGAACTCAACTCCCTGGCTTTCGAGATTTGTTCCGACCGGCAGATACTCTCTTCCATTGTCGGTCAGGAAGCGTTGAATCCGGGCGCCGAACTGTCGGTGCACCCAGTCCTCAAACTGTCGGAACTTCTGGAGCGCCTCATGCTTCCATCTCATGGCATAGGCCCATGAGCCCCGAGAATAATCGTCAGTAAAGGTGATCACATACCTGCAGCCATCTTTGGCAATCGGCATCTCCATGATGTCCGAGTGGATCAATTGAAAAATTCTCGTTGAATGCAGACGTGGCTGTCTTGCACGGGAGTTCCTCTTCTGATGCTGCTTACCCGACATGCACGCCGGGCACTGCGGCGTTGCCTGCAGCTGCGCCTGCGTCAGCGGTCGGTACGGAGTGCCGGTCTGCCGGAGGACCACCCTTAAGTCGCCCCGGTTCAGATGTCCCATCCGAGCGTGCCACAGCGCTTCGGAGGCCTGGTCCACTCCTGTGCACACATCTTCTTCGAGTATCACAGCTTCACCACCGAGTTCAGAGGTTGGCGATGCGCATCTTACGCCACTTGACTCCTGAGGATCGTCGACATCCATGGCCACCGCCTGCGGTTCCAGGGAATCTGCATGGTCATGGATAGTCGGCGCCCTCGCCAGTTGGACATGTTCTCGAGATCTCTTGCTCACATGGCTCCGCAGGATCAACAGATCCTCCTCCGCATGGTAGGCAGTTCCCACCGTTCGTCCTCGGCGTTGCACAAAGACGTTTTGCGGGTGCGCTACCACCGAGTAGCGGTCTCTTAGCAACTTCGGCACGCTGATCAGATTCATCCCGACGCGTGGCGCAAAGTATACGTTCTTGAGTACCAGGGGTTGGTTGAACTTCCCCCGGAGCGTGAGCTTCACCGTACCAATCCCTTCGGCTTCCACTGGATCGCCCGCCGTGTCCAACATCTCACGGTGGGGCCGCAGACTGCTGAAGCAGCTCCGGTCCCAGCAGATGTGGCTGGTGGCAGCCGAGTCCAGAATCCACCTGGGTGACGGTGCGTGGGTATAGAGAGTCGTCACCCTCGCCCTCACAACATTGATCCTTTGTCTCTTGGAAGTCGGCGGGCCCTGCCGTTCTTCCACCTGGCTTGATGGTATACTTCGCAAATTGCTTCGTGGTGAGCCGGAAACACTCCGTTCAGCCTTCAGGGCATGGTCCCTGGACGGCTGTTCTTCTCGCTGTTTCTTCCAGCACTGGGAGACCACATGGCCTCGCTTCTTGCAGTAGTTGCACTTCTTGTTATTCTTCTGTACAGTATTTATCGAAAGGCTATTCGATCCGCCAGACACTCCATGCGGGAGCATTGCGGCGTCCTTTCGCTGCACCGTCTGTTCTGCATTTGCCAGACGGTTTCCGATCGTGGTCGGGTTGACTGGATCCTTGTCATTTTGAATCGCATCCACGATTAAGATGTATTCTGGTCCAATCTGCGTCAACAGGATCGCAATGTGCGTTCGGTCACCAATGGATCCCGGGACAATAGCATTCAATCTGTGTACTAGCATTCGTACCCGATCTACGAACTCGCGCGCACTGCCGCAGCGCTCACCAGTGGTTTCACGCAACTGGGCGAACAGCTCGCAGAACGTGGCGAGTTCCATCCGCCGATATCGTTCTTCAAGTTCATTCCAGAGGTCGCGAGATGTTTCGAGTCCCGCGACATGAATGCTAATGTGGGGGGAGAGGTATCGGAAGATAGTGTGGTAGGCCTCGGCTTCGCGGCGCGACCATTCACGATGGCGCTCGAACGCCTGGACCTCCACTTCGAGGCGCGCGTCGATGGCGCGCTGCCTTACCGCCCCGTTGAGGTGGGGCTCCACCAAGGGGTGGATGTCCGCCGTAATAGGTTTGGCGTACTTGAACAGGCAGTCGGGACGCTGGAGGTCGCCCGACACCACGTCCCAGACCTGTCTCGCTTTGAGGTAGGAGGTCATGAGACGTTTCCAAGTAGCGAAGTTATCGCTTCCTGTCAGAGGCTCGATGGCCGTGACGGCTCGGTCTGGAGAGTCATGGACCAGAGCCGACATGATAATAAGTTGATAAGTTAAAAGCGGGGAAGATATACAATCAAGATGGATAGATAAGACGTTTCTCAGATGAGTAGAGACGGCACCCGAGAGTTTGCTTCCGGGCTCATAACCTGTTGTAGCTTGGAAGGAAGATTGATTGTTGTTACTATTTCATGGGGAAATATGAAGCTATATATACAACAGGAGGATCAAGTTGATTGGAAATCAACTTGATGCTTTGTATAGATATCTCGGGAATTAATTCCGACGATGCGGCTTGGTTCATGATCTGCACTAGCCTCAAATCACAACAGAATAAATACCTCCGTTTGAATGCCACTTCTAACCCGAATTCATATTCAGACCACTGTTGCGACCTCAGCACCCCATTTCTCCCTTCGATAGATATTCCATGCCCTCGGACGAATCTGCATGGATTCTTCACACAGAAACCTCCAACCTGAACGGGTTTCCCGCTCAGCGGAGGGATTGTCTGACACCGAAATTATTTCGCGCTCCTTTCTCCAATCGGAGTCCAATCTCCAAGCAATATTGGAGCTGCTGCAATCATACCAGACTATCCTGCAAGCTGGCGTCAACTTCGCACGTGTTTTGAACATTCCGCTTGCCAGTGATCATAAGGCCGCCGGGCTTGGTCCACTTTTTAGCTCACCTGATCCGCACGTGGTACAGATTGAAAAAACAAGTGACTCTCCTATCTGCTGGGCCGATGTCGTACGATCTTCTGTGTATGACGTAGAACTCCAAGGTGATGGGAAATATCAAGTCCGGATCGAGAAAGACAACGCAGTGCTAGAGTTGTCGAAAGCGGACTACGACTTCATTGGCACATCAATTCCTCGACAGCTTGCCGATCCCCATTCATACTCAGGCGATCTAGCATTGGAAATCAATGCTGCCCAGCTCGCGTTTGATCGAATCTCGCAGTGGCAGGATATAGTTGGGCAGTGTCTGTCGTTCTCAAGATCACATATACTCAATGCAAACCGAAATGCTAACGAGCAGTATCTTAGTATCCCACACAACCAAAGGCGTTCTCGGCGAGCTAACCGCACGATTGGAGTTCCTGAAAGGAAAACTCGGTACCTTGGAGACGCACGTGGGCGGGCTGAGGTACAATGCAACCATTGAAAAGGGCTCTCCCGCTGAATCCAGACGAACAGGCACGCCGTCGTCGCTCTCAAAGTCCAAGAAAAGAAAAGGTCCGTATCTCCAGAGATTGTTTCCTCCAGTAGCTGACTTTCACTTTAGTCAAAGGTGGCCCTGGCCTTCCATGGTCTCAAGAGGAGACCGATAAGTTGCCTGGGTGGTTCAAAGATCATAGGCACCTACCAAAGGAGGCTTTGGAGGATGAATACCACGCCTTTTCTGGAAAGGAAAGAAGCTTCAGCTCGTTGCAATCCCAGCTCTATAAATTAGGCTGGGGCGAGCTGACCAACAGAAAAGAGGGGACTTCATTGAAACGCAAAGCGCCAGGAGAAGTCCCAGTTGCGACAAATCGCTCTGGCTGTGGTTCTTCCTTGGCGCTAATTGATCCTGCAGAAGTGTCCAAAGCAATGAAAACCATCTCCGGATCTACCTCGAATAAAGGCATGCCTGAGCCAGAGACCAGAAAAGAAAGATCGTCACCTCCACGCCCCGCACAGCGCTTTTCGACCCCCGAAGATGTTGGTATTAGTACTCGATTGACTGGACAGTTTGAGTTTGTGGATGCCGAAGGTACACGACAACATCAATGCAACACTAATGACGGCAACGATAACCGACCAGGGCGAACGAGTCAAATGGATTATCCGCATGAAGAACCATGCCCTACGTTGAATGAGCTACAAATACCCTACTTGGGATCAGACGGACAGTCTTCAAATGATGCTGTCTCGACAGAATGCCTAGAAGCTCTCCCAGGTGAGTCCCCTTGGACATTCCATCACGTCAATACCATCCTCTTCGGGGACGCTTCTCAAGCTAAGGCAGATGAGGAAGCGGATATCTCACTAGAGGAGAAAAGCCAACCGACATTTTAACTGAACATTTCGGCAACTAGAAAATGAACCAGATATTTCTATCTCAGCACCTCATCCGCTCACAACATCTACCGCTGGCATTTCAATGCCACAGATTGACACCCTGCGACCATCAACAGATGGTGAACGTAATAGTTCTTTCCCTGAAAATCACATTGTCACGCAAGCGTCCGTCGTTGATCGTGAGGCAGAACTGGCCAAGGAGCGAGCCTCAATGTCTGGAGGATACCACCATGGATGGAAGACCATAAACCAGGCTGGGCAAGCAGATAAAGACGACTCTGCTACTAGGCATCCATCGGGCGGAGAACCTCACGGAGGAACCAACCATCAAGAGAATGCCGGTGTGGCAGTCCTTGGACACCAACAATCACTGATGACGAGTAGCAGCACAGGACATGAAGTTGAATGGACGCGGAAAAAGCCCAAGCGTGTAGTCAAATCGAGAACAAAGACTGGGTGTATCACTTGCCGCCGAAAGCGGCAAAAATGCGATGAAAAGAAGCCGTCATGTATGTAAGTTCAGATTTCCACACCGTCTCTATAAATGGGTTGTAAGGATACTAATGAAATCCAGGTAATAACTGCTTAAGAAGTGGATCCCTTTGCGAAGGTTATAATGCGGCAAAGCCTGAGGAGATGACTGTGACGTCAGGTACTGAAACACCCATGCAAAGCACCAGCCAGAGACTTGCAAAAATCTCACCCAAAAGGGGTGACTCAAGCTTTAGTCAGGATCCATCGCATGGGCAAAATAACTCGAATGAGCCAGCCAGGAAAGTGCTCTCAGTAGGTCTGCCACCGGTCCAACAACACACCCAAGCGTCAGGAATGGGCATTTTGCCAGACCCCATGCAGACTTTGAACGTGGAAAGCCTATCAAAATCAGCATCCAAGAGCTCACAAAAACAAACCTTGCCGAATGAGGGGGTCTTGGTGGGTGCTCAGTCAACTCCACTTTATCACAATCACACTATCCCACCAATCCAGCATCTATTACGCGACCTAGATTCTGGAAGAGATATGGGGTCGATTTCTCAAACAATGGAGGAACAGCATAAACCTTGAAGTTGAGAAGGGTATGACTGTACCACGAAATTTCGCTGCTGAACATTCGACCATTATTGCACTTTGATACTTCAATGCGGTCTCAACTCTCTTGACCGTCTCACCAAAACGTCTCCACAAATCTTTGTTCAGCCCCAGTCCACGAGGTGATCGCCATTTAACTACAAAAAAGCCATCGTCCGTTTTCCTCGTGTTTGCGTGGAAGGCCTCATCCATATAAGGCAAATTCGACATTTCTTTAAACATTACGAATACTAAGGGCTCAGACATAAGAGTCTGTTCATGATCTGTGTTGTATGTAGACGTGAGCATTTTGAAGTCAGGCGTATCAAGAGTGAGAACAACCTACCCATGGAGAGTTTATGCATTACCCAGCCAACCAGCTTATCTCACGATTCAAATGTTTTAGATCAATTCAACCTTACTTAGACTCATATTTTCGCTTGAGTGGCATCTGAGTATATCCGAATTCGTCAATACTGGTCCGCAAAGACCGAAAATCTTTTGACGATGGAGCGCTGACCGTCGCGTGCGCCCATTCTCAATGTCAAAGTCGAGAACCCAAAAGTTCTCTTCCGCGCCTCTTGCGTTACCAGACAACCAAGAGCTCAGCGCTCGTGCCAGTGCATACGCTAGCCCCTGGGTTCGGGAAGAAGGTTTGGGGTCTTCCATGGGATCTATGTTTGAGACTTTTGTGGAGGTACGTACGTTCTAGTAGCGGGCATGCAGGCTTAATTATATATGTAGTGCCATTCATATTTATATCCGACGTTCACGAGGGCATGAAGAAAATAAAAGGTCCAACTAGCCTGTTCACTCTAGCCCCTGCTGAGCTGCAGATTCGCTGGGAGGTGTAGGCTCACTTCCAGGATCGTTGCTATCGGGTTCCTGTTCGGCATTTTCGTCTATCTCCTTTTGGACAAGATCCAATATGGCCTTCAATGACTCCGGCTCCTGACAATTCTGCAACACCTCGTGTTCCTTTAGCAAGTGGTCCACCATATTTCCTAGCCTGTGACTACTTTCGTAAAAGATCTCTGCTAGCCTGGCGACCTGGTCTAGTTCCAGGGTCGTTTGCTTCAACGTCTGCTCTGCAGTCGCCAGACTTTCTTCTAGCTTGGCCTGAGCTCGTTCGGCTCGAAGTTTTCTCGTATCAAGCCTTGCTAGCATTCGAAGAACGTCCTATTTTTGATGAGCACGAGGTATTGAGATTGAAGGGTGAACTTACTGCGGTGTCCATGTTGATAATAATGGTGAGGAGCTTTTAATTTCTTTTAGTTTGCCGGGGGTAGGCCAAATCTTTTTCGTAGCTACGGTCAGGTCATCGCATTCTACTTAAGCTGATTCTGCAGGAAAGGCATGAGGCTACCGCAAGATGTTTCGATATTGCTAACGAACATTACTTCTCGCGAAGGACGTTGAGGTGAAACGGTCAATAGTGACCTCGCTCTCACTTGACAAGAAGAGCAATGCTAGAGGAAGAGGAAGGATGAAGAGAAAAATCGTTGAATTGAGTACATTAGGCTAGGGCGGCCGGCAGCTGAGCGTGAGAACGATTGTCCACCGATGCACCTTGTAACCCCGTTTGTTGCCCGTTTCACGGGCAGTTTTGTAGCCTGATGATAAACGATCGATTAAGTGGGTCCAGTTGTGGGTCCAGTTGCGGGCCGCTCAGGATTGCCCGGTTGTTAACCGCGTTGACCAACATCAATGAGGGTAGCTTTTGTTTGTTATTTTCGTGTGGTGAAGAACCGTCCAAGGATTGGGAAGAGTGTTCTTTAGATGCCCATCTCGAGCTCGTGCTGGTGGATACTGTGGAATCTAGCACGTACGAGGCGAAACCCACTAGTGAACAAGAAGGTATTGTTCTTGCACCTTCAAGAACGGTTGACCGCTGTTTTTGAACGATATAACTTAGGCCCGCAATAATTGTTCACTGACCGGTTATTTGAATTGCACTGGTACTAGCTGGCGTTGACTCATGACTGCCGGAACGATCCTTGGATTGTTGGACTGAAAGGGAAGGCAGCAGCTCTAGTTGAAAATGTGCTTTGTTTTATTGTGTCCCCGGGCAATAACGTTGGATCTGCTTTGATGAAACCAGACTGCCTGGCAGCGCATTCAATCATTTTTACTGCAGGGTAATCGGGTAATCTTGCTCATGGTCCCGTAGCGGTTTAAACACCAACCTGTTGAAAGGGTGGTACATACTAGTAGCTCTACAGGCAATGCGCAAGTACGCAATGGAATGCTGATTACTGCAATAGTTCAACCACTGCTGGGGTGGTTTGAGAGAAATAATAGGAAGATTGTGACAAGCGATAATGTAGCAATAGATCAATGCGGATATGTAGTCGGATTACGGCTTTGAGAAAGCCCGAAAGACACTCTTCCACTACTACCAAGTTCTCTCCCTCATTCGACATCGACTTTCTTGCAAGTGCAGTACCAAAGAATGAAGAAAAAACGTCATGCAAAAATGATTCTAGGAGGCTAGCTCAATTGGTGGCAGCCCATTTTAAAGCTCAAATACGACTATTACTTGACCATCTAGTTCGGCCTTTTAGTGGCCACTGACTGAACTCGACTGGAGCTGATTTGCGCTTACATTATCCGGATCTATTTCTCGGAGCATAGTTTATACCATTGCATCGACTATTAGCTAAGTAGGTTTCACATCAAAATCTTCCATCGGGCAGGTCTTAGTTTCCCCACCGAGAGGTTTGGGTACTAGTCTTCAGCACCACGTAGAGGTGCCCACCAATCGCTGAAGTGTCTGAGATTAACGAGGTAGACAAGCCCTGCAAGTCTAATTTTACAGGTGACGAGCCCGATGTAGTCTGATTAGAAGGTGACGAGACCGGTGTAGTGTGATATTAAAGAGGTCACCAGCCCTCGCCGTACAATTTTACAAGGTGACGAGCCCGAAGGGAGTAGTATCCCTCTCTGTGCAATTTTACAAGGTGACGAACCCGAAGGGAGTAATGTCCCTCTCTGTGCAATTTTACAGGTGACGAACCCGATGTGGTGTGATATTAAAGAGGTCACCAGCCCTCTCTGTACAATTATACAGGTGACGAGCCCGGTTGATGACTTTGTACTCCCCCGGCATCACTGGGAGGAGGGGATGAGGAAGTCTTTAGAAGGACAGATTGCCAGATCCTGCCTTCCAAACCCTGGGACATTTGAGCCTTCTTATAATCTCTGCAAGAGCGCCAAGACAGCTAAACCCCCCAGCCCCCGACCTATGACTAAGAAAGGAAATCCGTTGTTGATCTATTAACGCTAGAACTACTGTACGCAAAACCAGATTCACTTGGAAGTGGTTCGAAAGTCATGGGCTTTCACCGGGCGCACCAAGTACAATTGAAAGTACCAAGAGTGCTCAAAAAGTTGATTTATTGGGTTTACGACAGCCTTGTCTGAGTTTGAAGGCATAACCAAGTGGGCAGACCTGAAGCTACGATCTATGACCGTATAAGTTACATGAACTCCACCGGACGTCTTAACGCCCTGGTGGCCTCTTCATCTGCTGCTGAAGCAGCTTGGCGGAAGACAACAGGTCAGCATGTATATCGCCCAAAAGACCTGAGATAAGTGCTTTCTGCGCAGCAAGTGCTTTCTCGCTCTCCTGCTGTTGTTTTCGAAGTACACCAAGCTGAGTCGTCATCTCTTGGTTCTCCCGCTGTAATCTGCGTATAATAGCGCAAAGGTTGGGGTCGGTGACAGGTTCTCTCCGCTGTTGGTATTTATCGGCTTGAGGCGAGGCGTCCTCATATTCCCTGGAAAGCGGGCTTGTATGCTTGGAATTGTCAACTGGTTCAAATTCCGGTGTTTGACCGGCCTGCAAAAAAAAAATCAGTTACAGTCTTTTCTTTTGAATGGTTATGACCTACCCGCGGAGCTGATCTATTTGTTGACTGCGAACGTCGATAGAATCTTTTTTGTTGAAGACGATTAGAAAGTGAACCACTGTACCAGGCCGGGAGAGCAGATAAATTTCGCCTCCTTGAAGCAGGAGAATTTGCTTTGCTATGCGGACGTGGTGCACTCGGTCGAGCCATTCGGAATTTTGCGTAGAAACGGTTTTCCTCGTTGCTGTAGAAATGGTTGTAACATGAGGGAAGAACGGGCAGAACGATCTTTCGGTTTACTTTTCCAATAGGGGCGAATGGACCTGATCCGACTGATCTTAACCTCATGCTGGACCGAGGAATTATGGTTTAAATCCGGCGCAAATCAATTCATTAACAATTCGCGCCAGCCTATTACAAACAGAAAATAAATAAATTCCGCCTTGAAAGGGGTAAATTATCGCGAGTTTCGACCATGTGAACAACGGTTCGTTTTTTAGCCTGCGTGGGTCTTCCAATCAGAGCACCCAAAAGGCCCGCATAATGCTTCTGAAAAAGCTTTGTTCTCCACCAGGAGTGGAGTTTAGAGTCGAATTAAATTAATCGTCCCTGAAGTGGTTGACTTGTAGATCAGTTGTTCTCGCCAAATCGTGTGCGCGCATTGCTCTCGAGGCACAAGAGGAAGTTCAAGCAGTCTCCTGTTCAGTTGTCATGCCCTTAGCCCATTGCTGGTTCGGTTGGGAAGTACAAGAGTCTTCCTCGCCACACCACTCCCGCGCAACGCGATTTCAGGGAGCAGTAGCAGTGGGAGCCGTTAATCGCGGGCCGTGTGTACTCGATATCTGGACCGAGCCGTGAGTTCCACCATGGGGCGGAAGGCGATTATTCCCATGGTTCGACCACGGTAGCATGTGCATGCCTCAATTATGATCACATGACAGGTAGGATCTAAGCCTCTCAATGAGAATTGGTCATTAGGAATTCGGCGACAGATTGTGAGCAAAACGGAGCTGATTGCAGAGGGGGATCTTCGCTGAAAAACGATACCTCGTCTTTTTTTCTTTTTCTTTTTTCTCTTTTCTTTCTTTCTTTTTTTTTCTAAAAAAGCAAAAAAGCAAAAAAGCAAAAAAAAAACATGGCCCGGTCTTCCTCATAAATGCCCGTGGCTTGGCATCGGTCAATCAACAGTTTAACTGACAGGGATCATGAACGATCCTCCTCTAGCTTCCAGACTCGACACGGAGATAAACGGCGTTGAACTCGATGGGTCTTCGCGTTGGACCTACACTAGCGCCATACTGGCCACGCGCCCTCTTATATGAAGCTAGATTTGTCCACTGATGCGGTCGAGTAAAGACACCTGCTCAGCCTCGCCATCCTTTCACCGACTTCAAGAGCTCTCACAGCATGGTCAGCCGTGTGACAAACCCCGGTCAGACCGGAAGCAGTGGGAAGACGGATGTAGGAGCAAAAAAGCCGAGCAGTGATTCTGGCCGAGTTTCGAAATCGACGAACCCGAAGCGAAAGTCTTCGCAGGTACAGGTAGGACCGCTGTTCGGTTACTGTCATATCTAGACTACCGCTGACAATCTGGGCCCAGGCATTCGTCTCAAAGGCCAAGAAAGAGACCACAGTTGAGCCGACCGAGGACCAGTCATGGGAGGAGAAGCACCGGAACTGTCTAGATATGCTCGATGAGGCCGAGCAAGACACCCGCCACCTGAATGCGACCATCGTCAAAGAGAGGCATGAAGCCTCGAATTCCATACAGAAGCTGCGTACGGAACTACAGCAAGTCACCGTGGACAAGGAACAAGCTGAGAGGCGTTGCGGGGAGCTCGAGAATGAGGTCACACAGTTGAAGCAACAGAATGAGACTTCACTTGCCAGCTCTCAGGATCAAGTGCCGTGGACTGAGGTTCGATCCATCCTCGACGGAATCCGTACCAATATCCTCGCCACTGCCCAGGGCGTCTCGGAGAACAAGTCTATGCTGGAGAACAGACAATATTCCACGTTTTTACCAGGATCCGATGTGTTTCAAGACCAGCCCTTGAGTCAGACAGCGCTATCTATGGGTATGGGGCCCTATACGCTGCCGAGCGCGCCCATGACGTTACCGGGGGCAGGATGGTTTGGCAATGGGCTTATACCAAACCAGCCGAATATGTCCGCTACCGCACCACATGGTGCGCAAGCTTAAATGATGTTCTGTAGCCGAATATGTCCTTCTATGTTATTAGCTATGTATCTAAGCATGATTCATCATTTACTTCATCTGAGATCCTCCGAGTAAAGCAGCCGCGTGGCTGGTGATCGCGTGCAGATCGCGTACAGCGCGCGCCAAGAGCTGCACGCAAGAACGCGACAATCATCTTAGGCGAGCTTGGTCCACTTCCGCAACCACGCTTGCACTTAGTCCCTTGCCTAGCCCCTGTGGCGATTGATCTTCCCAAAATCATACTTATTACAGCTAAATTTTCATCAATTCTGGTCAAGACGGGTCGGGGAGGACCGCGGTGAAAGTCCAAGCTTGGGCCTTATACTGTTGATCTAGTGGGGTTCGAACTCGAGTCATTTTATTTCAGGGAGAGGTTACTTCCGACGAATTGAAAAATTTTAATCAGACAGCCAATGAAAAATTCGTATGCACCTCCGACCACTTTATGAGCGAAATCTGATTTCCGATTGCTAGATCCGGCCGACCGTGCTTGTTTGGTATGATCTAGAAATTCTCCGTGAAGGAACTAAAGGGCAAGTGGGAGATTACATCCACGTAGCTACTCACCTCTGCACCGCAACAGGAAATGAGATGATCAAACATCTCTTGTATTGATGGAGAATGAAATCAAATGCAGGCCAGCCGATCAACCTTGGAGAGCGGGACAGATCAGAGACAAATCGGAAATGAGCTGCGACTTCCCCGGTTAGCCGTGGAACTCTCAACGGTCCGGACCTTTGGCAAAAACGGCTCCTGAACCAAAGTTCATGTGCGTGTCCGAGCTGACAGAGTTTGTTTCGACGGGCGATTGTCAAGTGATCTGCGTTGCGGGGCTGACCACATCTAGTTTAGCTCGAACCTCAGTAGCGTGATCTAGCCCAAGGTGCTCCATAAAATGCCCGATTGGATCAACGATCTGCACCCCTAGTGGTATGGCGGTGGAGAAACATGGCGAAAACTTCTTCGAAATTCGAGTTGCGGAAGCCTCGGAATACATGAGAGCCCATGACTTTCTTCCATACGTTCATTGCCCAAGATATTTTAATTACATGCGTTTATGCCAGGGGCTTGGCCCGTGCCAGGCGGCTACCGCTGCGAGCTCCGCTTTTCCCTTTTTCATCGCCGATCTCCAAATGCTTTTGCCATCCCTGTAGTGTATCCTCAATGTTCCGGATCGCCGCCTTCAAATCCTCCACGTCTTGTTGAGTGCTTTCTACCGATTCCGTCGCCAACCTGGTTGATTTTAGCAAGTCTCCTGTGGGTTTATAAAGCATGGTTTGCCTACTGTAGTCTTTTGTCCACGCTAGGAGGCCGTCAGTTGAGGTTCAGCAAGTATCAGTAAAAGCAGGGTTAATCCAAGGCACGTACTCCGCAGCACATTTTAGGAGGACTTTGAGAGTTTCATCATTAGACACGGCCTCCATCTCTTCGTTCGGAGGCCCTGCCTCGTCTGCTTCGCTCTCCATTGGAACATCGTCTTCGCTATTATTGTCACCATCCATCCACTGAGCTTGCCGGGCTCCAGATTGTCTTTTTCCTTTGAGGACGAGGGGCTGCCAGTCTCTGACAAAGGCGTTCCCTGTAATTCTTTGAACCGAGTTGTGGGGACGAGTTCTGACCGGAAGGCATTTTCAATTGCAGTGCCAGATAAGTGAAAAAAAAAAAAGCGAGGACGGGCGTGAGACTGAAGAGATGGGAGTAAAGTGCCACCTTATTATAGATCGAAGCATCGTCCCTGTGGAGTATCTCTGAGATGGCCCCTTAGAACTTCGCTATCTATGGCTTGGTGAGTGGAATTGGCGTGGATACTAATTGTTCCACTTAGCTGAGGCAGGCGGAATATGGCTCTAACAGTGCGGCTCGAGGTATGTCTTCCAAAAGTTGCTGTCTTATCCTAATTTTTCATTTTTTTTCCCTGAGTATTTTTTAAAAACTATTCATAACAACCGCAGTAAATTTTCAGGCAACTAGAGACCTTTTAGCAAACGTGTATAGACAAGGGCGTATATAGACTTGTGTCTAAGACGGTGAACCACCGGAGGGTGTCTTCCAAGCATGACAAATGACGGTTAAAGCTCCATTTGCCGCATTAAAACCGTTTTTAATTTTTTTTTTCTCACCTAGAATTAGCCCGTCCAAGACAGGACCCACCTGAGAGCCCGAGGCGGGATTGTTGGTGGAGACTAGGGGTGATTCCTTTAATATGCAAGTGCGTTTGACTAAGTTAGTCTGTCCCATTGTTAGTGCGACCGCGTTTCAATGGCAAAATGCAATCTCGCTTTCTAATTGCTGATCCGAAGCCCCTTTTTGTTCCCCCCTTACACGGTGGTGGCTTTCACTCACCTCTTCTCACCCCAACATTACGCTCCTGCCTTCGGTCAACGTGCCGAGCACGACGGTGGCTTTTGTCACCAGTACCCAAAGTGCAGGCGCCGTCACTCTCACCACTTCTGAATCATCCATTACATCCAAACCTTCTATCTGGCAGTTTAAGTAATACATTCAATGAATCAACAACGTCATCTGAGGGGACAGAGTCAACGAGAACACACGGGCTTTCTGCGAGCGCTTCCGCTGGCATTGGTCTTGGAGCGGCACTGGGAGTGCTTTTGTTTGCGCTAATTACTGTTACATCTATTGGCGCCGGCGAAAGAACCAGAGGCTTGCACGGAGGGTCAACCAAGAGGTTCCAGTATTACCGGAGCTTGGAACTAATTCTCAGAAGTATGAATTATCGGCTACAAGTTCAAGCCAAGCGGAGCTTGATGCCGATAAAAAAATCATTACAACGCCATTATGCAGGAGTTGGAGTAGTTTGATTTCGTCGTACCCGCGACTTGACTTTATATGTCATCATAGTACACGGTATGTTTCATACTCCGCAAACTGTGGCGAGGCTTGATGGTCAATGTAATTGAACCCCTTTGCACAGATCGGTGAGCCTCACCGATAAGCGAGCGAAGATAAGGAGGAAGAAAAGAACCAACGAAATAAGAAGACTAAGAAGGTCCAAATAAATTTTTGGCAGGATTATGAGCGAAAATTCCACATCGACGGGTACGACATACAGTATGTCTACAGTGGCGCCGATCACCACATCGAGTCGTATTAGATTGAGCACCGCACAGAGTCAGAAGGTAATTTTTGGTCACATTGTGTAAGAACCGCATATATTAGAGGGCCTCAGTTAAGTGTCAGCTGCGCCAAGGAACAATGGCTACTATGTCCCGCTCATCGGTCTATCAAGACAAGGTTGGTGTTTTTGAGTCAAGCCAACCTTGAAAATGATAGCATATGCCTCAACATAGCAACTACGTGCGCAAGCAAGTGCGCGGAAGTTGTCCTTTGAATTTGCCTCTGACACCAGGTGATTGACTAGAAGTCGATTTTAAAAAGATGCTGTGAATGGTACCTATAACGATAACAAGTACACTGGCCTTAGCTCAGTACAGAAGCTTTTGGCCAAGCTGATGCAAAGTAAGCTCAAGAAATACTCTTGAGAACTTGATGTGATGGTTGGTTGCACTTTCGATCAAATGGGGCGGCTTTGTCGGCAGAATAGTTATGCCATTAGGTCTTGCCATATTGGGCCCAAAGAGGACGCTAAAATAAGTCTCAATATTCAACGGTTTGAACAATGACTAGGTCTTTTTGTGCTGTATGCGAGCAAAGTGCGAAGCATTCGGCCTAAGGCTTGTGCAAAATCATGGTATAGACCATTGTCATTCAAAAATCGTGTGTGTCACCTGACCAGAAAGCATAACAGACCTTGCGAGTGTGACAAGAGCAGCCGGTGGAAAATGTATAGAGGTGATGAGAGGGTGCTATTTCCTGTAAGCAATTACCTCAGATGAGCTTGGCTTCCAAGCTTCTTACCTTTCTTAGTGACCCTAAAGATTCCCTTGCGGCAATCGCAGAAAGAAACCCAACAGCATTCGAGTCAGCTGGCCAGCGACGTAAATTATCGATTCCCACTGAGTTTTCGGCTTTATTGTATTTTTGCATGAGCTGCATTGTTATGGATGAAAGCGTAGCGGCATATGTAGTCTCCGCTTGGTCCGAGGTGCAGTTTACGCAAGCCTCCAAACAACCTAAGATTCTATGAGCTTAATCCTCATCTCTCTGTCTCAATGTTGTGTTAGTAGAGCGAAGTCTTGGTACCTCTCTTCAACTCAGTCTGAAAGAAATCATCACTCAACATGGTAATCCTGCTTAATTTGATCCTTATACTTTGCATACAATTCTATCCTGCAAACCGCTTTCCTATGTAGAAGCGCTTCCCTATCAAAAGGGGAGAGCGCTTCATTGCAAGGACTGGTTCGCGCTCTACGCAAGACCAAAACAGAAATTAAAACATAAAGGTAGATAAACAAATTTTCCTTTTACCAGATCCAGCTGGTGATTACGACAGGTTATCTTGTTATCCCAAATTCACCGTCCCTATACAAATATCTCAGACAGTTGGGACCTAGCTCCAGTATGGCTCATGCAACATCTTCACCATGGCCATGTTCTTCTTCTTGTCGTCTTCCTTCTTTTTCTTCAACTTACTAAGCTGATAGGCCGAGAGCCTTCCCAGCGGCTTTGGTTCACGGAATGTGCTATCGTTCTTGTTGCCGAAAAACAAGGATAGATATCTTGAGTCGTATATTCCAGGAACATTGTTCGGGAGGCTTGCGGCGCTTATGAACCATTTGAGGCCACCAACAGTACCGGGTACCCTTTCAAGATGTTCCGGGGTGCCCAGCTGGATAGCCGTTTCGATAAACGACATAGCAATCTCAATATAGACGAAAACCTGCTGTGCCGAAATGCAGGCTGCCCCCCTTCGGAACTCAATGGTTCCATTAGGGCTATTCAGCAGATAAAGGAAATTCCAGCCAAACATCTTGTCGTGATCCGGATTCATAAGAAGAACTAATTCTCTCATGTTGGAAGCGCGTTGAATTATGGCAATGCTCTGCTTTCGAGATAAATTCTGGTGACCGAAGTTCACGTTGTCCAACCAATTACTTCGCGCATATTCATTTGATAGGCGGTCCTCGGGCAATAAGGCCTCAAATGCGGGTTCAAAATGAATGATACTTTGACATATTTTCTTCAGGTCGACGAGACTATAGCCACCTGCGCGTGAAAGATGCACGTGTGTGCCACAGCTAGTATTGGCATTGACGTGGAAATCGGTTCTCAGAAAGTTCCAGAGAAACTCAATGTGCTGGCGCCAAGTGGAGTTTTCGTGAACTCGGAATATCGGAGAGATGCTTTCCAAGCCCCCTAAAAGACATGTCAGCTAACCAAATGACCCTATGGTTAGAAAAGGAAGTGCTCAGTTGGCACTTACACGGTGCGTCCCCACTGTTTGGCATTTCGATCGTTGAATCAGAATCAAGGGACCACTCAGCAAATTGCGGCCCGAGATATGCTTCATCGATTGCATTGTGCATTTTGGGATGATATCCAGGAGCGACTCTGGTAAGGTAATCATTATAAGACGCAGCAACAATCCTAGAGAACTCGCGGATAGTCTTCGCACTGTTCGTGCTACGGGAACTCAAAAGGAATTCAACCTCTACCCCAATCCCAAAGCTCCCGGTGGGATACGAAGGGGCCGCGGGTTTTCCTGGGTTCTTTGCTGTTTTGTACCATTAGCGTGAGCGAAATGGGCTATTGGGTAGGAGTTTCCCTACAGGAAGCACGCATCGATGAAGGTGGCGGCGGCGGTGGAGGTGGAGGTGGTGGAGGCGCAGGCTTTCGTGGCATTGTAGTGGGAGCGTATACTCAATTTCGCCCACTTCCGATGTAGTGCAAAACAGCCTTGGTAAGGAGGTTGAGATGGAGAGTAATGAGGGTAAGTAGACCAGCGGTTTGAAGCATCTGAGAAACAATGCTGCGAATTCAGAATTCCGCCAGACCGTAGCCTGGCTTAAATCTACTTCTGCACCCTAGGATGAGCCATATTCTTTGCAGATCAAACGCTCTTTCCATTAATAAGTCCTCGGTTCTTGCTATCTTGAACTGGGACCGGCTCACTATTGCGAATCAAATAATAACAGATACTCCTGTTCGAAACCAGCGAATCGCCTTGGTGGGTCTTCTAGTAACATTGGAGGCCAGCGCCTAGTGGAACGCACCACATGTGGACACCCAGGGGCGGGGGTTACATAATACACGCACTGGGCAACGATAGAAACAAACACCGAGTTGGAAGACTGAAACTTCTATCGATTTCTCATCCTTGAGCTGGCTCTCACCTTCAACCTCTAGACTTCCTGTTAGTCGTCAACAGAAAAATGTCTGACAACAATGGAGACAATGGAGCCACTGGCTCTGCCCCTCTTCTCCCGCCTCCGCCTCCTCCGCCCGAAGATCCAAGCTCGAAAGTATCCCCATTCGTCATGAAGCTAAGGTCTGCTCCTCCTGGCTATTTCTTCCAACCGGAAAAGCCACCGCCTCATACGGACCCATTTGCTGCGCCCACCGGCCCTTATTTCTTCTACGGTACTCTGTCTGATCCCGCTATGCTCCGAGATGTCCTTGGCTTGGAAACCGAGCCACAACTTCGACCCGCCACAATAACAGGCTACGAATGCAAGCTATGGGGCCAGTATCCCGCGCTCCTAGATGCTCCTGAAAAGGTAGTTAATGGTGCTGTCTATCACGTCGAGACGGAAAGACATGGACAGAGGCTTGCCAGCTATGAAACGGACAATTATCGGGCCGATCCATGTCGCATCAACTATAACGACGGGAATGAACCCTTGGATGACTTTGGTTATGTTTTCAAATTTGTCGGCAATGCCAGAGACTTGAGCGACGGCACTTTTGAACTGGGGACTTGGCTAAGGAGGGTGAAGAGGGTAGCTGAGGATCCATCAGGTATTAAGTAGTTGCAGGCAAGAATAGCATGTATCATGATCCCCGGCTAAGAAATACGACGTTATAATGAAACAGCATTTGATTTAAGATCCGAAGCCGCGTTTCTTTTGCGCTTCAATTGCTTTCGGTCTCAGCTGCTGATGTTTGCTTTCATTTCAATACTAAGATATTCACGCATCCTCCTCCCTCCCGCCTAGCCGCCGCAAACTGCTTTCCAATAGATGGGGATCTCCGTGGTCAATCCTGGCTCAATCAATCACTCTTTTGGTTCCTCGAGTTACGGGTGTCGTCATTCCTCACAAACACAAAAACGTTTTAGAAGTGCCATAAAATTCTAATGAGCGTTTTTTGGTGTTACAATAAATCGATGGAAGTAGGATAGAGATCTATTGTGTACTTTTTATGATCCAATGACGCTGGCTTAGATGGTCAAAATAGGTCTCACACATGCCAATGTACGTCCACGTATAGCTACAATCAGAAAACGGCTTTTCCGGAGCAATAATTACCCGAGCCGGACTGAATGGAAGCACGTGAAGGTCGATCGCGCGCGTCGTGGCCTGTTTATTATTCCCATCTTTTTTCTTAGCACCTTTTTCGCTCAATTCTGGACGAGTCTATATCATGCCAGACCTTGAATTCCCCCAACTCGCAACGAGTATTTCACTCTCTAACGCTGAGGCAGCGCAATGGAACAAAAAACTTATTACTGAATTCCAGGCTGAGCTAGAAAAGAACCCTGAAGCTGATCTCTTGTCAATGTTTCCTGATTTATATCGTCACGAACATCGAAATTCACAATATCTTCGACTATCTCATGCCGCCAAAATCAACCTCCAGACTTTGCATTACCTCCGCGACACCCTCCGAGACGATCCTGAGATAAACATGCTATCTGTGTTCCCGAAGAATTACAATCGCAAGATCAAGATGGCGACGGGCCAAAAAGACTTACCTTCTGCTGAGAGAAATGTTCCGGAGCAAGGGCTGGAGTTCCAAACCCGTCTAGATATTGCTGAGACCGCGAACGTCGTCTTCCCGTTATCTAGTATGGTAACTGTATTGATAACAAAATCTCCGTAAGAATCCCCGAATAATCAAGAAAGAGCTCTTGTAACTTCTCTTAAGCAAATTCTCCGGGGATCCCGAAAGCTCTGGGAATCTCCTGTACATGGCATGGTAGTCCAGTATAATAAGAATATTGTCGCCAAAATTATCATTGGAAATCGAGATTCCACGGAATACACAAGCATGCAATTTCTTGCCGAACAAGCACCCGATATTCCGACTCCAAGGGCTCATGGCATGGTCGCTCTCGGACCGTTCAACGTTATTTTCATATCCTACATTCCAGGTATAACGTTAGCCCAGGCATGGCCCACTCTTTCTCATACTAGAAAATTATCGATTCAACGGCAGCTTAAAGATATATTCTACCGATTGCGATCTCTCCCAAATGACAGCCAAGGTATTAGCGGTGTACGTGGAGAAGGAGCCAAGAAGCCTCGTATCAATAAAATTAAGCTTTTCAAGAATATCAGAACACCTCAGCAATTCAGCGACTTACAATTTTCGGCCCGTCACCACAACAGCAATACCTACATGGACTTTCTTCGCACTTTCTTACAAAATGAGGCTCCTTCAATACTAAAGCATATTTTTACACATGGTGATGTAAGGACGGCTAATATCATGGTCGAACAAGATCCTAATAGCGGTCACTATACAATAACCAGTATCATCGACTAGGAAGAAAACGGCTTTTATCCTGCATACTATAAATATACTACTTTAACACACACTTTCAGCCCAGTAGATAAAGATAACTGGTATCTTTATTTGCCCAAGAATATTTCACCATCAGAGTTTCCTATACAATAGCTTATTGATCGGCTTTGGGGTATCCACATTCAGACCACTTAAGATCATCTCTAGATGAGATTTCGGAACTAGACTTCACCAAGATAAACATAGTCTGCTTTATCAGTTATAATCTACACTCAGAATCTTTTAGGTCATTTCTGATAATTCAGACGAGGGGCTCTGATATTGGGTCCACAGAGCAGCGTTAATCTAGCACTTTACAGTAGGAGATTAATAAATCTAACTTACGCTAAATAATTCTCTAGGTCTTGCAGCTTCATATCTTAGGAGTAGCACCAGCTAAAGATTTGGTTTCAAACATTTCTAATAATATACAGCTCTCAGATAGGGCGCTAAGCCGGAGCGAACTAGTGGAGGGACCTACCCCACCAACTTAAAGCAGCGTATCGCCATAGGATAGACTCACACGTTTCTATCCCTCAAAATAGAGCATAGCGCTTAGAGGAGGCATTTTTCAGTAAAATTTCTCAAAGGTAGCAGTCATCCTGGGGTCAATCGGCCAATGATTACATTGAACATTCAATACCTACAGTATGCCTCCCTTCGAAAGAGACCTATAAATTCCTTCGATACACCCTACAATTCCAAGGCCATCTTAAACCAAAAGTTCTACCAACCACGCTTCAATCTCTGAAATTCGCCCCCACCGAATATCCAATATCCAATATGGCCTCCACTGTTGGACTTTATGTCGCAATCTACAAAGACGAAGGTGTATACAAACACTGGGGTCTCTTCATCGACAGACCCACAGAGAACCAACGTATAGTCCTCCATATAGAAGGCTCCTCTACCAGGTTTCGCTTCGACAGAAAATTCTCAAATGCTCGATCTTCGCAGAGGCTGTCAGAGTTGATTTATCTTTGCGACGTGCCCATCTCTAACATCCCTACTATCGATCAAGCCGCGGAGCAAGCACCAATCCACAATCAGTACCCGGGCTATAACTGCCAGGACTATATTCTTAAACTTCTGGACGATTTAGAGGCAAGAAGACTCATCGACAGGAAAGATGCAAAGTACAGAAGGCAGAAGGCTCTTGTCGCAGACAAGCAGGAGGGGCTTCAATGAATGTTTGGCTAGTTCGCTGTCACTGTCGGACACTGAGAACATCGGAACACTAGAGAATTGTCCCGACCAGTGCATATGGCGTCATAACATCGGAATTTTACATTCGATTCGTGCTTTCCGTCTGTGGTGGAAACCATCGTTGCGTAGGTGAATCTGCTTCGCAGATGCCAACGAGAATTTCTTGCAGGAATTTGGCCACGTTGGGGGAATATATATTTGATCTTGAATGTTTGTCATTATTTTTGCAACATGGTTTCCCTGTAAATGTCATTCAACATTTGATTTTGGACAATAGTACGCGACAGCTTTATACCATTCTCCTTCCGGATTCCATAAACGGCTTCCGAAACCAATTATTGCCACCTATAGTCAAACTCATACCAAGGTGCTGTATCAAAATAGCCAATATTTTCAAGCTGCCTTTCTCAGCTGCACCTGTTAGAGGTGTCCATATCTCCTCTTCAATTTTACCATGCAGTTTGAGTCGGCCAAAGGATTGTCGCCCTCAAGCAATAAATTGACTAGTCGAAAAAAAATTGATGCAGATGAAGCTTTTCCGAACGCCTGACAAAAATAAACCTCTCCCATTGCTGAAAAGGCATAACACCTCGCATGAGGAATCTGTCTGTTGAGCTTTTCAAGATCACTACTTTGGCAATCCTGATATTCAAAAGCTTGAGTTTCGACGAAGAAATCTGCGATATCATGGAAGGCCAGTAAGATAGCGGTTTCTAAATAATGATGCCGTCTTTTCCTTTCACAGTGTGGCCACGGCAATTTGACAATACTGGCATGTCCTCTTTGAACTGCGAGTTCGAGAATGCTCTGCTGCTCTACTCGAGCTCCTCAAGCAACCAAAAACCTGCATGCTTCTGAATGGCCCCCCTCTACGGTGAGCCAGAGAGCAGTCTTCTCGTTTTTATCGCGGGCATTGATGTCGTACCCTTCCTCAACCGCGGTCTCTATGTTGAGAATGCTGCCTTGCCTTGCAGCGTCGTGAAGGTCCATCATTCAAGTATTGCTATATTATTTTCGTTTCGCCTCGTGAATGGACTGCGAACAAACTAGTTTGAAGGATGGAAGAAATATGATGCACAGACATGGTTTAGTCCACTCAAAACATGCTATGTGATACATCCACCAATTTACAGAAATGACACGGGCGCTTAGAGGTGACACTTTTGACTTACTTTGTTTCCAACAAATCGGGCGGAGTGTGATATCCAATGTAATGCGCGATAGATCAGTAGGCTCATGAAGGGTGGGGAGCCTTTGCCAAATAGCTGTATCATCCAATGATTCTGGCTGGGCCTCACACGCCAAATGAGAGGGCCCCTTTCCCTTTGGCCCATCTGGAAACCCATGCCAGATCTGTTTTGTTTCTATCTTTTCTTTTCTTTTTCTTCAGGCGACACATGATGACATTTCCTCTCGCTGTGACAGAAGGCTCATCATTCAGGCAGGGTAAACAGTAACTTAATAGGATTGAATTAAAAGGAAGCTGAAAGGCGACTTAAATGCGAAGTGCCGCGCTATGGTGCTTACTTAGGTGCCTTTACTCCTTTGGTCTTTTGCTCCCTAGTACCCCTCAGTTGCTGTCGCGGTACAGAAGCCTTTTTACCTATGAGTTTTTCTGTAAGCTATTTAGCTATTCATATAGATAGCTCTGCTGTCTGTACAATTATTGGCAAAACTGGGCCAGGAGTAAGGCGACCCAATAAAGTAGGAATGGACGATTACCCAAAGCTGATTTTGCTGTCTCGAAGCTAAGTGTAACGGATCTATCAGACTGCAATTTTCGTCCGCGAAAGGTATATTGAAAGGACTCTTGAACGAGGGGCTCATCATGTGACGTCACATGTCAAACCACATGATGAGCATACAAGGACTCAGCTGAAGCTCTCCGCTTTCCAGCGCCTAAAAATCCATTGGGCCTTGGAGTCATTTCATTGGAGGGCCGATGGTGCACGGGCTGGCTTGTTGTCGAGGCGTTCTTTATTCTGGCACACTATTTCCGATACGCTTGATGCATGCCATCATTCTCAATATTCGCCATATAATGTTCGAAGGGCTCTAGAATCAGTGAGTGAGAAATTTTCAAGGAAACGAAATATTAAGAATGGACTCAAGACCAAAGGAGTAATGCTCGTAACGAGTCAGTAACGATAATGCGTGCATGACACGGGTACCCACAATCCACCTGCCATCCAAGTAAAGCGAGTAAAGCGACTGCACCCGGTCCAAGTTTCAGAGATATGGTACTTTCATCAGCCGCTTCCGATGGCAATGGATTCAGTGCTTTGAAGATATCCGATGTCTAATCTTCGCGGCCGCGCTGTCCAGCTATAACCAGTGTGGAAGACTACATCCCATATGTCTCACCTCGCATGGTAGGTGCTCCTACTATGAATTGCTACTTCTTTTAGAAGCAAGTACAAAAAAGCAACGAGCATCTTCGACCCATTGGTCCATAGCTAGCAAGTGGTTCAAGAACAGGTTGGATAGGAAAATTGCTTATCGGAATACGTCGCTAGCCGAGGCATGTTAGGCGAGTAGAGGATAGCCTGGTACAAAATGCTACTTTCGGCCCGGCCCTCGTAGTGGACCCATCTTTTATTAACTCTCCTTTGAGTTCCTCATCACATCTTGTAGCTGAAGAAGATCGTGATAATTTTGTCTCTATGTGACATTTAAAACTTGTCGCTATCAATCGCCCCTGTTTATACCTGGACTCATAATAATAATGTGCGTTGCTGCATCCCTCTTCACCGCCTTCAAATACGTAAGCGGTGAAAATTGTATAGGTTAGTGGGAATGCACAACATTTTAAGGGGCTTAGGGAGCGACGACACAGCGACCACTCTCACTGTGTCGTCGCTCCAACGATGCCGAAAACTCTTCGCCTCCTTAGGGAGGATATCACCTACTCCAAGGCTAGAAAAGAAGAAGTCGACATTCTCCTTCGACTTGGGTATCACGATCGACAGAATGACTTCTTTGCTAGCCTCTCAAAAAGCCTGGATTTGATCAAGGCCGTCGTAGCTCACCATTTAGGACTTTCTTCGGTCCACTTGTGCCAAGTAGCGGATGTTGAAGATTGGCTCCATGGGAGCTTCAATGTCTGTATTCCAGTCTCCATCCATAAATGGGAAGCTAGATCACAACCAGGAACTCGCGTTCTCCTTCGACTGCCTCTTCCACATCGACTAGGCGAAGACTTCCGCCCAGGGAACTGTGACGAGAAAATCAGGTGCGAAGCAGGGACATACGCTTGGCTTCAAGAAAACTGCCCTGATGTTCCTGTACCTCGACTCTACGGCTTCGCCACCTCTGATGGAGCGACTGTATGAGAATTTCTAAATGGTGACCGAGACGTAACTAATAATGGTTTACAGTTCACACAAATTAACGAACTCCCACCTTTGAGCTGGTTTTTCCAATACTCCCGCCGTCTGCTTCTTTCATATCTAGGATATCAACTCCCTTCGGCCTATGTTGCCCATCCTCCGCGAAACTTACCGGGTGCTTTGGCTACAGGATATTTATTAATTGAGTTCATTGAAAGTAACACAGGTAAAATGCTTTCGTCAACGTGGCTGGAAAGATATGACAATCCTCGATACCGGCATACTCTTTTTCGTGATCTCTCTCGAATTCTCCTGAGCCTGACGCGCATTCCTCTCCCTTTGATCGGCTCTTTTGTTATCGACAAAGATGGCTATCTTAGCTTGACAAACCGCCCTCTGTCGATCGAGGTTCAAGCCCTAGAAAATGATTACATCCCCACGGATATGCCACGCTCTTATACTTATTCAACCGTTGAGTCCTACATTGTGGATCTTCTAAGGCTTCATAATAGTCGGCTCAGACATCAAGCAAATGCGATAAACAACCTTAGTGACTACATCAATCAGACATCGGCTTTGACTACAATGCAAGCGACGTTTCCATCATTTTTCACACGAGAACTGTGCCGTGGGCCTTTCACCTTCGCTCTCACCGATCTCCACCCAAGTAATATCTTTGTTGACGACAATTGGCAGATCACTTCGCTTGTGGACCTTGAATGGGCATGTTCTCGCCCCACGGAGATGATCCGCACACCGACCTGGCTTACTAACAAAGCCGTTGATGAGATCGCCGAGCAAGCTACCGATTACGATACTATCCGATCCGAACTCATCGAAATCATGGCAAATGAAGAGAGATCGTTGGGACTTGAATCAAGAAAACAAGGTCAAATGGGAGCAAATCTTTCCGAGATAATGAATCGGAGCTGGCGTTCGGGAACTTTCTGGTTCTCTCTTGCGCTTGCTAGTCCGACAGGTCTATTCTCTGTTTTCTATAAGCAGATTCAACCGCGGTTCATCAGACATTGCCCAAATCATGATGCGTTCCATGAGACAATGCCTTGGTATTGGTCTCAGGACTTTGTCAGTGTTGGAGCCGCCAAGCAGCAAGACAGAGTTGCCTACGATACTCAACTTAGAGCAGCCTTTGGAGTCCTTGGTGAGGCGGATTGAGACGCGTATTGGAAGTTTATGTACATAGAGCCAAACGCTAATTAAATAAATCAATTCTTCTCCCCCCTCTTGTCTGTATTGCCTTGACTTTTGGCCGTACTTTCAAAAGCCTCAAACAACATTCTCTCGGCTCTCTCATGCTTAGAGTCGTCACGGTGTTTTTTGGCAGCTTCTGCCGAAGAAGTGAGCTGTTGCAATGTTTTAAGATCGGACTTGAGGCCAACAGTTGCCTGCTTTCCTTTCTCGGCACCGGTCGCGGGGTTTTCTGGCATTGTGGCAGCTCGAAGATTTCAAGTCTATTTATAGATTAGCGTAAAACAGGCTTTCATGCTTTCAGTGGCCATTCTCACCTCAGATCAGAAGAACTCCAGGTGCTCTTGGGAAATCGAAAATTGGAGGGTTTCACACTGTTTGAATAATAGGAGCACGAAATTGCCCTCCAAACTCCCATCTATTTATAAGGAGCAACTTAACAAATGAGCCGTGTCTGACTGAGTTTCTGGACTTTTGCTGCAAACATAATGCGTTAATGTGTTGGCTTGATCCATCATGACTTTATTTGAACATATCACACTTTGTGTATATTGCTGGTGATTAGTTCAGGTAACGGTCTGACATGGCTGGAATGCATCAGAGCTGCAGCTGGAAGTGGTACACTTCAGCCAACGCAGCCGCCAGTCCAAGCCAGGTTGCGACAATTTGTGCATTAGCGTGAAGTTAACTGACTATTTCCTAACGCGTACAACACTAGGCCTGGTCAGTGACCAACTTTGGTGCAGATTTTTGGCGTGACGTGGCTGCTGCCTGCAGACCAGCGCACGCCCCCTACTGCTCCTACTGCTCCTACTGCTCCTACTGCTCCTACTGCTCCTACTGCTCCTACTGCTCCTACTGCTCCTACTGCTCCTACT